>BLBF01016144.1:0-30106 GCA_015471245.1 Laticauda colubrina
TAGCGGATGCCTAGCGGATATAGCGGATGCGTAATGGATGCAGAACGTATGCCTAGTGGATGCGTAGCGGATGCAGAATGGACGAATTGGATACATTTTCCGCGCAAAAGTTTTGAGCAGCTCAAAACTTTCTGAGCGGATGAAATGTCCATAAACGGATGCTAGACGGATAGAGAGGAAGCAAAAAGGAGGCAGTGAGTACAGAACGGATACATCGCGTTAACCAACAGATGGCAAGCTTTTTTGTCCGTTTTACATCCTCTTTGCATCCGTTGGTGCAGTGTGACAGGGGCTTTTCAGAAACTGCCTCTCCGTTGACCCTGACTACATTCTTGGCAAGACTAGACTTCCTGCCTCAGGAACATCTCTGGAGTTTTTTTTTTCCTCCTTTGTTGGTATTTTGCTTGTGTGGAGTGACCATTCAAAGTTACAATGGCACTGAAAAAAGTGACTTATGACCCTTTTTCACACTTACGACTGTTGCAACATCCCCACAGTCATGAGAGGCCAGGTGAGGAGATGCACGCCTCGATGTGAATTATGTTGAGTTGGCCACACCCAGCCAGTCACATGACTACCAAGCGATGCCCACCTACTAAGCCACACCCACATAACCAGTTGTTAAAAAGTTTGAATCCCACCCCTGGTAATGAAACATCTGCAAGCAAATCACCAAGCTCAGAGAGCACCAAGGATACCACAGACCAGATCCTGAAATCTATTCTACTTGTTATTTAGCAGTGATTCTTACCTGTGAATAGAATAGAACAAGAACAGAACAACAGAACAAAAGAGAACAGAAACAAGGACAAAAACAGAACAGAATAGAATAGAATAAACAGAATTTGGGTGGGACCTTGGAGGCCTTCTAGTCCAGCCCCCTGCTCAAGCAGGACATGCTATACCATTTCAGACAGGTGACAGGTACCATTCCAGTCTTTTCTTAAAAACCTCCAGTGATGGAGCACCACAACTTCTGGTGGCAAGGTGTTCCACTGGCTAATTGTCCTCGCTGTTAGGAAATTCCTCCTTAGTTCTAGGTTGCTTCTCTCTTTGATTAGTTTCCATCCATGGCTTCCTGTCCTGCCTTTAGGTGCTTTGGAGAATAAATTGACTCTTTCCTCTTTGTGGCAGCCTCTAGAGTGGAACATCTGGTCACAACCATAATGCGTCCTATAACTTCGGTTGTAACCCGAATTGATTGTGACCGGAAGTGAGACTGACTGTGCATGAGCCGACCAAAAAAGGGGGGCGGGGCATGTGGAAGGGGAATCAGGCGAAGCCGTGTTTGATCACCACCCAATTTTTGAATCGTGACCTGATTCAAAAATGTTGTGGGTTTTTTGGTCAGAACCCAATTTGGTTGTGATCACTAGTGTTTGTGACCAGAGGTTCCATTGTATGTCTCCCCTAGTCTTCCTTTTCTCTAGACTAGGTAAAGGTAAAGGTTCCCCTTGCGCATACGTGCTAGTCATTTCCAACTTTAGGGGGCAGTGTGCTCATCACCATTACAAAGCCAAAGAGCCAGCGCTGTCTGAAAATGTCTCTGTGGTCATGTGGCTAGCATGACTAAATGCCAAAAGTACATGGAACGCTGTTCCCTTCCCACCAAAGTGGTCCCCATTTTTCTACTTGCATTTTTTACATGCTTTCGAACTGGTCGGTTGGTAGAAGCTGGGACAAGTAACAGGAGCTCACTCCATTACGTGGTGCTAGGGATTCGAACCGTCGAACAGTCGACCTTTCTGATCGACAAGCTCAGCATCTTAGCCACTGAGCCACCACATCTCTCTTCTCTAGACTAGTCAAACCCAAAATCTGTTTGTTTCTCACTATGTCTATTGGTGCTGGAGAAGACAAGCAGGTCAATGGGGAAGCCAGATTCACCTAATAACCATGTAACTAACTTCACAACTACCGTGATTCACTTAACAACTGTGGCAAGAGAGGTTATATTTTGAGGCTTTCAAATTGGGGTGTTGGAGAAGACTCTTGAAAGTTCCTTGGACTGTGAGGAAATGCAATCAGTCGGTCCTCAAGGAAATCAACCCTGACTGATCTTTGGAAGGACAGATCCTGAAGCTGAAACCCAAATATCAACCCTCCAGGTCAAAAGTATCTAAAGTTTGAACCAGGGAAAACTTGGTTAATCTGAAATGTTTCATTGCTCATCCAAGCAATTCCATCTATCATATTGCAACCCATTTTGGGGAGAAATCCCCGAAGTTGGCTTGGCAAGAGTTGGTACATTACCACGACTCTTTGACTCTCTACCTAATTTTGCTCTGACTGATGAAGTTGCTTGGATGAGCAATGAAAGGTCTCAGATTAACAAAGTTTGCTCCAATTGCCATGATTCACCCTTTAAACACTGAAACTCAAATACTTTGGCCACCTAATGAGAGGACTGATTGGAAGAGACCCTAATGTGTCCCTGAGCTGCGATAGCGCAGTGGTTAGAATGCAGTACCGCAGGCTACTTCTGCTGACTGCCGGCAATTTGGCAGTTCGAATCTCACCAGGCTCCAGGTTGTCTCAGCCTTCCACCCTTCCGAGGTGGGTAAAATGAGGAGCCAGATTGTTGGGGGCAATAGGCTGACTCCGTAAAACTGCTTAGAGAGGGCTGTAAATCATATGAAGCAGTATATAAGTCTAAGTGCTATTGCTAGTGCTATGTAGGGAAAGTTGGAAAACAAAAGGAGAAGGGGACAGTAGAGGGTGAGATGATTAGATAATGTCATTGATGCAATGAACATGAATTTGGGGAAATTCTAGGAGACAGTGAAGGACAGTAGGGCCCAGCGTGTTGTGGTCCATGGGGTTGCAAAGACTTGGACACAACTTAGCAACTGAACAATAATAACAGCTATATGGTACCTGGCTCAATAGTAGTAACTGTGAGAGGAATCTTGGAGTCCTAGTGGACAACCATTTAAATATGAGCCAGCCATGTGCTGCAGCTGCCAAAAAACCCAACACAGTTCTAGGCTGCATAAACAGAGGGAGAGAATCAGGATCATGGGAAGTGTCAATACCACTTTATAAGGCCTTGGTAAGGCCACGCTTGGAATACTGCATCCAATTTTGGTCCCCACAATGTGAAAAAGATGTTGAGACTCTAGAAAGGGGGCAGAGAAGAGCAACAAAGAGGATTCGGGGACTGGGGGCTAAAACATATAAAGAACAATTGCTGGAACTGGGTTTGTCTAGTTTGATGAAAAGGAGGACTAGGGGAGACATGATAGCAGTCTTCCAATATCTCAGGGGCTGCCCCAAAGAAGAGGGAGTCAAGCTATTCTCCAAAACACCTGAGTGCAGGACAAGAAGCAACAGATGGAAACTAAACAAGGAGAGAAGCAACTTAGCGCTAAGGAGAAATTTTCTGACAATGAGAACAATTAACCAGTGGAACAACTTTCATCCAAAAGGTATGAATGCTGGAAGTTTTTTAAGAAGAGATTGGACAGCTATTTTTCTGAAATGGTATAGAGTTTGCTGCTTGAGAAAAGGGTTGGATTAGAAGACCTTCACAGTCCCTTCCAACTCTGTTATCCTATCCTATTCTATATTTAGACAATTTTACCCATTATAAAGTAAATTTGTGGTTATGTCATGGAATGTAGTCAGGATTCTTAAGAGAATCACTGCAGAAGACTTTGAGTTCAAGGCTATGAAAGCTGGCTGGTGACCTTGAACCAATCAGCAGGAGACTGTGAGTTCTAATCCTGCCTTAGTGAATAAAACCAGCTGGGTGTCTTTGGGCCAATCACATTCTCTCAGCCCAGCCCACCTCATAGGGTTGTTATTGGGGGGGGGAAATAAGAGGAGGAAGACGTGTTGGATATGTTCACCGCCTTGAGTTATTTGTAAAAATAAGAATGGGGGGATACAAATAAATAAAATAAAATAACTCTCCCTCATCCTATCCTTGAGCCTTACATTTTTTTTTTCCTGCCCAAATCTGAGTGGTGTATTTCTCTCTGTTTCTTTCAGCCAGCCTAGATCCTTCTGCCTCTTCTTCTCTCTTTCACCTAAAGGCGTGTTTCTCAATCTTGGCAACCTGGAGATGCGTAGATTTCAGCTCCCAGAATCCCCCAGCCAGCAGAGAGTGAACTGTTCTTCCTAGCTTCGCAGACGGCAAGTTACTTGTGACTTTCCTTGTACATCATGGTTTGCCTGTTATTTTAAACTAACCAGCTGATGCTGCCAATTTTCAAGGGCATCTTCCAACACCTTCCCCTTCCCCCCCCATTCTCATGCACACCCACATACCCACAGGTACAACACACCCACCGATGGAAATCCCTATCAATTGGCCACCAAGAGTTCCTTCAACTGTGCCAAGGGTTAAACCTCTTCCCTGATGTTGCAATAAAGATAAATTACACATAAAAATAGCAACCATTGGCAGAATGGCTCTTGGCGGTAGCAAACCAGAGGTGGGAGGAAAGGAGGGAGGGGAGAAATAGAGAGGAAGGGAAGAGAGAAACAAAAAGGTAGAAGGATGGAGAGAGAGGGGGAATTAGAGAGGAGAGAGAGAGGAAGAGAGAGTGGAAGAGAAAAAGAAAGAGGGGATTGAGAATGGGAGTGAAAGAGAGGAAGGGAGAGGGAGACATATACAAAAAGAAAGGGACGGAGAAAGAGAGGGGGAGTGAGAGAGGAAGAGAAGGGGAAGAGAGAGGGACATATAGAGAAGAAGAGAGAGGAGGAGAGGGGGGAGAACTAGAAGGGGAAGAGAGTGACAGAAAGAAAAAGGGATGGAGAAAGAGAGAGGCTGAGTGAGACGGAAGAGAGAGGGACAGAAATAGAGAGGAAGGGAGAGGGGAAGGGAGAGGGGAAGAGAGAAAGAAAGAAAAAGGGGGGATGGAGAATGGGAGTGAAAGAGAGAGAGGGGTGAAAGAGAGAGGCAGGGAGGAAGAGAAAGAAAGTGAGCGAGTGAGTGAGAGAGGAAGAAAAGGGGGAGAGAGAGACAAAGAGAGGGAGGAGAAAGGAAGAGAGAGAAAGAGAGGGGGAGAGAGATAAAGAGGATGGAGAAAGGGAGTATGACAGAGAGAGGGTGAAAGAAGAGAGAGGAAGAGAGAGAGGGTGAAAGAAGAGAGAGAGAGAGAGGGAACGAGGGAGGGAGGGAGGAGCGGTCTTTGCATCTTAAAGTGCAGCCAGTTGTAAAAGCTGAAAGAAAAGGAAGCGCGTGAGATTTCCAAGCACCAGATTATCTAAGTGGAGCATCCATATTTTACAGTGACACCACCTTTGAGACTCATTTCCTTGAGTTAAGTAGCACCGGGTGAAGTATCTCCTACCCGCTTACTGACTATTCATCTGAAGCCGTATCCTGGGCATTTAACCTGGAGCGCCTGTTGATGTATGATCAAATCAGAAGAAAAAGGCCACGCTGCCTAACCCTCTCCTTCTGGAGTTGCACTTAATGAATGTCACACGGACTCACAATCGAAATGACGGGCCCATCCGTCCTCGTAAACACCGTCGGCTTCGGACTCTGCAAAGATATGGAGAAATATGCTGAAGACATTCAGGAAGCCTTCCACAAAACGCCTGCAAAATGCTCTCTCTTTCTCTTTTGTTCTGTCTCTCTCCCTCCCTCCATTTCTCTCTCTTTCTCCCTCTCTTTCTCTCTTTATGTCTCTCCTTCATTCTCTCTGTCTCTTTCTTTGTCCCCTTTTCTTTCTCTCTTTTTTCTTTCTTTATCTCTCTCACACACACCTTCTCTCCTTCCCTCCCTCCCTTCCTCTCTCTCTTTCTTTACCTCTCTCCTCTTTCTTTCTCTCCTTCTTTATTCTCTTTCTTTACCTCTCTCTCTCACCTTCTCTCCTTCCCTCCCTCCCTCCCTCCCTTCCTCTCTCTCTTTATCTCTCTCCTTCTCTCTCTCTGTCTCTTTCTTTCTCTCCTTCTTTTTTTTCTTTCTTTACCTCTCTCTCACCTTCTCTCCTTCCCTCCCTCCCTCCCTCTCTCTCTTTATCTCTCTCCTTCTCTCTCTCTCTCTTTCTTTTTCTCTTTCTTTACCTCTCTTTCTCATACCTTCTCTCCATTCCTCCCTCTCTCTCTCTTTCTTTACCTCTCTCCTTCTCCCTCCCTTCTCCTTTGCTTTGCTCTGGGACTTGCCCAAAACGTGGGAGCGCTTGGGGAATTTTGGAGCATGGAAGGGGGAGTTTGAAGTCTCAGCTGGCTGTGTGGCCTTCGTGCCTTGTCATCACAGGGGGGGTCACGTGACCCCAGGACACTGCAACCGTCATAAGTACATGCCAGTTGCCGAGCATCTGAATTTTGTTCACGTGATTGCAAGGATGTTCAACAAATCTGACTCCCCCCACCCAACTGATTTTGCATGTCTGAAGATTTCAAATGGCAATCCCAGGGTATCGGGATATTGTAACTATCATAAATACATGCCAGTTACCAAATGCCCAAATTTTGATCCTGTAACCACAGGGATGCTTCCATAGTCATGAGGATCGGTGGCAAGTGAGGTACTATTACCCCTCTATAAAGCCTTAGTAAGACCACACCTAGAGTACTGCATCCAGTTTTGGTCACCACACTATAAAAAAGATATTGAGACTCTAGAAAAAGTACAGAGAAGAGCAACCAGGATGATTAGGGGACTGGAGACTAAACAACAACTGGGGTTGGCTAGTCTAGTGAAGAGAAGGTGTGATGACCCAGGGTGGGATACAAAACAAACACAGTCACAGAAAACAGGTGAAGCCCCTTTTATTCCTTCACTTTGCTTCCAAGCTCTGAATATTCTTGACTGAAGACAAAAAAACTCCCACACAAACAGTTA
Source organism: Laticauda colubrina (assembly GCA_015471245.1). Lineage (NCBI taxonomy): Eukaryota > Metazoa > Chordata > Lepidosauria > Squamata > Elapidae > Laticauda > Laticauda colubrina. Next base: position 6,803 of record BLBF01016144.1, read on the forward strand.
CAACAAGAAGGGAAAAAGCAACACAAACCAGGCAAGATAAGGGCTGGAGGATGTCCACAGATAACACACATTGGGAAGGAAGCCAAACTCTGAGTGGAACTATAAACTAGAGATATTTACACGTTTTGTTTCCAGCGTTCGCCAGTACGCAGGTCCATACTCTTATTCAGTTGTCACAGCTGCAGCCCATGAAGAGGATCAAGTCCCTCTCCTCCTGAGGAGACCACGTCTCTCCCTTATCCTCTCCTCCCTACCCTAAGATGGATAGGGGATGGGCCTGGGTCCTCCTCTGACTGCTCAGCCGGCCTCTGCCCTTCCCCAGTCTCCTCCCCAACCTCCAGAGCCACACTTCCACTCCCTGTGGGCTGTTCCTCCTCTCCCTCAGAGTCAGTCTCCACCAGGGGCATGACAGAAGGACCAGGGGAGACAGGATAGCAGTGTTCCAATATTTGAGGGGCTGCCACAGAGAAGAGGGGTCAAGCTATTTTTCAAGGCACCCAAAGGCCAGACAAGGAACAATGGATGGAAACTGAGCAAGGAGAGATTCAACCCGGAAATAAGGAGAAATTTTCTGACGGTGAGAACAATCAACCCATGGAACAGAAGTTGCCTTCGAAAGTTGTGGGAGCGCCATCACTTGAGACCTTCAAGAAGAGACTGGACTCCCATCTGTCAGAAATGGTGTAGGATCTCCTGCTTGGGCTGGGGATTGGACTAGATGATCTACAAGGTCTCATTATCTGTTCTTTATTTTTCAGTGCCGTCGTAACTCCAAACGGTCACTAAATGGTTGTAAGTCGAGGACTTCCTGCATGACGCTTTAGGGCACTGCACACCAGAACAACTCGACACAAGGACAGTTTTCCCTTCCATGCCATCACTCTGCTAAACACTAATTCCCACAACACTGTCAAATTATTTATGAAGACTGTATTACTATTATTCTTCTCATCCTTCCTATTACCTATCTCCTTTTCTCCTTATGACTGTAACTTTGCTGCTTGTATCTTTACAATTTATTTATTTTAGTTTCCTAGTATGACTTATGTTGATTGCTTATTTAGTATCCTATGACTATCACTAAGTGTTGTACCTTATGATTTATGATGAATGTACTTTTACGATGATGATGATCATGATTTATCCCTTACAGCTTTTATGTACACTGAGAGCTTCTGCACCAGAGACAAATTCCTTGTGTGTCCGATCACACTTGGCCAATAAAGAATTCTATTCAATGTGTTTTTGAAAAGAACTGCCAGTTTCTATGGGAAGCCCTAAAGCACACAACAATTGCAATAGATTTTCCTGCTACAGAAGAATCTGGTTTTTCTCTGAATAAAAACCTGCCCAAGCCCACCCACTACCTCTCCCCCTCCGGACAAAGACGGGGTGGGGTGGGGGCTGTAAAGTTCTCCATGAAAACAGAATAGTCATTATGGATGGTTGGTGGGTTGGTTCAGGTTGGATTGATGGATGGGTCAATTGCTTTAAAAAAGGAAGAGTTTAGACTGGAGAAGTTACATTAAAAAAAAAAAAGAAACCTACCCTGGGGAAATTTATCCAACCAAGAATAGCATTAGAAGTTATATCCAAAAGTGATTGTTAAGGAAGGGAAAGTTACAGACTAAAATGGATGTGGATTTTTTTTTAATAGATTGTAAGTTCTTTTTTTAAACGATAGGTCCAGAAAAAATGCACAGGGTAACAATGGACTGTATATTTATATGTCTACAACCCCAAGCACAGTTGCTTTGCACCTTCAGCTGTTCTGTTGCAGATTTCAAGGTCATATTAAAAAGCACTTGATAGCAACTGGTCGTTAAGATACATTAAATCAGGGGTAGTCAACCTTTTTATACCTACTGCCCACTTTTGTATCTCTGTTAGTCGTAAAATTTTCCCTAACCGCCCACCGATTCCACATTAATGGTGATTTATAAAGTAGGGGACAAAACCCCTACCGCCCACCATGAAAGCTGGAACGCCCACTAGTAGGCGATAGGGACCAGGTTGACTACCACTGCATTAAATGGTAACACATATTTTGCCAAAGTGGGAGTGTTGCAGGATAACTCTGCCCACAGTCAGGAGTTCGATCCTGACCGACTCAAGGTTGACTCCGCCTTCCATCCTTCCGAGGTGGGTAAAATGAGGACCCAGATTGTTGGGAGCAATAGGCTGACTCTGTAAAACCACTTACAGAGGGCTGAAAAGCCCCGTGAAGTGGTATATAATTCTAAGGGTTATTGCTAGTGCTGTTATGAGAAATAAGATGAGGGTATATTGCATGTTTGAAAGAACCAGACTCTAGAAATAGAATTCCAGCTCAAAGTTGTTTCAACTTTCCATCTTTACGAGGTCAGTAAGATGAGGACCCAGATTGTTGGGGGTAATATACTAACACTGTAAACTGCTTAGAGAAAGTTGTAAAGCAGTGTAAAGCAGTATATAAGTAAGTGCTATTCTATTGCTATTGCTATTCATTCATTCATTCCATCTCCCACTTATTAGACTTTAGAGTGAATGCAAAACTTTTCCAGGAAAGAAAGGATATTATTGTAAGAGGGATCATTCCTTCCTCTCTCTCTCCCTCCCTCCCTCCTTCCCTTCCTTCCTTCCTTCTTCCATTCATTTGTCTGTGGAGATTCTCAGTCATTCCAGGTCATGGATGTCCCAAAGGTCTTTTTCAAGAGGCAACTGGACTTCCTTGTTTGTTTGTTTTTTAAAGACATTTCACTTCTCATCCAAGAAGCTTCTTCAGCTCTGACTGGATGGTAGGAAATGGAAGGATTTACGTGACCAGCTGTCCTGCTTTCTGATGGGCTTATTTGGTTGTTCTCTAGAGTTATTACTAACTTAACCGCTGCAATGATTCACTTAACACTTCAGTGTTTCACTGGACTTTCTTGTTTTTTCTTTAAAGACATTTTGCTTCTCATCCAAGAAGCTTCTTCAGCTCTGGAGAAGCTTCTTGGATGAGAAGTGAAACATCTTCAAGGAAAAACAGAAAGTCCAATTGCCTCTTGAAAAAGCACCTCTGTGACATTCTTTCATTCATTCATTCATTCATTCATTCATTCATTTGTTCATTCTTCCACTTACTATATTTTAAAGCCAATGCAAATCTCCAGAAAAGGAAGTACAGAGGAATTATCTGAAGAACTCTGCTTTTTTCAGACATCTCTATCCAGTAGAGAATTTCACACATACACAACAGAGAATACTTTATGAAATTTTCCCCTTCCGGCCTTTTTGTAAAGATTGTGGAAACTCAGCCATAACTCTGAATCCAACCTAATATCACCCAATATTGTTCATGAAGCCATGGCTTTTATTACATCCTCTATTTCGACTTAACCCACCACCAGCTTCAAGCGGTTGCAATTTATCAAAATTGAAATGACCCTGTTAATTTTTTTTTTCTTTCCTCCATTCAGCTCAATAAAAGTGAATTTTTCACATTTCTTTTGCAGAGGAGAATTTTGGTAAAAGCATAGAGAGGAGAGTGGGGGTGTTTTCACGCTTAGTTTGGTCCTGTTTTTCCCCTTGCACAATTATCTCACTCCTGGTCTGTGGTCTTCTTGGATTCTCATGCTTCGATTAAACCCCCCAAGGAAAGGCCTTGGGAAGAAGAAAGAATTGCCTGCGAAAGAAGCGTAGGGGAAAATGGATAACACCAACCCCAATCTTTTCTCTTCAGGAATAAAAGTTCTAAAACATCATTAAAAAGAGAGACAAAAGCAATTCTCACGCACCCTGAAAATAAAGGAGAAAAACCCAACACTTCTTTTGAGGAAACACATTTTCAGAAATTGCAAGGTGGATTTGGCTGGATTGTGAGTGCCAATGGACTCTTGAAGTTTTCCAGGGGGCAGAGGTGAACTAAACAAGGGAGAAAGAAATTTCCAGAATTCACCAGGAGAATAAAAGTGCTTCTGAAGAAAGAAATGGAAAGCAAAAAGATTCATTTAATCTCTGAACCTCATCTTTAAGAGATTGGACCAGTGATGGTATGCTACCAGTTCAGTGGCAACTAAAAAGGCCAAAGAAGTATTTTTTTAGTTGACATTATCGGAGTGGATCAGTGGTGGGATTCCAATTTTTTTACTACCGATTCTGTGAGCGTGGCTTGGTGGGCGTGGCAGGGGAAGGATACTGCAAAATCCCATTCCCTCCCCACCCTACTAACCTGCTTTCCAGCTCCTTTCTCCTGTGCAGGGCAACCAAAGAAGACCCAGCCAATCAGCTGGGACTCAATGGGAGGCAGAGAATAGATAGGGGCAGGGGCAGTCAGAGGTGGGATTGGCCAGTTCTCCAAACTACTCAAAATTTCCGCTACCGGTTCTCCAGAACTGGTCAAGAATCCTGTTGAATACCACCTCTGGGAAAGAGGGGAAAACTTTTTACTTTTAATTGGCTGAAAACCGCGGGAATCTTCAGAGTCGGTTTTCACCAGTTTGGGCCAACATGATATCTCTAATAAAGTTGTTATTTAAGCAACCTACTTGCCTCGGAGTTCTGCTTGCTATGGGTGTATTACTTGGAACCCTGACACCAGCATGTCCTGATGGCTTGGCAACCGATTCATCTTTACGACAGTTGCAGTGTCCTGTGATCCCCTTTTGTGACCTTCTGACAAGCGAAGTCCCAGAGGAAGCCAGATTCGCTGAACAACCATCGTTACGAACTAGGCAGAGAAAAAAAATGCACCGATTCACAACTCTGGCGAGCAAGGGTCATAAAATCGGGCAAACCTCACTTAACAACCCCCTTGTTTATCAAGGGCAATCTGGGGCTGAAAGTGGTTGTAAGTTGAGGACCACCTGCAAGCCATAATGCCTTGTGCCTGCAACCCATTTTTCAGCCTCCACGCCGAGCGACCGAAGTGACAGAAATAAATTGCTAATTTGTCACATTTTTTTCGGCCTTCCTTTTTAATAAGCTTCTGACAGGAAGCGGGGGGGGGGGGGGGGGGGGGGGGGAGGGGAGAGGCAAATAAAACACAAGGGACACATAAATAATTCTTTGCAACTTGGCTTTTAATATCGGGGGAAAATAATTGCTAATCAAAGCAACCTGCGGTGGAAATGGCACGAAGGGGGAAAAAAAACCTAACCCTTCGATGTTCCCATCGCTGAATATTATGGGGAGCCGAAGAGGCAGGACACTCATTTCCACCTGACAAAAAAGGAGGAGGGGGGACATTATCGGGTGATCAAAAAGGAAAAAGAAATGAAAAATCAAAGACATGTTGTCCTGCAGAGCTGGGGAATGGCGACATGTCATAGCATGCAGAGAGAGCAGACATGCAGCAAGTGAAAATTTAGTCGGCACCAGGTGACAAAAGTCAGCATTTTTTCTCTCTCTCTCTCTCTTTTTTTTTCATTTTTTCTTCCTTAAAAAAAAAACACCACACATTTTAGCCCAGGGCAGTTTGTTGTTTCTTCTTTCCTGCCTTCTGTCGGCCTTGCTCACTGGGGCACCCTTGGGGCGCCAGCCAAGGATGCACTGGGGTTGTGTGGCTTGATGGATCTCAGGCACCCCACTTTTTCTCTGAACCTGGGAAGGCCAAAGAGCGGGGCTCTCAAAGAGGTGGAAAGGGAAGCACCCCAAACCCAACTCAGTCACCCCACTTCTGCATTTGGGGGAGCCCATCTTCCTTGCAGCCATTTCAGAGGGCTGGACTCTCTTTCGACGGAGCCCCTGGTAAATCCAAGGCTTGGGTAGAGGGGTTGGACTAGATGACCTATAAGGTCCCTTCCAACTCTGATTATCTGTTATCAGGAGTTGCATAAAGGCAGTCCAAGTTATGTACGGCCACAATCAGGACTGGAAATGTTTAAAATAATTTTTTAAAAATGTGTTTTACTTTGAGTTATAGGGATTGCAGAAAGTTAGCGCCCACCGCCCTCCAGTTGGTGGGCTGCAACCAGTTTAACAACAGTTCTGTGAGTGTGAGCTTTGTGCGTGCAACGTTCTAAAAACATCATTTTCAACCTCTAAATCAAGGCAATTGCTCATTCCTCCTAATTTCTCCAACACATAATGAAGGTAGTCTTGTAAAAGTGACTTAACAACCATTTTTCACACTTATGACCACTGAGGCATCCCCATGGTCACAAGATCAAAATCCAGACGCTTGCCATCTGACCCATATCTATGACGGTTGCCATGTCCCGGTGACCTTCTGACAAGCAAAATCAACAGGGAAACCCGATTCACTTAACAACTGTATTACTAACTTAACAACTGCAGTGATTCACTTAACCATGTCAAAAAAGGTCATAAAATGGGGCAAAACACACTTAATTATCTCACTTAGTGACAGAAAGAAAAAATGGAAGAAGGAGGGAAGGAAGGAAGGAAAGAAAGAAAGAGGAAGGGAGAGAGGGAGGAAGCAAGGAAGAAGGGAGAGAGAGAAAGAGAAGGAATGAAAGACAAAGAAAGAAAATAAGAGAAAGAAAGGAAGGAAAGAAAGAAAGAAAGAAAGAAAGAAAGAAAGAAAGAAAGAAAGAAAGACAAACCAAAACATACATGTAGTCCTTGATTTACAACTGTTCATTTAGTGACCAAAATTACAGCAGAACTGAAAAAAATTACTTATGACTGTTTCACCCTTATGACCATTGCAGCAGCCCCATGAATTAAAATTCAGATGCTTGGCAACCGACTCGTATTTCTGATGGTCTCAGTGTCTTGGGATCAGGAGATCCCCTTTTGCGACCTTCTAATAATCAAAGTTAATGGGGAAGCCAGATTCACTTAACAACTGTGTGACTAACCTAACAACCGCAGTGATTCCCTTACCCACGGTGGCAAGAAAGGTTGGAAAACGAGGCCAAGCTCCTTAACACAGGTTTCACTTAGTCACAGAAATTTTAAGCACCATTGTGGCCATAAGTTGAGGACTCCCCATACCTTCCTCTGGGGCTTATTGTTTGCAGTTGTCAGTTTTCATCCATTGTTCTTCATTGCCGGCATTGATTATTCATATAAACTGGCTTGATACCCATGCTTCTCTACGAAACTATGTAGTTGGGGGAGGAAAATAAGGGGAGCGTGAATTGTGCCTCTGCCTACCAGCATCCATCAGTTTTCATCTGGCTAGCATTCTGTCAATGTGTGAGAGAGTTGAGGGCTGTTTGGAAACTGAAACAGTATTTGCAGTATGAGCAAGAAGGAGACAGCAAGGAGCCTGGGCGTGGCTTAGCTCAACTGTTCTGTACTAAAGCTGGTTGCCGCTGTGAAACTAAAACTGAAACTCTTCTGCTCTGCTTGTATTTTGCATTTGGAACAGATTTCTTTTCAGGTGGGGAGGGGGAGTAGAACTCTTTAGCATCAGAGCGTGTTAATAATAATATAGGAAATATTAATTCTCTGATGGTCATTTTGAAAAATCCTTTCTTAGCAAGCGCCAAGAAGCCAAGTGGAACATACGTGCCAAATTTCAAGTTTGTAGGTTTTACAGTTCTGGAGATTTTGTGATGATGCATGAGTGGTATTTCGCAGATAAATAGATAGATGATAGAGAGATAGAGAAAGAAAGAGAAAGAGAAAAGTAAAAGAAAAAAAATCTCAATTATTCTTCCTCCCTTCTCTCTCTTTGGCTGGATCACACAATGTTGCGGCCCACCGAAAATTGTCTATTTATTTTACCCATTCTAACCCTGGCGGCCTCCAAAGGGAGACAGGCCCCTGTTTTCGCCAACTTGGCCAGGCAAAAAAAATCTGCTCCGACTCCAAGATCCGGAGGGGCTCTCTTGACCTTTGCTCCATGGTGGGGAGCAAGCGGTTATCAGAAGATGGGCTTCTTTGGATAACCTGCTGTGGACATCTGTCCTGGCAGACTCTAATCAAAGTGGCCGGTCAGACTGTGCCAATTGTGTTCTCGGATTGTGACAAGAATATCACATTCCCGTTGGGATAACTGCTGCCTGGAGAGATGCGGATGGGCTGTCTGGATAGATGGAGAATCTGAGTGACAGTTTAATCCAGGTTGCTCTCGGTGTTGGTGTGTGCATACGGAAGTGCATTTTTCATTTTTTTACAGATAGAAATCTTTTTGTGTGTGTGTGTTTCCCAAAGACAAACTGATTGCTTTTTTTAAAGGAAGGAACTTCCCTTTAGGCCATTGTATGTTCATTCCCTTTTGGTTTCCACATTGACTCAGTTTGGGGAATGATGCTGGCTAATATTATCCTAATAAAAGGTGAATGGAAGGTCTCTGTGCTACGGGGACAGAAATGGATGTTTTTTCCTAATTTTCTCAAAGGAAGGACCAACAGGTAACCTTTTGAAGTAACAATAAGAACTCATTCCCCTGAAACCACTCCAAGACAACACGCCACCATGCACAAAATTATTATAATGCATCACTTGCGTGTATTCAATGATGAGATGGGTGGTGCACAAATGGGAGGGAGGGAGGGAGGAAGGAAGGAAGGAAGGAAGGAAGGAAGGAAGGAAGGAAGGAAGGATAGCAGATAAGAGATAACAGATAATCAGAGTTAGAATGGATCTTATAGGTCATCTCGTCCAATCCCTTGCCCAAGCAGGACACCCTACACCATTTCAGACAGATGGGAATCCAGGCTTGAAAGTCTCAAGTGATGGTTCTCCCACAACTTCTGAAGGCAGTTTCTGTTCCATTGGTTGATTGTTGTCACTGTCAGAAAGTTTCTCCTTATTTCCAGGTGAAATCTCTCCTTCAGTTTCCATCCATTATTCCTTGTCTGGCCTTCGGGTGCTTTAGAAAATAGCTTGACCCCTTCCTTTCTGTGGCAGCCCCTCAGATATTAGAAGACTGCTATCCTGTCTCCCCTGGTCCTTCTCTTCCCTAGACTAGCCAAGCCCAGTTCCTGCAACTGTTCACTTTATGTTTCAGCCTCCAGTCCCCTAATCATCTTGGTTGCTCTTCTCTGCACTTTTTCTAGAGTCTCGACATCTTTTTTATAGTGTGGTCACCAAAACTGGATGCAGTACTCTAGGTGTGGTCTTACTAAGGCTTTATAGAGTGGTATTAGTACTTCCCTTGATCTTTACTGTATCCTTCTGTTAATACAAATTAGGATTGCATTAGCTTTTTTGGCTGCTGCTGAACATGGCTGGCTCATATTTAGCTGGTTGTCCACTAAGACTCCAAGATCCCTCTCCCAGTTACTGCTATTGAGCCTGGTTTCACCCAGTCTATATGTGTACTTTTTGTTTTTCTTGCCTAAGTGTAGGACTTTACTTTTCTCTACATTGAACTTCATTTTGTTAGATATGGCCGAGTGTTCTAGTCTGTCAAGATCCATCTGGATCTTGAGCCTGTCTTCTTGGATGTTAGCTATTCCTGCCAGCTTAGTATCATCTGCAAATTTGTTAAGTTCCCTTTCTATTCCCTCATCTATGTTGTTAATGAAGTTATTGAAAAGTACTGGGCCTACAATGGAGCCTCGTGGCACCCTACTGCTTACTTCCCTCCATGTAGACTTCGACCCATTAAGGACTACTCATTGAGTAGTTTGCCAGCCAGTTGCAAATCCATCTGGTGATGGTGCTATCTATCCCACTTTTTTCTAGCTTACCTTAAAGTAGGTTGTGGTCTACTTTGTTGAATGCCTTGCTGAAATCTAAGTATATTATGTTCTGTATGTAAAGTGGATGACTCCAAACCTACCATTCTGATTGGCTAAGGAAAGGAACAGTGGATTGGTTCACTAGGAACCAATCCAAAGTGATACCAAAAAGGCGGCAAATCTAAATAGCTGCCATTGGCTGCAAGCAGGCAAGCCAGCCTGTATAAAAGGGCTGGCCCCGGCTTCAGCCGGTGTTCCGTTACTAACTGTTGATAATAAAAGTATTTGTTGTTGGAACCCGGTCTACCTCGTGTGTTTTCCGAACAAAACACTGGCGACGAGGATGGGATCGTCCTGAACGGAACAAAACCTGCACGTGGTGATAAAAGCCCAGACTGCAACTAAGATGTCTGGAAACAACGCACCGCCCACACCTTTCAATCCCAACGAAGAGGATTGGGATTCCTATGCTGATCGCTTCCAAATGTACTTGGAGAGCAACGAAATGGAAGGCATTTCCGAACAACGAAAGAGAGCCGTGTTCCTGACGCACTGCGGAACAACCGTCTTTAAAATGGCTAAAGCCCTTGCCAAGCCTCGGGACGTTAAACAATTAACGTGGACAGAATTACAGAGACTCCTGAAAGCACACTACGCCCCGATGGTGTCTAATTTAATAAAGCGACATGAATTCTACCGAAGAGACCAGAGAGAGGGAGAAACCGTTGCCGACTTCGTCGCTGCACTCAGACAAATTGGGGGTGAGTGTGAATTCTCAAACATAGACGAGGCAATGAGAGATCGCGTGGTGTTGGGCCTGAGAGACTCAACCGCACAGAGTAAAATGCTCAACAAGCCCAACATCACCGTTACCGAAGCCATTGCGGAAGCCACAGCCGCTGAAGCTACGAAAAAATCCGCAGTAACATTTAAGAAAATGAACACGCACGGCGATGAAACATCAACCAAAGAGAAAAAGCATCCTGCCACAACGACCCATTATGAAGAGTCGGGCGAAACAAACGAATCAAGCGAGGAGGACGACGAGGTCCACCGTTTGCTCACAAACAAGAAAGAACGCGAAAGGAGAAAGTGGCGGGAATGTGCTGGCTGCGGAGGAAACCACCCACGAGCCGAATGCAGATTCCTAGATGTCATCTGCCGACATTGCAGAAAAAGAGGGCACATCGAGAAGGTCTGCAGAAATAAAAAATCTTACAGCCCGACGAGACGCAGAAATTCCCCAACACGAGCCGAGCCAAGTCGAGCCGAAAGAAAATGGCAACAAGAAAAGCGAGCCAATACACACCAAACTGTCATTATCCAAAGCTCCCAGACGGAAAGTGGAAGAAAAATTAAAATCGTCGTAGAAATCGAGGGAAAACACTGCAAGATGGAAGTGGACTCGGGGTCCTTCCTCTCCATGGTATCTTGGGACACAATTAAACAGTTAGTCCCAGGTATCAAGACCAAAGACTTGATGAAGCAGCACCTAACCCTCAAAGACTATCAGGGAAACCAAATCCCTGTGATGGGCAAAGGACATTTTCAAGTTGCCTACAAAAACCACATCAAAGTGCTTCTGCTGACCATAGTCAACCAAGACAGACCAAGCCTCCTGGGCATCGAGTGGTTCGCGCCATTGGGCATCGGGATGACCGGGGTCGATCGAGTGACCACAGCCGGCTGGGAAGACGACCTCGTCAGAGAATTCCACGACGTGTTTGACGGATCACTGGGCAAGTACCGGGGAAACCCTATTTCTTTCAATTTAAACCCCCAAATAGCCCCATCCGAACCGGTCGAAGTCCTCACTGGAAATGAACTGCGCAGGTCAGGTCGAGCCCGGAAAAGCCCCACCTACCTGCGAGACTACGTCACTACGTAGGACTAAACTAAGGAGGGAGGGGTGTTCTGTATGAAAAGTGGATGACTCCAAACCTACCATTCTGATTGGCTAAGGAAAGGAACAGTGGATTGGTTCACTAGGAACCAATCCAAAGTGATACCAAAAAGGCGGCAAATCTAAATAGCTGCCATTGGCTGCAAGCAGGCAAGCCAGCCTGTATAAAAGGGCTGGCCCCGGCTTCAGCCGGCGTTCCGTTACTAACTGTTAACAATAAAAGTATTTGTTGTTGGAACCCGGTCTACCTCGTGTGTTTTCCGAACAAAACATATTATGTCCACAGTATTTTGCTGGTCTACTAATTTAGTCATGATATAGGGTGGGTTGGACTAGAAGGTCTCCAAATTCCCTTCCAACTTTGTTATTCTCTTATTCTGTTATTCTGGTCTATCCTCCAGGACGAGGTTCCAGTTTTGACTCATCCACGCATACACCCAAACCTACAAATTGCTTTCTGCCATTCTACAGGCCATGTCATTTTCTAATGTGTTCCCAGTCATACTTCTGATATTTTTGGCTACCTATTTTCTTGTCCCAAATAGTCCAACATTTGCATTTAAATGGGGAACATTTTCCCCTAAAAGGCACATTTTACAAGCAGTTCCAGGAGAGAGAGAGAGAGAACGAGAAACTCATACTTCCTTGTGCATTTTCTTCAAAACTATGCATTTTTGTGTGCAGATGTTAGCTGAGTCTTGCACTGCAAAATCTGGAGAAATGCACCATTGAAAGGATAACTGCCTTTTGGCCTAGGCTATTTGTCCCAGGAAATTTGATTTATTCAATTTTCTCTTGCCCCGTTCTCCTTTTCTTTTTTTATACCTCTTTCCTCCATAAAATGCATGATTCACCAGATACCAAGACAATTGGAGGATTTTGAGGTTTTTTCCACACGGACCTGGAACGAGACACAAAAAACTGTTCCCAAGCAGTACCATTTGATAGCAGGTTGCAAGTTCAGGTCCTTAGTCTCCCTAATCATCATCATCCTCTTTTATCAACCCCATAATCCCTTGCCGGGTAAAGTCTGGGCAACTGAATGGAGCTAGCAGATTGTTTAATGGCCGGATGCCCTTCCTGTTACCAATGCAGACAGTAGATATATTCTCATTGTGCTCAGAGAGACAAATATCTACCTCTACCTAGGATCGAACTCACAACCTCCTGATTGTGAGGCGAGAGCTCCACGTCTAGGCCATGGCACCACTCAGGTCCTTTCTCCCTAATAAACCCTTAAATATAAAAGCTAGCATGTTAAGAGTTAAGATTTTTGTCACCACTAGTTTCCAACAGGCCAGGACGTATAGGCAGTTGTCAACTTACGACAGATCGCTTAACAACCATTCAGAGTTAATGTGATGACCCAAAGGGGCATGGCACAAAGGCAACACAGTCAGATAATCAGTAGGAGTCCCCTTACAAGCTTCAACTTTGCCCTTAATGTCCAGGTTACCTTCTGGGCTGGAGAAAAACTCTCTCAGGAGCAGCCTTTGGTTGCAGAGAATCAAGTCCAAATTGTGGTCAACAAAAACTGTAACTATAAGTCCAATCAAGGCAAAATGAGGTAATTAGTATGGCGGGGCAGGAGCAAGAATTTCAGATGTGAAGGCACAGCAATAACTCAACATGGTTGGGAGGATGCCAGGAACACTGATAACCAAATTCAACACAAGATAAACTCACATTTGTTTCCAGCAGCTGCCACGTTCAGTATGCATTTCTTTAATTTACGAAAATTTACTCCCCAGCTGTGGCTAATGAAGGGAATCAGGGCCCTTTCCTCCCCCGTAAGCCACCCAACCCACGTTGCTCTCTTCTCCATTCCTCCCTGCATACCTCCCCCCTAGGAAGAGGGGGGGGCTGGGTCTTCCTCTGAACTCCCTCTCCCTTGTTCTATCTCTTTCCCTGCTCTGCCCAGCTGGACTTTGCCCTTCCCCAGTTTCTTTCACAGACAACAGAGCCACACTCCCGCTCCCTGTCAGCTGTTCATTTTCCTCCTCAGATTCAGACTCCAACTGGGGCATGACAGTTATGACCTATCTGACAAAAGGGGACTTACAACCCTGATCCAAAGTTCTGACGGTCACAAATGGTCATGTGACTGCGCCTCAGGCCCTTAGCAACATGGCTGATTTTACAGCTGTTTGCAGCTTTCCATGGTCACATGACCTTGTTTTTTTATGGTTTTGCCGGAAATTGGCACTGATTTCTGGGTTTTCAGCAAAAGAGCATCCTTAAAGAATCATTGGTTCGCTTAAGGACTGCAGCATATGCTGAACAAATTTTGCAAAAAAGAATATAAAATTGGGTGCGTCATGTGACTGACCTCTTTTAACAACCATAACATGCAGGCTTCTTTACGGTTGTAACTCTGGATGATCTGAATTTACTTGCAATGTAGGAAAATAGACCCTGTAATTTCTTTCTTTCTTTTTCTCCTCACATCGGTGAAACATTCGCAACACCAACAAAAACATGCTTACGACCGTTGCAGCCTCCCCATGGTCATGTGATCCAAATTAAGACGAATTGGCAACTGACTCAAATTTATGATGGTTGCAGTGTCCCAGGGTCACGTGAGCCCCTTTTGCGACCTTCTGACAAGCAAAGTCCATGAGGAAGCCGAATGCAACTTCCATGCATTCACTTAGCAACCGTGGTAGGAAAGGTGGTAAAATGGGGCAAAACTCGACAAATCTCCTCACTTAACATAAATTTTGGTCTCAGTTGTGTTCATAGGTTGAGGATTACCCATAGTCATTAAATGAACAGTTGTATGTCAAGGACTATCTGCAAATGCACCCTGCCCTAGAGAAAGTTCTAAAGTATGATAACAGGAATATGTTTACAAAATAATAAATTTTCTTGGAGTTCCTTGTCTCAATGACACAGATCAACAGCAATTGTGCCAAAAAGCTCCATATGCAACGGAAAGCGGTGAGCAACTCTGAATGCGGAGTTGTGTCTGGAACTTTACACCTCCATACAGCACACATGTGCAAGAACACACATATTTTAGTGGTTTGTTTGATGGCTTGGCCTTCGGCTGTGTGGCCACAGAGAGCAATTTTATCCTGTCCCTAGCTCACCAAATGAAACAAAGGCACCAAGACAAAATTAGGAGTTTCCTGCAGCTTCTTTGCCTGAAGAAAGAATTATCCTTCCAGAGAGATGGCGGTAGGAGATGCCACTCTGTCCTGCCCACTGGGACAGCACACATCTTCTGCCAGAGTGAGACTCTGCAGACACCGATCGCTTCCTAAGCTGGACTCCTGACAGCCAGTGTATATGTGTGTGTGTGTGTGTATGAACACCCATGCAGCCATGACACCATGGAGTGCAAATCGGAAGAGGATGGAGAGACTGCTGGGTATAAAGACCTCCAAGAAAAACTCCAGAGGGTGTGACGGCGGCATCTTGGAAGATCTAGTTTCCCATTTCCGGCACTGTGAGAAAGATGGACGGAACTGTGAAAGGAGCACATTTAGCTCCACCAAGTGTGAACTCTGAAGCTAGACTGACTGAGGTCATCTTGGAGGTTTCAATGTTGCCACAGTGGTGCTGAGAGATAGGGAGTGGGGGGAAATTGAGGGTTTTTGTAGCCAAAACAAAACAGTTTTCCCTGAGAACCAAGGATGTTCCCACAGGTGGTTGAAGAGAGGAGGAGTGAAGTTTCCAAACAACCGGATGGCATCTTGATTGGACCATGTAACTGTTTGGAAAAGGGGGGGAACTTTTACTTTGAATTAGGTGAAAAATACGGGAACCTTTAGCGTCGGTTTTCACCAGCCTGTGCCAATAGCATAGATCCAACTTGTTCTTTGAGGAACCTGATTGCCTCAGAGTTCTGTTTGCTATGGATGTATTCAGCGATGAGCTTCCAAATTTTTTCCCACTGGTTTTATGGAGCATGCCAGTGGTGGGATTCAAATTTTTTTACGGTTCTGTGGATGTGGCGTGGTGGCGTGGTGTGGCTTGGTGGGCATGGCTTGGTGGGCATGGCAGGGGAAGTATACAATAAAATCTCAATTCCCTCCCCACCCCACTAACCTGCTTTCCAGCTCTGTTCTCCTATGCAGGGTAACAAAAGGAGACCCAGCCAATCAGCTGGGACTCGGGAGGAAGAGAATAGATGGGGGCAAGGCCAGCCAAAGGTGGTATTTGCCAGTTCTCCAAACTACTCAAAATTTCCACAACTGGTTCTCCAGAACTGTTCAGAACTTGCTGAATACCACCTCTGGAGCACATGCAGCAATGAAAAAACGCCCTCTATCAGCGCTAGTGAGGTGAGCTGTTTTTTTAGCTCAGCTTAGGCGTGGCTATCTACTCTGCCACACAAATCAGCTGAGCTAAAAAACAAGGGAATATCGAACAGGAAAGGGCGGGACGGGTGAGTGGGGCCAGCCAGAAGTGGTATTTGCCGTTTCTCTGAACTAGTCAAAATTACCGGTCTTCCAGAACCAGTCCGAACCAGCTGAATACCACCTCTGGGTGTATTACTTGGAACCCTGACTCCATGTATTGCTTGGATAGTAAGCAAGAGGCTGCTGGGATGAAGCACCGTAGGCAAGAAAGTCAGCGAGGTGAATTTGGGCCAATCACCCGGAGACTGTGACTTCTAGTTTCACCGTAGGCAAGAAAGTCAGCTAGGTGAATTTGGGCCAATCACCCGGAGACTGTGAGTTCTAATCTCACCTTAGATAAGAAAGTCAGCTAGGTAAATTTGGGCCAATCACCCGGAGACTGTGAGTTCTAGTTTCACCATAAGCAAGAAAGTCAGCTAGGTGAATTTAGGTCAATCATCAGCAGACTGTGAGTTCTAATCTCACCTTAGACAAGAAAGTCAGCTAGGTGAATTTAGGCCAATCACCCAGAGACTGTGAGTTCTAGTTTCACCGTAGCAAGAAAGTCAGCTAGGTGAATTTGAGCCAATCATCAGAAGCCTGGGATTTCTAGTCCCGCTTTAGGCATGAAAGCCTACTGGGTGACTTTGGGTCGGTCATCCTCTCTCAGCCAGATTCACCTCACGAGGTTGCTGTTGTGGGGAAAATAGGACGAGGAAGTGGTATTAAATATTTTTGCTGCCTTGACTTATTCATAAAAATAATAAAGACGGCGTATCAATCAATCAATATGGGAAAGGAAGGGGAGTGAGGGAGGGGAGGAGAAGGGAGGGGAGGGAAGAGGAGAGGAAGAGGAAGAGCACAGGAAGAGAAGCCAGTCAAGGGGAAATCAACCTCATTTCTCTCTCCCAGAACGAGCTGTCCGATTCCAACAATGAGAGGAGCGCAATCTTGGGGAGCTCTGAAGGTAGGAAAGGTGGGTTATTTTCGGCTCCATTCAGATGGAAATGAAATTTTAGCCTTCCAATTCCCCACCACCCACCTGGAGCTGAGCCACACGGCCCGTTATAGATCCAGCAATCGATAGTACTTCATAGCAACGAAATGGAAGCCGGGTTCGAGGAAGGGAGGAGAAGCAGGACCAAGGAGTGTAAATTTTAAGTAAATTAGTTCTTCCCAGACGCTTCTCTCTCTCCCCCCCCCCCCCGCCGGCCCTTCTCCCTCTTTCATCTTTGGAGGAGGAAACGAGATGGGGAGGGGAAGTATGTGAGCGATCAATGCGGAGGGAGAGGACGCAGGAGAAAAAAATCAAGGTCAAGTTGTCCCTCTACTTCTTCAGGAACGCAACGTGCTTCTTTCAAGGGCACCCCAGTTTTATGCTGGTGGGTGATGGGGGGGAATGGACAGAGAGAAAGTGAGAGAGAGAGAAACAGAAAGAGAGAGAAAGAGCAAAAAAAAGAGAGAAAGATTGAGAAATAGAGAGAAGCACAAATGGAAAGAGAGAGAAAGGAAAAACAGAAAGAGAAAGAGATTGAGAAAGAGAGAGAAAAACAAACAGAAAGAGAGAGAACGAGACTGAGAAAGAGAGAGAAAGAGAGGTAGAGAAAGAAGAGAAAAAGAGGTAGAAAGAGAAAAAGGTCTGTAGACAGAGAGAGAGAATGAAAGAGAGAAAAGAGACAGAAAGAGAAAGAGGTAGAGAAAGAGAAAAAAGAGAGAAAGAGACAGAGAAAGAGAGAGAAAGAGATGGAGAAAGAGGTAGAGAAAGAGAATTAGAAAGAGAAAAAGAGGTAGAGATAGAGAGAAAGAGAGAGATAAATAGAGAAAGAGAAAAGAGAAAGAAAACAGAGACAAAGAGAAAGAGAGGTAGCGAAAGAGAAAAGAGAGAGAAAGAGTCAGAGAAATCCTCTGTAAGATTTCTTAACATCCAACAAATTGCTGGCCATCACTTACACTCTAAAAAGCAAAACTTGGTGCTGAAATGCTGCGCTCTTAAATTCCGTGTTGTGTAAGAATTAAGTATCCTCACTTAACAACCACAGTGATTCACTTAACAACTGTGGCAGAAAGGGTCATACAATGGGGGGAAACTTACTTAACAGCTGCCTTGCTTAGCAATGGAAAGTCTGGCTTCCCCCGGAAGTCAACTAGCGCCAGTCAGGATCGAACTCCTGGCAGTGGGCAGAATTTGCCTGCAATATCAATAGCACTTAGATCTATATACCATTTGTTCCACCTGTGTTTTTATGTGCGTGGCACCTTCACAACTGCACTATAGTAGAATAATATTCTTAATGAATTACATATTTTACTATTTATATATATAATGTAGTGAGGGCATAATAGCAATAGCACTTAGACTTATACACTGCTTCACAGTGCTTTACAGCCCTCTAAGTGGTTTACAGAGTCAGCCTATTGCCCCCCAACAATAGGGGTCCTCATTTTATCCACCTCAGAAGGACAGAAGGCTGAGTCAGCCTTGAGTCTGGTGAGATTTGAACTGTCAAATTGCAGGCAGCAGGCAGTCAGCAGAATAGTCAAGACCTTGTTGATGATCCAAACTCTGTCAAGGATCTTGGAGTACTCATCTCTAATGATCTAAGTAACTACACTGTAACTACATAGCCAAAAAGGTGTTAAGAGTTGTTAACCTAATCTTATGTAGCTTTTTCTTTGGTGATATAACACTAATAACTAGAGCATACAAAACATTTGCTGGACCAATGCACGAATACAGCTCATCAGTCTGGAACCCACATTATGTATCTGATATTAACACAGTTGAGAAAACCCAGGAATATTTCACAAGAAGAGTTCCCCACTCCTTGACTCGTTGCAGAATACCTTACGCCACCAGATTTGAAATTCTAGATCTAAAAAATCTAGAGCTATGCTACCTTTGATCCGATCTAAGGATCGTATATAAAATCATAGATTGCAATGTCCTACCTGTCAATGAATACTTCAGTTTCAACCATAACAATACAAGAGCAAACAATAGATACAAACTCAAGGTTAATCACACCAAACTTGATTGCAGGAAATACGACTTCAGCAACAGAGTGGTCCATGTCTTGAATACTCTACCTGACTCTGTGGTTTCTTCTCCAAACCCCAAAAACTTTAACCTTAGATTGTCTACTATTCACCTCACCCCTTTCCTAAGAGGTCTGTAGGGGGCATGCATAAGCGCATCAATGTGCCTACCGTCCCTGTCCTTATTGTTTCTTTTATTTTTTCTTATGTGTATCCATGTATTCATAAGTATGTTTTTACTTATACCTATTATCTTGTAAGCAATTGACAAAAATAATAAATAAATAAATAAATAAATAAACAAACAAACAAATAAATAAATAAACAAATAAATTAGCCTGTAGTCCAGCATTCTAACCACTGCGCCACCAAGGCTCTCAATTGTGAACATGTGACCGTGAGGATGCTACAACAGTCACAAGTGTGTGGACCGGTCATAAGTCATTTTTTTCAGTGCTGTTGTAACTTCAAACAGTTACTAAATGAATCATTGTAAGTCGAAGACTACCAGTATCACAGTACAGGTAGTCCTCGAGTTAACAACAGTTCATTTAGTGACCGTTCAAAATTACAACAGCACTGAAAATGTGACTTAAGACTGTTTTTCACACTTACGATCTTTGCAGCATCCCTGTGGTCATGTGATCAAAATTCAGGCACTTGGCAATTGGTTCATACTTATGGCCATTGCAGCATCCCGGGATCATGTGATTCCCCTTTGGCAACCTTCTGACGAACAAAAAGTCAATGTGAAAAACCAAATTCACTTAACAATGGGGTTACTAACTGATCATCTGCAGTGCATGACAACCACTGTGGCCAGGAAGGTCATAAAATGGGGCAGAATTCATTTAACAACTGGGTTACTAACTTATCAACTCAGTGAGTCACTTAACCACTGAGGCAAGAAAGGCTCGTAAAATGCTGCAAAATTCACTTTACAAATGTCTCACTTAACGGAAATTTGGGGCTCAGTTGTGGTTGTAATTTGAGAACTACCTTTAATTATTTTTCTTTTCTTTTCTTTTTTCTTTTTGGATGTCGTTTAGCAGCCCGGAGAAACAGTGGACCTTTCCTCCATTGTTCTCCATTGTCCTTCCAAGACAAAAGGTTAAGCTGCCAAAAGTGGCTGTTTCATGACTCAATACCATCTCGGCCACTAACGACTTAATCCATTGCTTGCTACTGATTTTTCTAATTAACAACCACTTCATCAACACCAGCCAGGATAAAAGTCATCCCAAAGATTAAGAGCTCGCCTCTGTAATCTCCTTCTCCTTAGAAAGCCAAAAATGATCAGATAATCTGGAATCTAACATCATCTCTGTAGCACCCACCCTCCTAGAAGAATGAAATATTTTGAGCATTATTTTTAAAAAGGCAGAATTTTATATTTCCCTAAATGAGAAACGGTGAAACCTGTTTTTTAAGAGGCAGAAAGCAACCGCCACTTTCCTTAATAGCTCACAGCAGATGTCAGCACTTAAGAAAGGGCTTATTGAAAACTAGATAGTTCCATTCTTGAGCAAAGCAACTACTGCAGGCAGAAATCCAAGACAGGATATTTTGAAACTCCCTGCAGCACAGTCTGAACAAAGGTGGAATGGTAGGATTATTCCTCACTCAAGATCCAAAACAGAACGAAAGCCATTAAGCCACAAAAGGAATTGCCCAACACCCTTTCAGAACACAAGCCCCTTCACTGCACCATCCCAGAGTAATCCAAACTTCAACCAAATTAGCTCTGACAACTACCTAGTATTTGCATTTCCACTTTTGCCTGTAGAGCCAGCTATGACCCCTACATGACCCCATAGGGATCTGACACAGCCAATGTTCTTTGCACAGGAATAGGAAGCTCAAATACATCACCCCAAAAAAGGTATAAAAACCCCTCACTCTCAACTCCATTTTGTCAACTGCCCAGAACCACAAATCCATGTGGGTCTGCTTCATCAATAAACCATCTTTACAATTAGCCTCCATGTTTCCAGTGTCTTCCTCCTGGCTTGGAACTAAACCAAGATGGGTATTTCTTCCCACATCTCCGACAAAAGAACCAGGACCATGGCTTAAACGGATGAAACAATTGTAAAGGCAGGCCTGTGACTGTAATAAAAAAAATTACTATGCCTATTATAATGTCACAGCATAGGATTATCCAGGGAGGGAGGGAAGGAGAATGAGCAGGAAACAGAATTGGTAGTAAAGGACGTAAAACATCAAATTGAGCTCAGCCAGAAGGAGAGTTGGTGGAAGGGAAAAAAAATATCGTAATTGCACGATAATTCTGTTGCCACTCGATGATTCTCATTTCAGTTTATCTGTCTGGAATGGTTTTGCAGAGCTTGGCCAGGGGTGGGGAAGGGGGAAATATAAAAGGCAGGCTTTTGAAAAGATGGTTTCCCCTGAATCCCAACCCTGACTTGAGCTTTGGATTTGCAAACCAGGGTTTTACCATTTCTGTTGTGACCTGCTTTCCATAGAGAGGACGCTTTTAGCAAACCATCATGCTACCATATGACCTTAAGTCTATCGGTAGGCTGTGAAGAACGGAGAATGGAGGGGGGCTTACTTAAAGCTGCAGCTTGGCCCTGTAAGATATTGGCTTCTACAAGCAATAGCACAAACTTATATACCGCTTCACAGTGTTTTAAAGCCCTCTCGAAGCAGTTTATAGAATCAGTATCTTGCCCGCCCCCCCAACAATCTGGGTCCTCATTTTACCCAACCTCGGAAGGATGGAAGGCTGAGTCAACCTTGAACCGATCAGGATTGAACTCCTGGCAGTGAGCAGTGAGTTAGCCTGCAGTACTGCATTCTAACCACTGCGCCACCAAATGGGCAGAAGTGATATCAAATCATTGAGCTGATTTGATGCCAGTTCTGAGAGTCTAGCAGAAGGGCAGAAGGCAGAATAATAGAATAACCTAGTGGGAAAGGATCTTGGAGGTCTTCTAGTCCAACACTGCTCAAGTTGTATAGAGTCTTTGCTCAAGACTCTATACCATTTCAGACAAATTGCTGTCCTTAAAAACTTCCAATGATAGAGCACCCACAGGTTGGAAGGCAAGCTGTTCTACTGATTAATTGTTCTCACTGTTAGAAAGTTCTCGTCCTGCCTTAGGCATAAAACGTGACTGGGTCACTTTGATCCAATGACCAGGAGAGTGATTTTATGTCTGTGTATACAAATATATATATAGGTGCTGTTTAGCTTCCCTCGGGTATTATCCCACGTCATTGTAGTCGAGGGAATACCCGAGGGAAGCTAAACAGCACACCTGTAAGTACCCACGAAAGTTTAAAAAAACATATATATATAGTTTGTATGTGTATATATATACAAACTCTATACAGAAGCCTGATGATGGCAGATGAGATTCTGCTGAAACGTTGCGACAACTTTAAAAGCACTACAATGACGTGGGATAATACCTGAAGGAAGCTGAACAGCACATATGTAAGTACCTGCGAAAACTTAAAAAAACAAATATATATATATATATTTGGTTATTCGGGTTTTCTCCCATGTAGAATTGGAAGTATCTAGGCAACGTTTCGATGAAGTCTCATTCATCATCTTCAGGCTTGTTTCTTCAGCTCTGTGCTTCTCAGAGTAATGTGAGCTTGCAGCTGCTTCTTCCTTTTAACTGCTAGTGGGGGTGTGACTTGATTGGTTGGGGGTTTGGCTGTGTTCTGATTGGTAGGTGGGTTGGCTGTGTTCTGATTGGCTGGGGATGTATTCTGTTTAGGTGAGGGCTTGGTTGTGCTCAGGTTAGTCTTAGTTGCTGGGGGATTTGAGCTGGTGAGCTGTGGTCCTGTTGTTTGGCTTCGTGTTCGTGGTTGTGCCACATCTTCATGGTGGGTGTGAGTCTTTTTTCTACGTGGAAATGTGGTGGTAGCATCTTGTGTGGCACTTGTGGGTGTGGGTCTGGTGTAATTCTTCATGTTAGATACTCGTTTATTAATGAGGGCAGGTTTCCAAATGTTTGGTAGGCGGGAGGTATCATCTCGTTTATTCATGCTGTGTGGGAGTTTTTCTATCTCTATGGCTTCTCTGATTATTCTGTTGTTGAACTGTTCAGATTTGGCGATAGTTCTGGTATTTTTAAAGTCAATTTCATGTCCTGTGGCTTTGAGGTGTTGGACCAGGGAAGAGGTCATTTCTTCTTTTTTGATTGAGTTCTTGTGTTCTTCAATGCATGCACTAATTCTTCTGTTAGTTTGTCCTATGTATGTGGTGAGGCAGGCAGTGCAAGGGATCTCATATACTCCTTGGTTTTACAACTTGATTTTGTCTTTAGGGTTTCTTAGGATGGTGGATATTTTCCTGTTTGTGCAGAATGCTGTTATAATGTTGTGTTTTTGGAGGATCTTGCTGATTTTGTCTGTAGTGCCTTTTATATATGGGAGGAGGGCTTTGCCATTCTCTTGTTCTCTGTCTTGGCTTTTG
>BLBF01016147.1:0-14521 GCA_015471245.1 Laticauda colubrina
CTCCCCAATTCAAATAAAATATTTTCAAGCCTCTAGTTGGCAGTGTTGCAGCATCTCTTAATACTCTTTCCCCCCCCCAGCCAAAAGAAAAAATATTTATAAAAAACTCAAACAAAAAGAAAAAAAAAAGATAGCCAAAGGGAGCCTCTATCCTAAAAAGAAAGTTAAAAAAAATAAAAAATAAAAATCAAGTGAAGAATAAAAATATATATAAGAGAAAATTCAATCCGGTTACCTACAAAGTCACATTAAAGTCCTCAAAGAAAATAAGAAAAAAATCCAAGTCTCAATTTGACATCACTTAAACGCCGCTCAACCAAGGTTCAGTCAAACAAAAATAAAGTCACAGATTTCTTCTTTGTTCAGGATGTCCTTTCAAGTCTTAATCAATTTATAATGCAAAAGAATTTCTCACCCAACCGATACACGCTCATTTAAATCCCTTTCTTTCCGGAGCTGTCCCGACTTCAGCAGCTTTGGAGGCTGCCTTTCCGCTTCCAGCAAAAGGGCTTCTCCCGGATCAAACCAGAGATTTTGCGATATCTCTGGGATCCTGGGACTGTGCCCTTCACAATCCCCATCTCTACGGGACGGTTTAGGTCCGTTAGAACCGACCAGGGGCGAAAATATCAGTTACGATCTCAGAGCCCCGAGATCGCAGCTGTAACACCGAGACATAGCTCCGCCTTCTCTCTCCAGCCACTCCTTGAGGTGACTGGCGTTGTATACCTGGGCATCTGAAGATGAGCCATTGCCTGAAGCATCGATGTACATGAACTTGTAGTCAGCATCGACCATGGCAAAGAGGACGATGCTGAAGAAGCCCTTGTAGTTGAAATAAGTGGATCCCGACTTGGCTGGAGCTTTGCAGGCCACGTGCTTCCCATCTATGGCTCCAATGGTGTGGGGGAAGTTCCACCTCTGATACCACTGCTCTGCAACTTTCTTCCAGCCTTCTCCAGTGGAGGGGCACTGGAGGAGCTCCTCCATGTATTCTTCGATGATGGCCTGCACCACTTCTCTGACCACAATGCTGATGGTGTTGTGTGGCACCCTCCAGCCGTACTGCATGCTCCTGTAGGTGGTCCCTTAGGCCAGGTGGTGCAGAGTGAGTGCCACCTTGAGCCCAGGTTCCAGGCTGGCCGGAGGTTGGTGTTTGCCTTGGTCAACCTGGATGTCAGCCGCTCCACAACTTCGTCAAACATGGCTGGAGGCATCCTCATGAAGTTCTGGAATGCCCGAGTGTCTTCGTTCCTGAGCTCCACCATCAGCTTGTTGTACAGTCCGTCCTCTGCTCTTCTGGTGAACCATCTTCGTACCCAGACGCTTCTTGGCCGCCCCTTTTTCTTCCCGTAGTAGAGTTCACAGAGCCTGTAGATGGCTGTTTGATGTTCTTTGATCTCCCATCTCCACTGTCCAAGTGTTGGAAAGAATGCTGGGCCTTAAATGAGGGTCACAGTGAGGGGCTCATTAGATGCTTCACAAAAGATTTTTTGCAGCTGGAACTAAAGTTTCTGACAACCAAGTGGCTTAAAGGATTGAATTTTGGTAGAGACAGAATGATGCCCAGGGAAAATACAGGACAATACAAGTAGTCCTTGACTTATAACAGTTCATTTAGTGAGCATCCAAGTTACAACAGCACTTACCATAAGTTATTTTTCACACTTATGACCATTGCACCCCCTTGGTCATGTGATCAAAATTCAGATGCTTGGCAACTAGTTCATATTTGTGATGGTTGTAGTGTCCCAGGAACATGTGATCAATTTTTGCAAGCTTCTGACAAGCAAAGCAATTGAGGAAGCCAGATTCATTTAACGGCCATATTACTAACTTAACAATTGCAATGATTCACTTAGCAATTGTGACAAGAAAGGAAGTAAAATGGGGCAAAACTCACTTAAAAAACATTTCACTTAGAAACATAAATTTTTAACTCAATTGTGGTTATAAGTCAAGGACTACTTGTACTTGAAAGTAGGCAATATGGTCTTCCTTCCAAGGGAGGCCAATCCTATCTGGAAGAAGCTTTCACCACTTTTGGGGTTGTGGGGGAGAGTGAGAAAAGCAATGGGCACTATCTCTAGTTTTTATTTCCTACAACCTCACAAACATCAACATAAGATTTTGCATCCTGCTTTTTAAAGAGGGATTTCAGAAGCAACTGTGAAATGTTTTTCTGTGGTTTCTTCCCCAAGCCCCAAAAACTTTAACCTTAAATTGCCTACTATTGATCTCACCCTTTCCTAAGAAGCCTGTAGGGGGTGTGCCTAAGCGCACCAATTGTGCCTACCATCCCTGTCCTATTGTTTCTTTTCATTCTTTTTTATACGTATCCATCTCATATATTCATAACTATGTGTTAGGCATCCAGAAATTGTCCATGGTAATCAATCACTCTGAGACAAGTATAATCTCCAATTGATTTATTTGAATATCTCTGGTATGTCTATGGAATTTCCCAAACTGAAAGTCATTTTCAGCCGTTTCACAAAATCCACCTTCTCTCCTCCCACTTCTTATACTTCATTAATCATGAGAATTAATTAACTGCAGCTGGAATTTTTTAATGTGACATAGGAAATGACCTTGAACTTTCCAACTCCTCCACCCCTTTTCATTCCTTAACGTTCTTGGCTGCTGAATCTCAAAGCTGACACTATGTTTATACTTATACCTGTTATCTTGTAAAAGATTGACAAATCAAATAAATAAATGTTGGCTTTTCTTACAGAACTGAAGCTGATATGATTAAGCAACTTGACAGAGCATTAAATCCTCCCCATATTGTCTGTTTTCAGTTCACATACATTTCTTCTGCAGCTTAAGAAACCAGAATTGTTTCCTGGTCAGTATGGGTGGACTTCAACCTTAACTCCTGGAATTGTGGGTACTCCATCACTGGAGATTTTAAAGAAGAGATTGAAGAGCCATTTGATTGGAATGGTAAATTGTCTCCTGCTTCAGCAGAGAGTTGGACGAGAAGACATCCACGTTTCCTTCCAACTCTGTTATTCTGTTATTTTGCAAGGCTTAAATCACCCACTCTTTAGAAAATTCCAACTCTAAAATGTGCGCACAATCTATATCTATTCAAGGGGAATCTGAGACTACAAAGAAATATTTGCAACCACCATTCTTTCTAGGGCAGATGTTTTGCACCTCTGGATTAAACCATTAGTTCTGTGCCTGCTCCATCAGTCACTTATCTGAATAATTGCACAAAGAAGGCCTCTGGAGTAGCATCCTCAGAAGTTTGTATGGCTCCTTCTTTGATCTTCTTTCAATGAACTCTAAAGACCTGGGATCCTCTCAGGCCTCTTATCAGAATGTTTTCTCTTTCTTTTTTTGTCTTATTGTTCTTACCAAATGTTCTTACCAAATTTGCTTATATTGCTTATATTGCTTCCAACTATTCTTACTGCATGCTACTCAGAGGTGTTATGGAGGCACACAGCCTTAGAAAAATGGACAAATATATAAATGGGCTTATTAATATTAGGGGAAATTATTTGATTGAGCTTGAAGGAGAAGACACCTGCATGATAATATATAAATGAAAAATGAAATAAATAATAAATTCAAAGCCAGTAGCTTTTTATTTATTTGCTAGCGATTGGTTTGCATTTTTACTCAATTCTTCCTTACGTTTTTCAGCTTGAGAAGCAAGTAAACAAACTAGCTTCCAAATTATGATAGTTTAACTGAAGGCAAGCTAGACAGTGAATTGGAAAAAGTTAGACCATCTCTTGGAATTATTCATCTTTCAAAACCAGACTGTGGTTAAGAATTGCATAATAAAGGAAAGAAGGATGGAAGGCGGAGCTGGCATCGTGATGATACCGCATGCAATTCGGTGTGAGGTGTGAGATTGCAGCCGATATCTTTGGCCCTGGACAGTCCAAACGGACCTAAACCGTCCCGAAGAGATGGTGATAGTGAAGGGCGCGTCCTGTAGATCCCAGAGATACCGCAAAGTCCCTGGTAGATCCAGGAGAAGCCCTTCTTGCCAGCGGCAGAGAGGCAGCCATTAAAACTGCTGAAGTTGGGACAGCTCCAAACGGGAGAGGCTGAAAGAGAAAGTGTGTCGGTTTGGTGAGAACTTTTCTTTTACTATTCTAAGACTTAAAAGGACTTTAAAGGACACCCTAAGGAAAAAAAAGAATCTGTAAAACTTTTGACAGAACTGAATAAGCGGCGGTTTTAAACAGAAGTGTCAAAGTAAGGCTTTGTCTCTTGTTTTTTTTTCTTATGGCTGGACTTCTATCATGATTTTGTATTTGCTAACTGAACTGGTCTTTTTTTTTATTTATATCTATTTTTTCTTTTATTTTTTGACTTTGTAATATTTTAGGTTAGAGGCTCCCTTTAGTTATTTTTATATACTTGTTTTTTTTTTTTCTTTTTAACTTCTATTACGTTTTGTCTGGGAAAGGAGGGGGAGAGTGAGAGTAAAGAAACTTTCTAACACTGCCAACTAGAGGCTTGAAAATGTTATAGACCAAGCTGAGAAAGAAAGATCTGAAATTCCTTTTCAAAAACATTGCTACGTGATAAGATAGAGGGAAGAGCATGGGAAAGTGTTATTGCAGGTGTTCTGGATTTCTATCAACAATTGAAACTTGGCTTTGAAGCTTGTGGAGAAGAAACAAGACCCTTGGATAATCAAATAAAGTGCAGTGTGTCTTTTATTTATTTATTTTTTAAGCTGTGATACCCCTCCTTACCAGCTGTACTGTTCACTTTTTAAAAAAAAAACACCTTTATTTTTGTAATATTTATATTTTTGCTTTGTATTTTAAAGGGAAAGCCTCAAAATTTCTTCTTTTTTCCTTTTTCATTTCTTTGGGATTTGTTGTTTTTTGATCTATTCTTTTGGTTCACTTTTATACTTTTTTTTTTCATTTGAGAACTCTTAATTGGATTAAGGTTAAGAAGAACCTTAAGAATTCTTTTTTTTTTTTCAATTTTTTTTGCTCTTTTTAAATCTTTTTATTTTTCTCCTTCCTTTTTACCTAATTATTGATTGGATTAAGGTTAAGAAGAACCTGAAGAATTTTTTTCTCCTTTTCTTTTTATTATTATTGGGTTTTTCTCTCTACCATTTTTATTTTTCAACTTGGATTATAATTGGCTATTTCATAATTGGATTAGGGTTTAGAAGAATCTGAAGATCCTGAATTGTTTAAAATGAGTAGGAAGTTTATAGCTTCTGGCTCCTCAACTTCTACTTCCACCTCCCCACCATCTGGAGGACAACGTTCAATTCAGACAATGTTAAAGCAAGACAAAGATCAAGAAAGAGTGACTCTACAGATTATGCAAGGAATCCAAGACCTTAAAATAAAATCAGACACATTGAAAAGAGAATAGAAAACATTGAGCAAAGAACAGAGAATATTGAACAAAGAATAGGGAAAACTGATGAAAAGGTGGAGAATATTCAACAAATGATGGTGAAGTATGATGAGAGATTCCAAAAAATTGAAGAAGATAAACAGAGACAAGAAGATTGGAGATATTGATAGCAGATTAACAGTGGTTGAACAAGATAAAAGTGGGATGCTGAAATGGGAGATGGACAGATCAGAATTTTACCTCAGATTTCAAAACATAGAGGAAGAAAAAGGACAAAATCTAGCTGAGATAATGATAGAAATATTGGCTGAAGCTTTGGAAATAACAGAAGAGAAGATGATGGATGGAGCAGACGAGGTATACTGAGTTTTTACAAGATATGCAATGAGAAATAACCTACCAAGAGAAGTTCATGTCAGATTTACAAAAAAAGCCATTAAAACACAAATATTACAAGTGGTAAGAGAGAAAACATTGAAATACAAGGGCAAGGAAATTGTGGTCTTAAAACAAATACCCAGAAGAGTGAGAGAGATGAGAAGACAATACCAATTTCTGACTAAAATGCTATTGAAAAAAGAGGTGAATTATAGATGGCTAATTCCAGAAGGGTTAATGTTTACATGGCAAGAACATAGAATTGACTCAATTGAGAAAGCAGAATTATTCTATGCAGAATTTTTGGGAAGGAGAGAGGAGGAGGCAGAAAAAGAGATTTCACAAATTGAATTCCAAGATGACCAAATGGAGATTGAAAAAGAAAAAGGCAACATACGTGGACAGGTGGAGACTAAAGAACAACGTGAACCAAGATCTACGAGAGCTGCCAAACCTAATTACAAAGCATAATCATGGAAGAGAAAAAACTGATTACAATGAATATAAATGGACAATTCAGCTGTTAAAAGAAGGAAATTTTTTCACAAATTAGAGAGACTAAAATTTGATATAATTTGTCTACAAGAAGTACATATTAAAAAACAATATGAACAATTGTTGGACTAGCCAAAATTAAGGAAAATATTTACTTCTTTGACTCAATGTAAGAAAAGAGGAGTGGTTTTATATATTAAAGAGACCATCTGAGCAAAATTGATTTATACTGATGAAGATGGAGGAGTATTAATGGTGGAAATAATGGACAATAATATGAAAACACTCTTGATTGCAATTTATGCTCCGAATGATAAATAAGAAGAATTTTATAAAAAATTACACATGAAAATAATTGAACTGGACTATGTTAATATAGTTATGATGGGAGATTTCAATGGAATTATAGACAATAAACTGGACTATATAGCAACAACAACAAAGCAAAATAGAAAGACTCTCCCCAAATCTTTTTTTAAAATGATAGATGAAATAAACTTAAAAGATATATGGAGAGAAAAATGCTAAAACCAAACAATACACTTTTTACTCAAATAGACATTTAACATGGTCCAGAATAGATATGGTTTGGTTTCCAACAGAAGTAATATCTAATATTCAAGAAACAAATATCGAAACAAGTACTTGGGCAGACCACAAACCAGTGACAATTAAATGGAAAGGACAAAAAAGAAGATCGAGATGGACGTTAAATAATACTATTTTAAAGGAAAAGGACTTTATACAGCAGATGAAGAAAGAATTGGCTTTTTTCTTTTGAGAAAATAAAAGAAGACACTTCAACCCAGAATGGATGGGACACAATGAAGGCATATGCTAGAGGCTTGATAATAGACTACACAAGGAAAAGGAACATCAGGAAAAGGCAAGCCACGGAAGCTTTAGAAGATGAGTATAAAAGACTTGAAAAAGAGCTACAGAAAACGCCACAGAAAAAAGACATTAAGCTAAAATTAGACACAATTAAACACAAAATGAGTTTAATCAGAGAAAGAAGAATTAGCACAGAAAATTAGAGGTACTAAACAGAATTATTTTGAGGATGCAAATAAACTAGGTAGATGGTTAGCATACAAATTGAGAAAGGAGAAAGAATCAAGGAAAATACCGCAGTTAATAGATGATCAAGGTCAAGTTTGCCATGGCAATAAAGAGAAGAAGGAAATTATTTGAGACTTTTATGGGAAATTATATGATCAAGAGAATATTGAGGAGGAAAGAGTTAAACAGTATTTACAGAATGCTAATCTACCTAAGATACCTAAAGAGACTGAAAAAAATGTTAGAAAGCAATATAACAATGATGGAGTTAACTGAAGCACTTAAGAAACAAAATAATGGGAAGGCACCAGGCCCAGATGGACTTCCGGCAGAATTTTATAAAACATTACAAGTATCGCTGAACCTTCCATTGCTAGAAGTCATGAATGAAGTTATGTTAAAGAAAAAGATCCTTAAAACATGGTCAGAAGCCTATATTACACTTATTCCAAAAGAAGAGACTGATCCATTGCAAATTAAGAATTATAGACCAATTTCTTTACTAAATACAGATTATAAAATTTTTGCTTCAATATTGGCAGAGAGACACAAAAAATATTTAAATAATTTTATTCATCCTGACCAAAATGGATTTCTGCCAAAGAGACAAATGAAAGATAATATGAGAGTAATTTTGGACACTTTGGAATATTATGAGGCTCACCCCGAAAAACAAATGGCTTTGATATTTTTAGATGCACAAAAGGCATTTGATAAAGTGAACTGGAGATTCATGTTATTATTATTGGAACAGATGGGCTTTGCCAGAAAATTTATTCAAGCAATACAAGCCATATATTATAAGCAAGCGGCAAAGGTAATGATAGAGGGAGAATTAACAGACTCTATCAATATAAGAAAAGGTACAAGACAAGATTGCCCACTATCACCTTTGCTATTTGTATTAACAAATAAAAGTGTTAAATAGAAACATTAGAGACGAAAAGAGTATAAAAGGAATGAAAATTAAAAAGGAAGAATTTAAATTGCCAGCTTTTGCGGATGACTTGGCCTTTATTTTAGAAGACCCTCTGGAAACAGCACCAAAACTATTGGAAAAGATAGAGGCATATGGCAAGGTGGCTGACTTGAAAATAAACAAAGACAAGATGAAGATTTTGACAAAGAATATGCTATTAAGACAAAAAGAAGAATTGGCAGATATATTGAAAATTCAAGTCACGAACAAGGTTAAGTATTTGGGGATACACTTGACAGCAAGATGTAGTACACTAAAGGAGAACAATTACATTAAATTTAAACAACAGATAGCACTAGACTTGACAAAATGGGAGAACCTACAACTGTCATTAATAGGGAGAATATCAACAATCAAAATGAATATTCTACCCAGAATTTTATATTTGTTTCAAACAATACCAATTAGGCTTGGAAAGGACTATTTTGAAGATTTAAACAAAATTGTGTTGAAATATATATGGCAAGGTAAGAAAGCGAGAATAAAGTTAAAACTCTTACAAGATGCTAGAATTAGAGGAGGTTTTGGTTTGCCTAATTGGGAGTTGTACTACCAAGCTACAAACTTGATATGGGCTAAGGAATGGATAAAATTAAGAAATATTAGATTGTTGAACATTAGAAGGACATGATCTGTTGTTGGGGTGGCATGCTTTAATGGTACAAGGGAACTAAAATACAGGGTTATTTTAGAAGACATCATATACAGGAGTCTCTGTAGTTAAATTGGGAGACGATTAAAAGACAAAGTTATTTGAAAATTCCAGTCTGGTTATTTGAAAATTCCAATCTGGTTATCGACTGTTGAAGCATTTTCTTATCCTATAATATATAAAAAGGAACAACCAGTTAGATATGGTGAAATATTGAATGAAAAGGGTGAACTTAAATCTGTGCAAAAATTAGAAGAACAAGGTATAAAGATGAATTTTGACAGATACTGATGAAAAGGTGATTAAAAGATTATATGGATATTTACTAGAAATTAAATTAGAAGAAGAACAAGTTAAAGAAATTATGATTGCATGGGGGAGGAATTTTGGATATGGGATTGATTTAGAGAAATGGCAAAAATTGTGTTTTCAAAATTATAAAATGGCAATGTCAACAGCATTTAAAGAAAATTTGTATAGGATGTTTTACAGGTGGCATTTTTCCCCAACAAGAATAGCGGGAATGTTCAAGAATAAATCTGAAAAATGTTGGAAATGTCATCAGACACCTGGCTCATATTACCATATGTGGTGGACTTGTGCGGATACTAAAAAATACTGGACTAAAATCCATACGTGGTTGGAAAAAATGACAAATACGCATATAGACTTGAAACCAGAGATATTTTTATTGGGAATTTTACCTGATACATACAGCAAAGATTTAAAATATTTGATTATAAATGTATTAACAGCGGCTAGGATTGTATTTGCTAAAAATTGGAAAAATGAGAAAATACCATCGCAGGAGGAAATTATTAAGAAACTATTGGAATGTGCTGAAATGAATAGATTGACATTTGATATTAGAGAACAAGAAGTTAAACAATTTTACAAAATTTGGGACCTTTTCTATCAATGGTTAGATAACAAAATACAATAATAGAATATGTAGAACTTTAGAAAATAATGAACATATAAAGATGTATTTCTTTTCTTTTTTATTATTATTATATATATAAAATGTTTTTAGGATGGATTTGGGAGGACTATATGAATTATTATAAAATAAACTAAGTAAAGTATAGTTATCTCGTAAAGTATGAATGAACAAAATTACAGTCAAATGACTAATTAATAATAATACTAGAGTATTCAATTTTTGATTGATAATATGAGTTATTATATAATGTAACTGTAATTGAGACTATGAAATTGATGCACAAAAAATTTGTAAACCAACCAACACATTGCTTGTACACTTATGGATGAAAGTTGGATGTTTTTATTTTTTGTTTGTCTTTGTTTTTAAAAACTAATAAAATATGCAAAAAAAAAGAATTGCATAATAAAACATTGAGATTGTTGCTTGTTTCTTTCTTCCTTCCTCCTTTCATGCTCATCCATACTGAAGTTTAGAAGATAAGGATATCATGATTGATTGAGTTGCTTCTCCAATATGGTAGTTGTCAAAGCCACCTCTTCTTCCATCAGGAAGGGCTTCAATGTTCAATGGGCTGTCATGGAAAAGACAAACGTGTCCAGTCAGAAGCAGTTGAAGAGAGAGAGAGAGACAACCTTCAGCATTTCTTGCAGGCTACTAAATTACAGGAGGCAGATTCAAGATATAGCCAGATGTTTGGGCAGAGAGGGTGAAGATGGGCAGAATGGGTGAAGATGTCCTTGTCAAACCAGGCCCTTCTTTGCTGGGTCTAAGACCTTCCCCCACTTTTTCTATGCAGGCAACGGCTGTCAATGATTATAGCTAGAAGGATGATGATACCACCCATGCTCTGATTTGCAATCTATATTCCCCAGAGGAGACAACTCATATAGACCAAATTAATTTCTTTACACTATATTATCAGGTTAATATGGTATTACTGGGGGGGGGGGGAGAGTTGATGGCTCAGTAGTTAAAGATGCTGAGCTTGTCAGCTGGAATGCTGACAGCCCAGGTTCGAGATCTGAGTGCTGTGTGACAGGATTCCTTGCCCCAGTTCCTGGCCCACGGAGCAGTTCAAAAGCATCCAATTTGAGTAGATAAATAGGTAACACTCTGGTGGGAAAGTAACAATGTTCCATGTGCCTTGGCTTATAGTCATGCTGGAGAAGCATGACCAGAGATGAATTCTCAGACAATGTCAATGTACTCCCTCAGCTAGTAAACAGGGATGAACACCCTTAGACTCAGACATGACTGGACAGGGAAAACCTTTACCTTTACAGAATTTCAAAATAACAGAGTTGGAAGGGACCTTGGAGATCTTCTAGACCAACCCCTGCTCAAGCCAGAGACCCTATACGGTGGCTAACCTTTCTGGGTCCTGTGCCAAAAATTGTGTGTGCACTTACATACTTGCACTTGCGTGCCAGCACCCAGAAGGCAATGCATACAACCCCCCCGCCTTCCCGCCCCTTACCTGCACTGAGCCTCAAAGCTGATTTTCGGCTGTTTTGAGGTCTCTTTTGGCCTCCCTTCTGCAGGCTTTACAGGCCAAAAACTAGCCCCATTTTGTCACTTCCAGTATTTTCAGAAAAAAACTGGAAGTGACAAAACGGGCCTAATTTTCGGCCTGCAAAAGCCTTCCTCAAGCCTCTGGGAGGCTGAAAATGACCTCAAACTGGCTGAAAATCAGCTGTGAGGGGCGCATGTTCGCAGTGAGGTAAGTTTGCCTGCAGCTCATATGCTGGCACAAATGGCTCTGCGTGCCACCTGTGGGTGCCATAGGTTCGCCATCATGGCCCTATACCATTTCAAACAAATGGCTATCCAATCTCTTCTTTAAAAGGGGCTTGTTTGAGCACCTTAAGAGCTCTAACAATTTGAGGGATTGCCATAAAGAGGAGGGGGTGGTCAATCTATTCTCCAAAGCACTTGAGGACAGAATAAGAAACAATGGATGAAAACTTATCAACCTAGAAATGATAAGAAACTTCCTGATAATGAGAACAGTTAAGCAGTGGAACAATTTGTCTTTAGAAGTTGTGGATGCTCCATCACTGGAAGATTTTAAGAAGAGATTGGAGAGCCATTTGTGTGGAATGGTACAAGGTCTCCTGCTTGAGCAGGGATTGGACTAGAAGACCTCCAAGGACCCTTCCACTCTGTTATTCTGAATAGAAGACAATCAACACATCTCTCAGATCTGCTTTTGCCTCTACAGGAGTCAAGATTGCTCCCTCCCTTCCTTGTTCCATTTTCAAAGAGAAACAAAACAGTTTGAATACAGTTATTAAAGGCCACAAGGGTAGATAATACTTTGCATGGAATCAGTTGGAAGCAATTCAGAAATGAAAATAATTTGCCTCTTTGCATCCCTTTCAGAGCTTCATCTGGCAACAATGATGCCTCCACCCACCTTCGCCTGGCTCAGTACAAAAACTCATTAAGCTAGGATGTTAATGCTACTGGATAAGCATTTTCTTTGGGATTGATTGTCTAACCCACTTTGGATGAAGTTTTCTGCTTTGAGCCTTGATGTGCTTTGTTAAGCATTGATTTCTAGTACATAAAACATGCAGATTTAGAGATTAGATAGTGCCTGCACAGATGAGTATCCACTGTTGCTGTTGCATTTTGCTCCCCTTGATACTAAGTGCTTAAGCAACATGTCAGTTGCTCAAATTCTGGTGTTCTGCCAGAATATCTTTGATGCTTGGTATTTAAGTTAAATTGCTGTCCATGACCCCTTGTGCATAGAATTCAGATTCAGTAATCCAAATTTGTGCTTTGATAGAATTCCAAGGTTGTTTCCAGCCCTATGATTCTATGTTCTAATGTGCAAATTTTGGAACTGTAACCCAGGATCTGAACTATATCCAAAGTACCTGAAGGCAGAACCAGAAGCAATGGGTGAACAGTTGTTAAGGAGAGAAGCAACCTAGAAAGAAGGAAAAATTTCCTAATAGTGAGGACAATTAATCAGTGGAACAGCTTGTTTCCACAGTTGTGGCTGTGCCATCACTGGATGTTTTCAAGAAGAACTTGGGCAGCCATTTGTCTGAAATGATAAAGTGTTTACGACTTGATCAAAGGATTGCACTAAAAAGCTTCCAAGCTCCCTTCCAACCCTGTTATTCTGTATATGACTCCTTGCTTTGAAAACCACTTTGAAATCAGTATGTATTCCAAAAATATTTTAAAAGAGCAGCTTGTTGAAGCTATGAATTATAACACATTATTTTATATATTATTTTCCATGCTCAGTGGAATCAATAATAAAACATTACTGAAATTTAAGAGAGGGTAAATATTTAAAGGGCAAATATTAATTATTAAAATGGGTGAATAAATATGAATTTTTCCTCAGCTTGGTTCATTTTTCTTTTTCCAAACAGTTACAAATAGAAGCATCTCAGTATTTAAAGGCCCTGTCACACTGGCCGATGGATGCAAAACGTTAGTAAAAAGGACACAGTGGACGAGAAAAATGTTCCATCCATTGTTATCCACTCTCAAAAGGGGCTAAAATTTGCATAACCAGAGCGGATAACACAGAAAGGAACGGACGGGGGGAGGACACAGGGCGGATGGAAAGAGGATGCTCCACGGAAGCCTAGCGGATGGGAGCGGATGGGAGCGGATGGGAGGGGATGGCACATCTGCAAGGCTTCCGGGGGGCCTCAGCAAAGCAGACACGGAATGGAAAGAGCAGATGCAGAGCGGACGCCGAGCGGATGAAGTGGATGCACAGCAGATGCCTGGTGGATGCACAGCGGAAGCCTAGCGGATGCCTAGCGTTCAATGCGCATGCGGGGAGGATGCATTGCATCAGCCCCGCGGATATAAAGGGAAGCAGCTCCCAAGCAGGTCACCATTCAGAGGAAAGACCTGCTTCCAGACACATTGAGTGCCTTGCCAGCCTGCCCTGCATGCCTGCCTGCCAGTCTTGCTGCCAGCCTTGCTGCCTGCCATCCTGCCAGCCATCCTGCCAGCCTCCCTGCCAGCCTGCTGCCAGCCTTGCTGCCAGCCTGCCTGCCTGCCAGTCTGCCTGCCAGCCTTGGTGCCTGCCTGCCTGCCTGCCTGCCAGCCTTCCTGCCAGCCTGCCTGCCTGCCTGCCTGCCAGCCTTGCTGCCAGCCAGCAACCCCACAACCATGGGGAAGAAGAGAAAGCCTCAGCCATCTGCTGCCAGCCCTGGCAAGAGGGACAGGGCCACCCTCCCACCCCCTGGCCCTCACTCTGCTTCAGCTGGGGCTTCTGTAGCACGGGCTCACTCTTCTGCGGCTGGGGCTTCTGCTGCTTCTGCTTCTGGAGGAGCTGATGATGCTGCTTATGGCGGTGGTGCTTCTGCTCATGCTAACTCTGCTGATGCTGCTTCTGGTGGTGGTGCTTCTGCTGGTGCTTACTCTGCTGATGCTGCTTCTGGCGGTGGTGCTTCTGCTGGTGCTTACTCTGCTGATGCTGCTTCTGGTGGTGGTGCTTCTGCTGGTGCTTACTCTGCTGTAGCTGCTCCTCGTACTGCTGGTCCTGCTTGCCCTGCTGGTCCTGCTGGTCCTGCTCGTGCTCCTGGTCTTGCTTGTCCTGCTGGTCCTGCTCATGCTGCTGGTGCTGCTGGTGCTGCTGGTGCTGCTGGTGCTGCTGGTGCTGCTG
>BLBF01016147.1:14531-46625 GCA_015471245.1 Laticauda colubrina
TGGTGCTGCTGGTGCTGCTGGTGCTGCTGGTGCTGCTGGTGCTGCTGATGCTGCTGGTGCTTACTCTGCTGCTGCTGATCCTGGTCCTGCTGGTGCTGCTGCTGCTGATGATCCTGCTGGTGCTGCTGGTGGTGTGGAGGAGCAGACCCTACAACCTGGAAGCCTCTCTGATGAGGGCCCATATGATCCTGCCAAAGGGAGGAAGAGGCATATGCGAGAACGGGAGAGGAGGCAATACTCCATTGAGGAGGAACACGAGGATGAGGTGCTGGAGTGGCTGAGAGATAATGACTATCTGTGGCGGAAGGGACACAGGCTCTACAGGGACACCAAAAGGAAGCAGGCTGCTTGGAGGGAGAAGGTGGAGAGTCTGGGCTACACATCGGAGGTGCTCCTCGGCTGGTAGAAACATATGCACACCTGGTATGGGAAGCTGCACCTCAAGAAATCTGGCCAGGCCACGGTCAAGCTGACAGACAGAGAGACTTACATGA
The DNA here is from genome assembly GCA_015471245.1 of Laticauda colubrina. Classification (NCBI taxonomy): domain Eukaryota; kingdom Metazoa; phylum Chordata; class Lepidosauria; order Squamata; family Elapidae; genus Laticauda; species Laticauda colubrina. Next base: position 15,026 of record BLBF01016147.1, read on the forward strand.
TGGCCAGGTGCAGCTTCCTGGAGGGTGAGATCTGCCACCGAGGATCACCAGCAGCCCCTCTCACAACCCTCTCTCTCCGGCAGCCTGCTGAGAGCCAGTCCTCTTCCGGCCGAGAGTCAGTTCCTGTCTCCAGGCAGGTTTCTGTGGAGAATCCCATGGCAGAGAACCCGCTGACAGCTGTTTTAAACATGGCGGAGCGCGTGGAGGACTCCCTGGCACAGTGGGAGAAAGGAGACGGCACTTCCACCACAGTCCTACCCGCATCCACCCCCAGCTCCACCTCCACAGAAAGGCAGAGAGCCAGACAGGAGGGGCAGAGGCACACTGTCCTGCTGGAGATCAGGGACACCATCCGGAGCAGCGTAGATCTCCTCTCTCAGCTGGTACACACCAACTCCTCATCCTCCAACCGCAAGCCCTTCCTCACCTATGTCAACCAGATCCACATGGACATGGCGGAACCCCAGTACAAGGTGGTGAAGGACAGGATCACCGATCTGCTTCACAACCCTCCAGATCCAGAGGAACCTGCTCCCACCCAATCCGGGTCTGCTCCTCTACCCCAGGTGATGTCCCTCCCATTCCAAGGCTTTCCACAGGCCCTCACCTACCAGGGCTATGGCTACCAGGAGGTCCAGCAGCACAGGCAGCAGCCCTTCCCAGTCCAGGCACAGGCTCATCGGACGCCACCATTGCCACCGGTTCCACTGATGCCACCGATGCTACTGATGCCACCGACGCCACCGATGCCACCCACGTCACCGATGCCACCCACGGCAGTCCTCACACAGCTGCAGACCAGACAGCCCCACTACACTGCTCCTTCCTCCACCCCACAGCCAAGCCCGGCCTCAGTACATCTGTCATTGATACTGGGGCTGACACCTCATGGCATGGAGGAAGGAGCTCTCAACATCACGGGGCTGAGCCAGCTGTCTGAGAGCTTCCTCAACACACTGTCACCTGTTGTCCTCTTGGGGCCAGGCACCCCAGTGGTGCCTCAGACCAGCACTCCAGCAGCAGCCACCTCTACAGCACCTGGACCCTTCAATCCTGAGACTGGGCACACCTCCGAGTGACCGATAAGAGTGCCAGAGACTGGGTGGCTACCTGTTGACTTTATTTGGACACTTGACTTGCGTCATTTTTCTTTTACAGCTTGTTATTAATAAAGATTATCTTTGCTTCACACATTTATTCATTTATTTATGTCAATAAAGTCTTGGTGGAAACTTTTAGAAATGGTTTTAGCCTTTGCATGCTTGTGGGATGGGTAAGGATAGCAGTGGGATGGGCAGGGATACCTTTGGTATGGGTAATAGCTGTGGGATGGGCAGGAATACCTTTGGTATGGGTAATAGCTGTGGGATAGATAAACCTCCAGTGCAAGCATAGTGGGACTGTATGGTCCACCCTCCCAGGTGCCACACCTATGGCCCTTTATTATCTATAATAATGTAATCATTGATCCACACATGTCAACATAAACACAACTCTTTATTAAATGCCCTGTTCATTGTAGGCCCACCCAACATACATGGCCCAATCTCATCAGTGTGATGAGACAGGCTGAAGGAAGCATCCATTAATCATCTACCATCCTGTCTTACCACTCCACTGCTCCAGCTGGGGAGTTGCACCAGTGTTTCAGGAGGTTGCGCTGCTTTTTCCCTTCACGTGAGGCTCTGTTGGGGCCTTGCACATCCTCAGTGTCTATCAGGTTTTGCCCTTGCCTCCATTCCCCAGGCTCCATGTCCCCATTGCCTTGTTGGAGGTCCATGAGCCTGTTCTGCAACACTGGGTAGTGGGTGCGCATGAGATTGTGCAGGATGCAGCAAGCTTCCACGATTCTCCTCACGGTTTCTGGGCGATGCTGCATGGTGGTGAGAAGTACCTTGAACCTGTTGGCCAGGATGCCAAAGGCGTTCTCCACCACCCGCCTTGCCCTGGACAGCCTGTAGTTGAAGATCCTCTCTTCACGGGTGAGGCATCTGGAGGTGTAGGGCTTCATGAGGTAGGTTGTGAAGGAGACACGCACATCTTGCGTGTCGTTGGGCAGGGGGTCTGGATCTGGGAAGCCCATGATGAGGTTGCCTTCCAGCCCCTCCTTGAGGTGATTGGCGTTGTATACCTGGGCATCTGAAGATGAGCCGTTGCCTGAAGCATCGATGTACATGAACTTGTAGTCAGCATCGACCATGGCAAAGAGGACGATGCTGAAGAAGCCCTTGTAGTTGAAATACGTGGACCCTGACTTGGCTGGTGCTTTGCAGGCCACGTGCTTCCCACCTATGGCTCCAACGGTGTGGGGGAAGTTCCACTTCTGATACCACTGCTCTGCAACTTTCTTCAAGCCTTCTTCAGTGGAGGGGCACTGGAGGAGCTCCTCCAGGTATTCTTCGATGATGGCCTGTACCACTTCTCTGACCACAATGCTGATGGTGTTGTGTGGCACCCTCCAGCCATACTGCATGCTCCTCTAGGTAGTCCCTGAGGCCAGGTGGCGCAGAGTGAGTGCCACTTTGAGCCCAGGTTCCAGGCTGGGCCAGAAGTTGGTGCTCTGCGTGGTCAACCTGGGTGTCAGCTGCTGCACAACTTCATCAAACATGGCTGGAGGCATCCTCATGAAGTTCTGGAATGCACGAGGGTCTTCGTTCCTCAGCTCCACCATCAACTTGTTGTACAGTCCGTACTCTGCTCTTCTCCCGATCCATCTTCGGATCCAGACGCTTCTTGGCCACCTCCTTTTCTTCCCATAGTAGAGTTCTCAGAGCCTGTAGATGGCTTTGCACTGTTGCAGAACGATGGTGGCTCCCAAAAGGAGTGTGTGATGATCCAAGGTGGACATGACTGGATGCTGTGGAAGAGCAAGAGGCAGATGAAGGCTGCAGAGGTCTGCACAGCAGGGCTGCTGGTCTGAAAGTGAGATCCAGGTGAGTTGCTCCCCCTTTTTATAGGCAGTATAGGTTTTCCATGAGGTGTCCTTTTGCACCCTCTAGGCATCCTCTAGACATCCTTAATATCCGAGATAGGTCCCCTCTGTGAACGGTTTTTCTGTTTGCGTGCTGCATCCGCTTTCATCCTTTCTCCGTCCGTGCTACTAACGCTGCGCGTCCGTTCCGTGTCCATTCTGCTTCCTCCCTGTGTCCGCTTTCTGCTGGAGCGGATGCGAGTTGCGCGGATGCGTAGCGGATGCCTAGCGGATGTAGCAGATGCGTAACGGATGCCGATGGATGCAGAACGGATGTCCCCCATATGCCTAGCGGATGCAGAACAGACGCGTTGGATACATTTTCCGCTCAGAAAGTTTTGAGCAGCTCAAAACATTTTGAGCGGATGAAATATCATTAGACGGATGCTGGACGGATAGAGAGGAAGCAAAACGGAGGCAGTGAGTACAGAACGGAAGCATCGCGTTAACCAACTGATGGCAAGTGTTTTTCTCCGTTTTACATCCTCTTTCCATCCGTTGGTGCAGTGTGACAGGGGCTTAAGGAATTGCTGTAAATCGATTACTGTGCTAGTTTATACCACATCAACTTCAATAACACATTTCCATTCTAAGATCAAGCTTCAGGAGATCTTGGCTTGGCTTTCAGTGGTGTAGTTTACCAAGTGCAGCTCTCAGATTAGCTGTAAATTTGTTGCTCATCATTTTAGAAGGAAAATAATAGTATTCAGTCAAAGCTAGGTCCAGCTCAGTGAAGGAGATAAATCTGATATTTCTACTCGAAAGCCAGAGTTAACTGAGGAGAAGCAGTATAGCTTAGTAAGCTGTAAAGTGCAAAGGCAAAACTGAACCTTCTTGGCCTGTCTCAATAGCTTTGAAAAGATCAAATTCTTTTTTTCCACCTCTGAAAAGAGGTGGAAAATCCACAGCTCCTTTTAAAATTCCCCAAAAGAAATTCCCAAATCCCAATGGATGGACATCAGTTAATGAATCAAACTTTATGAAAAACACGACCTATCAAGTTTACCAGAAAGTATAACCAGGACCTCTTAGCTAGTTTAGACACAGTACCTGAGGAAGATCATAGTGCTAAAGGATTCTCTTGATCATTATTCAAACCCTCTTTTTTTTTCTTTTTATGATTCTGAAATTCCTTGCTTCAGGGTAGGGTCGGGGAAACTAAGTGGAGCTGAGCATTTACTGGCTGGATGCCCTTCCTATTGATTATGCAGAGTTCACAGCAGATATTTTCTCTTTGTGCCCTGATAGAGAAATATCTCTCACTGCCTAGAATTGAATTCTCAACTTTTCAAGTGGGAGGCAAGAACCTTCACCTTTAACCCACTGTGCTGGTTGTCCAAACCCTCTTTGTAATGATTTTTAAACGATATGGTAGGGAAAATGGTATAATTATAAATCCAAATGTGAAGGTACTGAATAGAAGATTTATTTATTTTTGTGTTTGCTCAATTCATATAGCCACCCATCTTTCCTTTTGTGTCACAAGGCAGTTTATGATAAAATACAGTTGGTGGTTTACAATACATTAGGGTTGCTGTCCTTGGTTATTGAACCTAGTCCTGAATTCATTAACTCTATATACCAGCTGTCCAGGATCCTGTACTAAGGGCTCCATGGTTTAACTTTATTTCCATCTTCTCACAGGATCATTTGGATATTAGGAGGCTCTACTCAACCACAAAAATTCAAAGGCTTCCTTCAATTTTTTGAGCTTTGACTTTAGTTTAACTTGTTCTATTTTCCTACTATACTCATCTATTCTTGCTTTAAATATCTATGACACTGAAAATATTTATAAGAAGGTATAATTTCATCCTTTGTAGTAGGGAATAGAGAAAATAAATGGGGCAATCAACAATACCTTTAACGAAATACATACACAAAGAAGAAAACAACAATAATCTACCTTACCTGGATATTGTGATTTGCAGAGGAAACAATGACAGACTGCAAACCTAGGTTTATTGAGAAACAATCCACGTTAAGTGGTATTTCGGGCAAATCAACAACCCAAACTTCCCACAAAATGATGTTTATGAGCACATTAATCACATAAACACATTATAATAAACCAGAAGTCCAAAAAGAGGAAACAGAGTACATATACAATTTGTCCAATACAACAAATCTCACACAACTTCATGTAAAAAGTGCATAGATACATAACTTATCACAACACAAACATCACAGCCCTTGAAAAGGATCACTCTTCCAATAATAAAAAAGATATCTGAGACTAGTAAAATTCCTTTTGATATCACAGTAGCACACAAAGCAACAAAATTGCTCCAGAATATTCTAAACAAACCTGAAGACCAGATAATCAAAGGAGTCAACTATTAAGGATTGTGACAGCTAGTAGGTAAGGCAGAGAGGTGATGCCAATTCCTTAGTCTCTCAATACATAAACAAATCCAACCACTATTTCTATTGGGATATTATTGACATTTTAAATCAAACCAAATCTAAAAATTACTAGGGAATTTCTGGAAGCTTGGTATTTTGATTAATCAACCATCAGCAGGCACAGAGAGATAATAGTCATCAGCAGTAAATATAAAAGTCTACATTATTGTATATTTTTATTGTTATTTTCCCCCTTAAGAGTTTTCAGTTTGTTTTTTCATTTGAATTGTACAGCTTATATTTATTTAATATACATTAAAGGTAAAGATAATTCTGAAATGATTTACCTTGGTCTAAATTTTTTACATCTAAAAATGATATTTTTATAGGAAATGTGTAGAATTTTATATCCACTGTAAACTACAAAAGTTCTGTTTTCTGTGAATCAGATTATAATAGAATAAAACGGGGAAGCCATCAAGAAAATGGAAGTCACCCCACTCCTAATGCATTATACTGCAACAATGTTTGAATCAAGCTACCTCAAATCTGCTAAATTAAATAATTGTCAGGATTCCAGCAGTGGCCCTAATTAAATCATGAGCTTCAAGCCAAGCTTCAAAATTTACGAGAGATTTATTAGGAGCTAGCATGATGGTATGACCTATGTTTAGCCAATTCTGAGACATGTAATTCACTGTCACCCTTAACCCTGGTTTTCCCCCACCCCTCTAGGTATATCATAATTCATATTCTCCAATGAAACATGTCCATAGCCAAGAGTCATCAATCATGTTCTCCAATTAGAGATTTGCATGGTGGAAACTTCAGTCGATTAGTTATAATCTTTGCAAGGTATGAATGGAATGCACTTTCAATCCCAAACTGATGCATTGCTCTTTCAAATTCTTTCTCCTCCCCTTTCTTGAAAATGTTTTATGAGTTGACATTAATACTTTAAAATAATGGAACCATTACTCCTGTGAAGGTGTTTTTTTTTTTTTTTTGCAATGTTTGGCTGTTGCAGTGTCCCCACAATCAAATGTATCTATACTCAGCTGAGATGATGGCAGGACCACCCAGCATTGGGAAAAGAAAAATGGTCCATATAAATTTGCTGAAAAGAGGGGGTGAAAGCAAAGCAATACAATATGATTCAGGAAAACATAATGTCCATTCTGCTCACAACAGACTATGTTATCTTTCTCAGTTAGGAAAGGATGACCCAACAGCTCATAGATTATCTAGTAATAAGAAATGCAACTAAAAGGAAGGAAACAAAGAGCCCAAATCACATCCTCCCTAGCAACAGATAAAGAAGAAAAACTACCAGATAGTTCATCAAGGAAGAAACCATACCTCAATCAAGGACCATTAAGAAAGAAATCATATGCCAAAATGGCAGGATACCCTCTATCAACAATTATCCAGCTTTACTCTCTCATGCACTGATGCTGATACCTTGCATGGTAACAAAAACAACCAACAAAAACAACCAAGATCAGAGAACACCAGGAACCCCACCATTTGAACTTGAGCTATATATACAGTATTCTATACTGTAGGGACATGTACAGGGGTCATATCTGGGACCTTTTGCACAGCCCAGGTATTTCCTCATGGAAGTGGCCCTCTTCACTCTTTTCATTTGCTCTCATTTGCTTCTCCATTATTTTCTTCTGAGGTTGGAGACAGGAGCAAGAAGATACAAGAGCAATTGAAGCAGATGCTGTCATCTACATACGTTCCAACTCACACTCTGTTGGATAAGGGAGAAGCTCTATCCCAGCTTTTTCCTCCAAGCTTTTAAGATGCTTTTATTTATAACCCTTTTTTCTATAAGTCTGTAGAGATCCTCAGTCATCCAAGTCATGGTTGTCCCAAAGGTGCTTTTTCAAAAGACAATTGGACTTGATTTTCCTTGAAGGCATTTTGCTTCTCATCTAAGAAGCTTCTTCAATTCTGACTGTTCTGACTGAAGAGTGAGAACTGAAGAAGCTTCTTGGAGGAGAATTGAAATGTCTTTAAGGAAAAAGAAAGTCCAGTTGTCTTTTGAAAAAAGCACCTTTGGGACAACCTTGTTTCTATAGCTAAATCTTAACTGTGATTAAAATTCTAATCCCATCCTACCTCTATATCTCCTTCCTTTACTTCCTTCTCAAAATTGATTTAGATTGTATTCTGGTTAGATTCTGATTATATTAATGGCAGGAGTTCAAAGTGTCACTGGATTGTGATCATTAGCTTGCCAGTGAATAATTAAATGCAAAATAGCCATTTTTAAAAGAGCAATGGATGGGGGAGAAAGCAATTTCATTTATTTTCTTTTTCATCATCAATCTAACAGGGCATTCAATAATGAACAACCTTCTCCATCTCCCATCCTTTCTTTACTCCCTATCTACTTTTAAGTAAATTTTGTCACCCTTAACTCATTTTATACGTACATCTTGCTGAATTCAGTAACAGACCTGAAGAAATTGTGTGGGTTGTTGGACTGAATTGCTTCTCACAAAAAAAAATTCTGGGTCAAGGGATCACAATATTACAAGTGTCTGATTGGCTGAGACATTTTGAGGTGACATTTTAACAGAATAGCAGAATTGGAAGGGACTTTGGAGATTTTCTAGTCCAATCCTTTGCTCAAACAGGAGATCTTATACCATTTCAGACAAATGGTTGTCTATTCTCTGCTTAAAAACCTCCATTGATGGAGCACCCACAATTTCTGTAGCCAAGTTGTTCCATTAGTTAATTGTTCTCATTGCCAGGAAGTTTCTGCTCATTTCTAGCCTGGTTCTGTCCTTGATAAATGCCTACCCATTGTTTCTTGTTTTGCCTTCAGACGCTTTGAAGAATAGAATGACCCTCTTTTCTTTGTGGCAGAGGTGCCCAAGCATTGCAACTTTAAGACTTGGGGACTGTTCTTTTTTTAAAAAAGGTTTTATTTTTTAAGACAAACATATACAAACAAAACATAAAAACATAAAACCATCTTCCATTTTATATACATACAGTGTGTCAGTTGGTTACAAATCTTTTGTGCTATCCTTTCGTAGTCATTACTTATAGTTTATATAAATTTTCACATTGTCAAACTAACATATGCTTATATATTTATCAGTTATTAATCATCCATGACTAAACTATTTATTCCATCATTTTATATGAGATATTCCAAATTTTGTTTTAAAATTTATATTATACTTTCATCCAATGGTTATATATGTTTATATTATACTTTATATCAGCCTATTAAACTTCTATTACAAAATTATCTAATCTATTACATTATCATGTCTTTTTGTCCAACCATTGATAAAACAAATCCCATATCATATAAAATTGCTTATCTTCTTGTTCTCTACTTTCAAATGTCAATTTACTCATTTCAGCGCAGTCCATAATTTTCTTAATAACTTCTTCCTGCATAGGTATTTTATCATTTTTCCAATTCTTAGCAAATACAATTATATCTGCTATTAAAACATTTACAATCAAATATTTCAGCTCTTTATTGTATATTTCTGGTATAATTCCCAATAAAAAGATCTCTGATTTAAAGTCTATATGTTGTTTTATCATTTTTAGCAGCCATGTGTGGATTTTAGTCCAATATCTTTTTGCGTCCAAGCATGTCCATCATATATGGTAATATGAAGTAGGTATCTGATGACATTTCCAACATTTGTCCGATTTGTTCTTAAACATTCTCACAATTCTCATCGGAAGTAGATGCCACCTGTAAAACATCTTATACAAATTTTCTTTATATGCAGTTGACATTGTCATTTTATAATTTTGAGACCACAATTTTTGCCATTTCTCTAAATCAATCCCATATCCAAAATTTTTCCCCAAGCAATCATCGTTTCTTTAACTTGTTCTTCTTCCAATTTAAATTCTAATAAAATGTCCATACAGTTTTTTAATTACCTTTTCATCAGTACCCATCAAAATTTTATCTAAATCAGTCAACTTATCATAAATACCTTCTGTTTTAAAATCTTTATCAAATCTGGATTGTATTTGCAAATATGAAAACCAATTCATTTTTACACCTTCTTCTTCCAACCCTTGCATAGATTTAAGTTCACCCTTTTCATTCAATATCTCACCATATCTAACTGTTTGTTCCTTTTTATATATTTACTGGATATGAAAAGGCTTCAGTAGTAGATATCCATAATGGAATTTTTAAGTAATATTGTCTTTCTGTTTTCTCCCAGTTCAAAAACAGTGCCTCTTGAATGTAATGTCTTTTAAAATACCCCTGTATTTTAGTTTCCTTATACCAGAGGAAAGCATGCTATCCCAGCAGCAAGTCATGTCTACAGTCTACTGTTCCTTAACGTTATCCATTCCTTTACCCACATCAAATTTGTCACCTGGTAATATAACTCCCAATTGGGCAAGGCAAACCCTCCTCTTATTCTTGCATCTTGTAATGGTTTAAGTTTTATTTTTGCTTTCTTATCCTGCCAAATATATTTCAGCACAATTCTATTTAAAACTTCAAAAAAACTTTTCCCTAGTCAGATTGGAATTGTCTGGAATAGATATAAAATTCTAGGCAATATATTATTCTTAATTTTAGATATTCTCCCAATCAATGATAGTTGTAAATTTTCCCTTTTGTCAAATCTGTCACAATCTGCAGTTTGAGTTTAAGATAATTGTACTCTTTCATTGTGCCACATCTTGGTGTAAAGTATATCCCTAAATACTTAAACCTATTTGTGACTGTATTTCTAAAACTTCTTCCAACTCTTTCTTTGGTCTTGCTAACATATTCTTTGTTAATATCTTTGTTTTATCTTTATTTATTTTCAAACCTGCTACTTTTCCATATTCTTCTATCTTTCTTTTTGATTTTCATTCATTTTATTTCTTTTTCTTCTGTAATATTCCTATTCAATGTTAACACAAATAGCAAAGGCGACAGTGGGTAACCTTGTCTTGTCCCTTTTCTTATATCTATAGATTCTATTAATTCTTCATTTACCATAACTTTGCAGTTTGTTCATAGTATATCGTTTCAATGGCTTGGATACATTTTTTACCAAAGCCCATTTGTTTCAATTGCAGTAAGATGAATCACCAACTCACATTGTCAGAGGCTTTTTGTGCATCTAAAAACATCAAGGCCATTTGCTTTTCCGGGTGTGCCTCATAGTATTCCAAAGTGTCCAGAATTATCCTCACATTGTCTTTAATTTGTCTCTTTGGCAGGAATCCATTTTGGTCAACATGGATAAAATTTTTAAGTATCTTTTCAGTCTTTCTGCCAAAATTGAAACAAAGATTTTATACTCTGAATTTAGTAGGGATGTAGGTCTATAATTTTTAACTTGCTGCAGGTCTGTATCCTCCTTCAGTATAAGTGTAATATATGCTTCTGACCATGTTTTGGGTATTCTTTTCTTCAACATAGCTTCATTCATAACTTCTAATAGGTGAAGATTCAATATTTTCTGAAAGGTCTTGTAAAATTCCGCAGGCAATCCATCTGGACCTGGTGTTTTTCCAACATTCTGTTTTTTAAAAGCTTCTGTTAATTCCATTATTGTTATGATCCCTTCTAGCATTGTTTCAATATATTTGGATATCTGAAGCAAATCTGCTTTCTGTAAATATTGCTTAACTTTTCCTTCTTGAATATTCTCTTGAAAATACAGTTTTCCATAGTAATCTTGTATAATTTTTTTCTTCTCATTTCCATAGCAAATATGTCCTTCTTCATTTATTAATTGACTAATCCTTCTTGATTCTCTTTCCTTTCTCAATTTATAGGCTAGCCATCTGACTGGTTTGTTTGCATCTTCAAAGTAATTCTGTTTAGCATTTTTAATTTTTTGTGCTAATTCCTCTTTTTCCATTAGTCCCATTTTATGTTTAATTGTATTCATTTTATTTTAATATCTTTTTTACAGGGACTTCTGTAATTCTTTTTCCAGTCATTGATAGTCATCTTCCAATGTTTTAAAAGTCTTTTTCTGCTTTATATTTCTTTTCCTTGTATTATCAAGCCACTTGTGTAGGCCTTCATCATGTCCCAGAGATTCTGTAAAGATGTATCCTCTTTTCTATTTTCTTTAAAAAAGAAAACTAGTTCTTTCTCTATTTTCTTTTCTTTTTTTTTTTTGAAAATTTTATTTGGATTTTCACAAAAAACAAAATACAAATAAAACATCTTTTTTTAAAATAGCATGGTCCCAGGTTATCACTTCTTCATACAGACACAAAACTCAATTTAATGCTCATTTTTATATTCTGTTCCATATCTTATTACCATTTTATAATTTTTCCCCTCTTTTAATTTTCTCAATTTTGTTTTGATTATCTCATTTCAATTCAAATAATTATATTTATACTTTTGTCTATCCTGTTTCAATTTCATAATATCTTATCTCATCAAACAAATTTCCTCCTGTAGTTGCTAATTGGAATATGACACCTTTATATCTTTTAATTTTATCCATCCAACTCTTATTTAAATTTCAATATATACCTTAAGGTTATGACATTCAATATAATACATAATACATAACTTCCAATCAAATTCTGCTTGGTACATTCTTATAATACACACTTTGTCTGTCCTGTTACAGTTTGAGGTTATCTTTCCTTATTAAACAATTTTTCCCTGTAATCACCAATTAGAGTATGACACCTTTATATCCTTTAATTTTATCCATTCAAACACTTATTTAAACTTCAATATATAACTTTGAGATTATAGCATTCAATATAATACATAACTTCCAATCGGATTCTGCTTGGTACATTCTTAAAATAGACACTATATTCTTAAAAAGAAAAAAATATATACATATGTAAATAAAACACACATTCCATTCCAATTCAATTCTATCATTAATATGCATTAAAATCTTAACATCTTTAACATTTCTTTTCAATTGAATATCACACTTCTTTGGGAACACTTTTAAACTTTCCATGATTAACTCTTTTTTTCCCATATTTCTTACTTACTTATATTTTTATAAATCATTACTAATAATTAAAAATGTTCCCTTTAAATTCTCTCAATCATTTTAATTCATTTATTTATGAACAAACATCCCACTACATTACCATGAATATTTTATCCATCATCATATTTTCTAAAATTATTTCTATTATAATATAACAATGCTATCTTATCTACCATTACATAATCCCTTTTACAATTAAGTTTTCACCCATTATCTCTAAACAAACTTATGGTTACAATCCTTATATCCTTTCCCTGTATCTCTATTTCTTGTTTCTGTCTTTTACAACTTCTTTTCCTTGCTTTCTTCCCCCTTTTCTTCTCCCTCCTCTTTTTACCCCCTCGTCTCACTACTTCTAACTCTCTCATCTGTAATCCCCTCTTCTGTTGCTTTCTAATATTATATTTATCTTTCAAATTGTCCTTCTTCTTTTTGGTTGTTTTTTCTTGTCTTAAACCTTTCACTCTCTTTCCACCCTTTTCTTTTCTTTTTTCCCACCACTTAAAATTATTCGATCATTAAAGATGGCTTCTTCTTTGTCTGATCAGATCCTTGTAGACTTTTGAAAGACTTTGGTGGGTACTGTGTCCAATCAACAAAGTTATTAGCCAATCTCATACACATTCTGTACTCTGACAATAAGGTCAATGCTGGCATACTGTTTATTGCTAACTATGTTAACCTATGGGCAGGGGCGGGGGGGACCACATTTCTTGTGAATGAGTTCAGGAACATCCAAAGGAATCTATGCAGAGAAATGTAAGTTCTCCATCACCTGCAATTTCTCCAACCTGAATATTTTAGGCAATTCTTTACCTGTCTTGATCAATGAGCACAGAGCCTTGTTTGACAAATCCATGAATTCTTTTCCTGGGGATGTTTCAGGCTTCATCCATCCATCCTACAGAAAAGTTTCCTAAGAAAGAACATTCAGGATCATGGCAGCAATGCTCAGATGGATCAAATATGATTGATTTCAGGGAGCATATTTTTTTCTAATTTCAGGGTTGTGACTGCTTCAACCATTTCAAAATCACCTTCCTAGTTGTACTAGAGAATTTTATGGAAGCTATCTTACAGCTGACCAAAATCTTAATGTTACTTATTGATGGCAAAATTTTGCTGCTTAGCAACATGGATATATTCTGAGAAGATCACAGTCAAGGGATGGAATGGTTATCTTTCAGATGTGGTTTTGTTTACACACACAAGATACAATACATTCTATTAGTTTTATTTATCATATCAGATTTCTGCTCAAATGACACCAGTAATGTTTTGATTTCATTTGATTCGATTCCCTGTGAATCAAATTCTTTCTGAATACACATTTATTGCAATTACACCAAGATTTGCAAGCAAGATTTGCACTCCACTAAACCTCAAGATATTTTAAAATAAGTTAAAGCAATAATGTACCTTACGTTAATTACGTAGGCAGTCCAGAGGCCCAGATACATGGTGGAACAAGATTGTTTTGGGACTGTCTTGAAGGGTAAAAAGTTAGGTACCTTTTTTTTAGGAAAAAGATCTTCTCAAGGACAAGGGCATTTGACCCTTCTCATTACTATCTGAAAATACATATATTAATCTAGTTCAGAAAAATCCATGCCTCATACTATGTCATTGTAATACAGATAGTCCTTGACTTACAACCACAATTAGGATAAGAACTTCAATTACTAAGCAAAACAGTTAAGTAAGCCACACCCAATATTATGACATTTTACCATTGTTGTCAAGTGAATCCAAGTGGCTATTAAGTGAAGCATGTGACTGTTAAGCAAATCAGGTTTCTCTCACTGACTCTGCTTGTTGGAAGCTGGCTGGGTTACAAACAATGATCAAGTAACTGTAGGATGCTAAAACTATCATAAATCCATGCAGGTTGCCAAGGGCCCAAATTTTGACCATGTCACCACAAAAACTGCAATAGCCTTTGGTGGCACAGTGGTTAGAATGCAGCATTGCAGACTAACTCTGCCGACTGCCAGCAGTTCGATCCTGACCAGCTTAAGGTTGACTCGGCTCTTCCATCCTTCTGGGATTGGTAGAATGAGGACCCAGATTGTTGGGGACAAGATGCAAAATATTGTAAACCACTCAAAGAGGACGGTAAAGCACTATGAAGCGGTTTATAAATCTAAGTGCTATTGCGAACGATAATAAGTGAGATGACCAATTGTAGTAACTTTTTTCAGCAATGTCATAAATTTGAACAGTTACTAAATGAATGGCTATAAGCTGAGGACTACTGGAAATTCCTGACACCATCTCATACAGTATTTCTGCTCCACTCTCATTCCATTTTTCTTGCATGACTCACACCGTGCATTATGAAAGCCACTGCTGAGATGAAAGGTGTCCTTACCTGGCACTTTCTTCCTTCATTTCATTCTTTTGAAAACTCAAAGCCTTTAGAAATTGGCCTGAGCTAAGCAGTTGGCTAATTAACCTATTTGGAGAGAGATCTGGGAGAGGAGGCGTGATCTATTCCTCTGTATCCCATTTGCTTCTTCAAATTATCTAGCTCCTTAAAAGCATCTGCTCTCTCTTCATCCACAATTCTATCTGGAGTGCACAGGTGGATTTTGCAGGATGGAATGCAGGCAGGTTTTGCTGAATTGAAATCAGCTCTGATGGGAATTCTGGCTGGCTGAATCCTGAAGTCACCCCAAAATAAAAGATTTTTCTTGAATTTATCATGTTTATGTAGCCATCAGTACAAGGAAACAAGTCCCAAATAATCTCAGAAAGCTTCTAAAGTCTAAACCAGTTTGAAGGAAGGGGTTGACCATGGGGCATTTTATGATAAGGAAGACAATATCAATGACCATTGTCTCTTCTTCCTTTTCTTCTCACTCTTATTTTAATGGTGAGCAGCAGAGAGGCCAATAGAATAGAAGGGGCAGAAACCTTAGCACCCCAGCAGATAATGAGGATGAGATGAAGGCAGCTTGGAGAAACGAACATCCTACATCAGAGAGAGATACAGGTGGCCTGCTCTAAGTGCCAGATATATTCCTGAAATGAAAGAGGGGAAAAATAATCAGAAAATCTGTGCTGAAATTTGTCATTGCAGCCAGTGGAGGATACAAAATAGCTACCCATCTTGATTTAGGAAAAGAAGGATTTGTTCAAAAGTTTTTCAAAAGAGAACTTAGGTGACATCTGTAGAAGTGCAGAAAAAAGGAGACTCGAGACCAGCGTAACTTCAGCTTTTTATTTAAAGGTATAGATCTATGCTGGACCTGTGAGCTATGGCAGCCCTTCTTATAGAGCTTGCCAGCGGCTAGCACCCAATGACAGCCTTCTGAATCTCCCGCGATCGGCATGGCCAATCGCGGTTGATTCTTTACTGACCAATCACCATTGTTCTTCCGTCCAATCACAGTGCAGTTCATCTTGACCAATCAGGTGAGGGCATTTCAAGAATGCTAATATTCTTGAAACCTCCCCTCTTGGTTTGGTCGATCCTACGTGACGTAGTTGTGTAGGTAGGCGGGGCTTTTAACCGGCCTACTTGACCTGCACAGTTCAGTTGTTGCATGGTCTTCAGCCAGTTCAGATGGAATCTTTGTCACTCCTGCTCTTCTGCATGGAACCACCTGGAAGGGTATCAGGCCTTTCACTGCAACTCCCACCCAGTCTACTGGGCTCGGTCGAGTTGTCAGCTTCTCTTTTCCTGGCTGGTCTTTCCGGGCTGGTTGAACTGGCTTGGCTGTTTCTGCCAGGCGAGGTTCTGTGTAGGTCTTCTGCTGGTTCCCTTCTGCTGCCCTTGCTTGCTGGTAAGTATTGTTGGCTTCTTTTTCTATTTATTGGTTTATGGGGTGACTGCTCGGTTTGTGTCAGTTGTGCGTGTTCGGTTTGCCGCTGTGCCGTAGGAGGATTTTCTCCTTCCTTTTGGTAATTGTTTGGGGTTTCTCCCCCCCCCCTAGTTTTTTTATTAATGTCTTTTTGTGGAGTTTGTGTGTTTTTGGCATTGTTTGAAGTTATTCATGATCTTAGTTGGTCGATATGTCGTTTCCAATCCCTTCCATCCTCCGTTTCCAGCCGGTATGACCGGGGACCTGTCACCCAGAGTGGGTCCCCTGAAAAGTTTTTGGCATAGACAGTGTCTCCCGGATTAAATGTACGGTACCGACTGGATGAGTCTGGTGGTTTTTCGGAATTGTATGTCGGGTGCAGTCTGTCTAGATGGGATCGGAGTTTTCTTCCCATCAGGAGCTCTGCTGGGCTTTTATTGGTTTTAGAACTTGGTGTTATGTGTTGTATTGTTAATAGTTTATTTATTTTCTTGTGTATGCTCCCTGCGTCCATTTTTTCTAAGGCATCTTTCATGTATCTGACCATTCGTTCTGCCCACCTGTTCACCGCCAGATGAGCGGGCGCTGTCAATGCATGCTATATGCCCCGTTCATCAAGAAATTGTTTGAATGCCAACGCCGTGAATTGTGGCCCGTTGTCAGATACTAGCAAGTCTGGTAGGCCATGGGTGGCAAAAAGTTTGTTCAGTTTCTTTATAACCGCTTCTGTTGTGGTGGATTGCATCATGCTTATCTCCAACCAGTTAGAGTAAGCATCTATTGTGATTAAAAAGGTGTGCCCTTCTCATTGTTGGGTTTCACTGAGCCGCTTGCTTCAACTCTCGTGGCTCCAACGGTTCTCTGTAAGTTTGTCTCGGTTCCTGGGGGATGTTGTCATGTTGCCTTTGGCTGCAGTTTCATTTGTTGTGGCAGACCTTGGTGATGTGCCCCCATTTCTCACAGTACTGGCAAATGGCGTCTAAGAACTGGCACTCTGAGTGGGGGTGGTCGCCGCCACACCCAGCGCACTGAAAATCTGACTTACAACCTCTCCGTCGGTCTCGCTCTGCTTGCAATCTGTGGATCTCCTCCTCCTTGTCTTCAGTATTGGGGGAGGACTCGACGTCCTCATGGTGTGCCATTGTGGCTTTGTGACTAACCTCAGTTCTTTTCTCTGGTGATGAGTTGGTCTCCGAAGTTATTTGCCAGTCCCTTGCGTTCATTTGTCACATCTTGGCCACTGATTTCTTTGGGGCCTCAGCTGCAGTGGCTTCAGCGATGGCTTCGGTAACTGTAATGTCTGTCTGAGCCATTCGTCTGCTCTGGAGTATGGAATCTCTGAGACCGAGGACCACACAGTCTCTCAGAGCCTCGTCCATGTTGGAGAAGCCACACACACCTCCGATGTTTCAGAGCATTAGAGGGGACCACAGCAAAGTGGATTGTCACCCTACATAATGATAATGCCCCTCAATTGATGAACTTTGATCTGTTTATGGCAGCCTTGCACACCTGATTTGAAGATCCTCTTGCTGAATGCAAGGCTAGGATTAGGATGAAAACCATAAATCAGGGGTGAAGGTCTGTGGCTGAATACATCCAGGAATTTAGAGAGCTGGTGTGCCATATTTGAGCGTGGTCCCAAGAAGCTCTGACAGAGGCTTTTAAGGATGGGTTGAATTAAAATGTTTATCAAACATCTTAATGTTTGAAATGAAACCCCAAACCACAGCATGCTTCCAATGTGGAAAGGAAGGTCACCAGGCTGCAGATTGCCATACTAAGCTGGACCCAAAAGGGTTGCCCAGTCGACCATTGGAATGGCCCATGGAGTGACAGGCGGCTTTTGAGAAGCTAAAACGACTCTTTGCAGGTGAACCAGTGTTAAAGCATCCAGAGATGGATGCCCTTTTTGTGATCCAGGCTGATGCAAGTGACATGGTGGTGGGAGTGGTGCTACTTCAATCAAATGAGAATGGAACTTTACAACCCTGTGCTTACACCTCTCAAACTAACTGAGACTGAAAGAAAATGGGCTATTTGGAGAAAAGAAGTGTTTGCTGTCCGATGGGCATTATTAACTTGGAGGCATTTTCTTGAAGGGGCAAAAGACCCCATTGAGGTATGGACAGATCATAAAAACCTAGAGGCCCTAAAAACTCCTTGAAATTGTCTCCTAAGCAAATTCGTTGAGCGCAATATTTTAAGCAATTTACTTTTTCATTGAAGTACCTCCCAGGGGAAAAGAATTTTATGGCGGATGCTTTATCAAGATTGCCCCAATATAACAGTATCCACCCAGAAATGATCCATCCTATTGTTCCAACAAGGCAGCTGGCTGGCCCAAAGGTTACCAGAGCCCAGGGAAAAGAGGATGTTAATCTGTCAAATGATATAACTGTGCAGTAAAAGCCCATGTCACACTGCACCAACAGATGGAAAGAGGATGTAAAATGGAGAGAAACACTTGCCATCCATTGGTTAACGCGATTCATCCGTTCTGTACTCACTGCCTCCGTTTTTCATCCTCTCTATCCGTCCAGCATCCGTCAACTGAGGTTCCATCCGCTCAAAATGTTTTGAGCTGCTCAAAACTTTTTGAGTGGAAAATGTATTCAACGCGTCCATTCTGCATCTGCAACGCTTACGGGAAACATCCGTTCTACACCTGTCATCATCCGTTACGCGTCCGTTATATCCACTAGGCATCCGCTGTGCATCCGCACAACTTGCATCCACTCCAGTGGTAAATGGACACAGGGAGGAAGCGAAACGGACGCGGAACGGATGCGCAGCATTAGTAGCATGGACGGAGAAAGGATTAAAGCGGATGCAACTCGCAAAGAAAGCATTTAAAACAGAAAAAACATTCGCAGAGGGGACCTATCTTGGATATTAAGGATGTCTAGAGGATGCCTAGAGGATGCAAAAGGACACCTCGCGGAAAACCTATATTGCCTATAAAAAGGGGGAGCAACTCACCTGGATCTCACTTTCAGACCAGCAGCCCAGCTGTGCAGACCTCTGCAGCCTTCATCTGACTCTTGCTCTTCCACAGCATCCATTGATGTCCACCATGGATCATAACAAAGTCCTTTTGGTCGCCACTATCGTTCTGCAACAGTGCAAAGCCATCTACAGGCTCTATCAACTGTTCTACGGGAAGAAAAGGAGGCAGCCAAGAAGTGTCTGGGTCCGAAGATGGATCAGGAGAAGAGCAGAGTACAGACTGTAAACAAGCTGATGGTGGAGCTCAGGAACGAAGACACTCGGGCATTCCAGAACTTCATAAGGATGCCTCCAGCCATGTTTGACGAAGTTGTGGAGAGGCTGAGACCCAGGTTGACCAGAGCACCAACTTCCGGCCCAGCCTGGACCCTGGGCTCAAGGTGGCACTGACTCTGCGCCACCTGGCCTCAGGGACCACCTACAGGAGTATGCAGTACAGCTGGAGGGTGCCATCCAACACCATCAGCATTGTGGTCAGAGAAGTGGTGCAGGCCATCATCGAAGAATACCTGGAGGAGCTCCTCCAGTGCCCCTCCACTGAAGAAGGCTGGAAGAAAGTTTCAGAGCAGTGGTATCAGAAGTGGAACTTCCCCCACACCGTTGGAGCCATAGATGGCAAGCACGTGGCCTGCAAAGCAACTCGGGGCACGTGGCCTGCAACTCAGGGTCCACTTATTTCAACTACAAGGGCTTCTTCAGCATCATCCTCTTCGCCATGGTCGATGCTGACTACAAGTTCATGTACATCGATGCTTCAGGCAACGGCTCATCTTCAGATGCCCAGGTATACAACGCCAGTCACCTCAAGGAGGGGCTGGAAGGCAACCTCATCATGGGTTTCCCAGATCCAGACCCCCTGCCCAACGACACACAAGATGTGCCCTACTTCATCGTGGGGGATGACGCCTTCTCCCTCAGAACCTACCTCATGAAGCCCTACACTTCCAGACTCCTCACCCGTGAAGACAGGATCTTCAACTACAGGCTGTCCAGGGCAAGGCGGATGGTGGAGAACGCCTTTGGCATCCTGGCCAATAGGTTCCAGGTACTTCTCACCACCATGCAGCATTGCCCAGAGACCTTGAGGAGAATCGTGGAAGCTTGCTGCATCCTGCACAATCTCATGCGCACCCGCTACCCAGTGTTGCAGAACAGGCTCGTGGACCTCCAACAAGGCAATGGGGACATGGAGCCTGGGGAATGGAGGCAAGGGCAAAACCTGATAGACACTGAGGATGTGCAAGGCCCCAACAGAGCTTCACGTGAAGGGAAGAAGCAGCGCAACCTCCTGAGACACTGGTGCAACTCCCCAGCTGGAGCAGTGGAGTGGCAAGACAGGATGATAGATGATTAATGGATGCTTCCTTCAGCCTGTCTCATCACACTGATGAGATTGTGCCATGTACGTTGGGTGGGCCTACAATGAACAGGGCATTTAATAAAGAGTTGTGTTTATGTTGACATGTGTGGATGAATGATTACATTATTATTGATAATAAAAGGCCATAGGTGTGGCACCTGGGAGGGTGGACCATACAGTCCCACTATGCTTGCACTGGAGGTTTATCTATCCCACAGCTATTACCCATCCCAAAGGTATCCCTGCCCATCCCACAGCTATTACCCATTCTAAAGGTATCCCTGCCCATCCCACTGCTATCCTTACCAATCCCACAAGCATGCAAAGGCTTAAACCATTTCTAAAAGTTTCCACCAAGACTTTATTGACAGAAATAAATGAAGCAAGTGTGTGAAGCAAAGATAATCTTTATTAATAACAAGCTGTAAAAGAAAAATGACCCAAGTCAAGTGTCCAAATAAAGTCAACAGGGAGCCACCCAGTCTCTGGCACTCTTCTTGGTCACTTGGAGGTGTGCCCAGTCTCAGGGTTGAAGGGTCCAGGTGCTGTGGAGGTGGCTGCTGCTGGAGTGCTGGTCTGAAGCACCACTGGGGTGCCTGGCCCCAAGAGGACAACAGGGGATGGCATGTTGAGGAAGCTCTCAGACAGCTGGCTCATCCCCGTGATGTTGAGAGCCCCTTCCTCCATGACATAGGGTGTCAGCCCCAATACTGATGACAGATGTACTGAGGCCGGGCTTGACTGTGAAGGAGCAGTGTAGTGGGGCTGTCTGGTCTGCAGCTGGGTGAGGACTGGTGTCAGTGGCATCTGTGGCGTGGGTGGCATCTGTGGCGTAGTTGGCATCGGTGGCGTGAGTGGCATCGGTGGCATCAGTGGCACCGGTGGCATCCGACGTACCTGTGCCTGGACTGGGAAGGGCTGCCTGTGCTACTGGACCTCCTGGTAGCCGTAGCCTTGGTAGGGGAGGGGCTGTGGAAAGCCTTGGAAGGGCAGTGACATCACCTGGGGTGGAGGAGCAGGCCTGGACTGGGTGGGAGCAGGTTTATCTTGGTCTGGAGGGTTGTGAAGAAGATCGGTGATCCCGTCCTTCACCACCTGGTACTGGGGTTCCGCCATGTTCATGAGGGTCTGGTTCACATAGGTGAGGAAGGGCTTGCGTTTGGAGGATGGGACGTCAGTGTGTACCAGCTGAGAGAGGAGATCTACGCTGCTCCTGATGGTGTCTCTTATCTCCAGCAGGACAGTGTGGATCTGCCCCTCTGATCTGCCTCTCTGCCTTTCTGTGGAGGTGGAGCTGGGGGTGGATGTGGGTTGGGCTGTGGTGGAAGTGCTGTCTCCTTTCTCCCACTGCATCAGGGGGTCCTCCACGCACTCCGCCACGGGTTGTACAGCTGTCGGGGGGGGGGGTCTCTATCGTGGCATGCACCACAGATACCTGCCTGGACCCAGGAGCTGACTCTTTGCCAGAAGAGGACTGGCTCTCAGCAGGCTGCCTGAGAAAGAGGGTTTTGAGAGGGGCTGCTCCTTGATGGCGGATCTCACCCTCCAGGAAGCTGCACTTGGCCATCACATAGATCTCTCTGTCCGTCAGCTTGACCACGGCCTGGCCAGATTTCTTCAGGTGCAGCTTCCCGTACCAGGTGTGCATGTGCTTCCACCAGCCGAGGAGCACCTCCGAAGTGTAGCCCAGGCTCTCTGCCTTCTCTCTCCAAGCAGCCTGCTTCCTTTTGGTGTCTCGATAGAGCCTGTGTCCCTTCCGCCATAGATACTCGTTCTCCCTCAGCCACTCCAGCACCTCCTCCTCAGGTTCCTCTTCTATGTTGTATGCCTCCTCTCCCGTTCATGCGTCTGCCTCTTCCTCCCTTTGGCAGGGCCATATGGGCCCTCATCAGAGGGGTTTCGAGGTTGTAGGGGCTGCTCCTCCACACCACCACCACTAGCAGCAGCAGCAACAACAGTAGCAGCACCAGCAGCAAAAGCAGGACCAGCAGCACCAGCAGCACCAACAGCACAAGGAGCAGGACCAGGAGCACCAGCAGGACCAGCAGGACCAGGAGCAGCGCCAGCAGAGTAAGCACCAGCAGAAGCACCAGCACCAGCAGAGTAAGCACCAGCACAAACACCAGTACCAGGAGCAGCACCAGCAGAGTAAGCACCAGCAGAAGCACCAACACCAGGAACAGCGCCAGCAGAGTAAGCACCAGCAGAAGCACCAGCACCACGAGCAGTGCCAGCAGAGTAAGCACCAGCAGAAGCACCACCAGCAGAAGCAGCATCAGCAGAAGCACCACCACCAGAAGCAGCATCAGCAGAGTAAGCACCAGCAGAAGCACCACCACCAGAAGCAGCATCAGCAGAAGCCCCAGCACCAGAAGATCGAGCCCGGGCAGCAGAAGCCCCAGCAGAAGCAGAGTCAGGGCCAGGGGGTGGGTGGGTGGCCCTGTCCCTCTTGCCAGGGCTGGCAGCAGATGGCAGAGATTTCTGTTTCTTCCCCATGGTTGTTGGATTGCTGGCTGGCTGGCTGGCTGGCTGGCAAGCTGTGTCTGGAAGCAGATCTTTCCTCTGAATGGTGACCTGCTTGGGAGCTGCTTCCCTTTATATCCGCGGGGCTGATGCAATACATTCTCCCCGCATGCGCAGTGAACGCTAAGCATCCACTAGGCATCCGCTAGGCATCCGCTAGGCATCTGCTAGGCTTCCGCTAGGCATCCGCTAGGCTTCTGCTAGGCTTCCGCTCTGCATCCGCTTTTTCCGTTCCGTTCCGCGTCTGCTTTGCTGTGCTCCCCCGGAAGCCTTGCGGATGTGTCATCCGCTCCCATCCACTAGGCTTCCGTGGAGCATCCGCTTTCCATCCGCCCTACGTCCTCCCCCCGTCCGTTCCTTTCCGTGTTGTCCGCTCTGTTTATGCAAATTTTTGCCCCTTTTGAGAGCGGATAACAACGGATGGAACATTTTTCTCGTCTGCTGTGTCCTTTTTACAAATGTTTTGCATCCGTCGGCCAGTGTGACAGGGCCTTAAAAGAAGCTTCAAAATTGGATGAATGGTTCTTAAACAACTCAAATGACTGTACCATTTGAGATGGTTTAGCATGGGTAGGGACCAAATTATATGTCCCAGCTAGCCTAAGAGGGCCCATCTTAAAGCAAGCCCACGATTCGAAAGCTGCTGGACATTTTGGCTTTGTGAAAACCTTACATCTGGTCAAATGACAATTTTGGTGGCCATCTTTGAAAAAAGGCATAGAAGCTTATGGGGCTAGTAATCCTATTTGTGCTTTAAAGAGTTTCTGACATGCTACATTTGCACTCCTACATGTTCCTGGAGCTTTGTGTAAGTGTGTGCACAGTTTTATTCTTACATGATTTAAGGACACACACACAATTTAAACATCCATATTTAACATTCTTGTCCAACATTTGTACAAAAGAAATTTATTAGAAATAATAGGTGATCAGATTAGACAGAATTTCTCCTTCATTACCAAATACTTTGAAGGTCTCTCTTGTGCTAATTTTATCCCTAAAGCAATTTTACATCTAAAGAAACCTTACTGATCAAATGAAAGATACATGTTTTTCTATAAGAAATGAAAAGAGTAATGATCAAAACCAAGTCATTTCCATTAGGAAACAAGGCCTTAGAAAAAAATGGAAAATGAATCAAAATTAAACATATCATGAAAACTTGTTGGGTAATTTTTCCCAATTTCTTCAAAAACATTTAACAGAAAGCATATTAAAAGTATATATTACCATCAAAGACTGCTGATATATACCAGTAGGAACCTCTTGTGCTTAATAGGAGTTTTATTAAACTTTGATTATATTATCATACTATTAAATAAAATTGAAATAGATCAGTTTTCTCCACAGCAGGTTGGACTGGGAGCAATTAGGAGAGCCACAAGAATGTGTGTGCATGTGTATGTATGTATATATCATATGTATATGTGTGTTATGTGGATGGGTAGATATATACTTTCTTTGAAATCAGGCAATCAGAATTTCATTTTTAATGTGGGCCAGGATGCTCAAATAAAAAATGATAATAAAGATTATCTCATCTTATACCTTATCTTATTGTCTGATATCATTTTAAGAATCTCTGAGAAGTAGAAAAGCTAATAAAAAAATATTGCTATAATAGCTGCATATCAAATATAAGTCTCATTGATTGGGAGAACAGTAGTTCAGTGATAATTGGATTCTTTATACTGACTTCATTACTTTATAACTAACTCAACCAACATAATTCTTCTTCCTCCTATTTTCCCCATAACAGCATCCTTTGAGGTGGGTTGTTTTATGTTTCATATTTAAATCAAAATTAAATTAAATTTTACTAATTAGCATGTATTATTTCTTTATAATTTCTTTATAATCATGGCCAATAAAAAGCATTTTGCATTTAGTTGACTTTGTTAGTAAGGTGCATGTATAAGTGCATCATTGTGCCTACCGTCCTTGTCCTATTGTCCCCATTCATTCATATCCATTTCCTGTATTCATACTCATGTTTATTCTTATACCTATTATCTTGTAAGCAATTGACAAATCAAATAAATAAATAAATAAATAATATTAGTTTATTTCTGATTGAAAATCATTCTAAATTCAATTCAATTTATAAATACTTTTAATGAGGAAGTTCCAAAATTGTATACACACATTCCCACAAGTTCATTTTTATATATTCATTTTGAAAAGGACTTATACATTTTTATGATTTATATTTAATGTTGAACAAATGATAACATTCCCAATGTTCACATTTTCTCATTTTTGAAGTTAAGCCCATGTCACACTGAACCAATGGATGCAAAGAGGATGTAAAATGGACAAAAAAGCTTGCCATCCGTTGGAAAACGCGATGCATCCGTTGTGTACTCACTGCGTATGTCTTTCATACACTCTATCCGTCAAATATCCGTCTACTTCTATTTCATCCGCTCAAAATGTTTTGAGCTGCACAAACACACACACATATATACATTTTATTGCATATAGTGAGCAATGGTTAATTTTTTTTTCTTTATCATTGACGTGATCTGCCTTGTTACAATAACTCTTTTGTTCTTTTAATGTTTTAATTTCTCTGTATAGTTTGTGATTAAATGCACATCTTCTGTCATTTCCATAACTTATCCAAAGATCAAATATTACCTTTTCTTTAACCACTCATACCAAATGTTCCATATTTCATAATAGTCACACCATCTCCTGTTGTACTCTTGGGGCCAGGCACCCCAATGGCGCCTCAGACCAGCACTCCAGCAACAGCCACCTCCACAGTCCCTGGCCCCTTTACATCTGAGATCATGGGCACGCCTCAGAGTGACTGAGAAGAGTGCCAGAGACTGAGTTGTTACCTGCTCACTTTATCTTTGCTTAAGACACTTTACTTGGGTCATTTTGCTTTTTAATAAAGTCATACAGTTTGTTGTTAATAAAGGTTATCCTTGCTTCACACACTTGGTTCATTATTTTTACTTTATAAAGTGTTGGGGAAAACTTTGAAAAAAGGGATAAGCCTTTGCATGCTTGTGGGATGGGTAAGGATAGCTGTGGGATGGATAGCTATGGGATGGGTAAGGATAGCTGTGGAATGGGTAATGATAGCTGTGGGATGGGTAAGGATAGCAGTGGGATAAGGATAGTTGTGGGATAGATAAACCTCTAGTGCAAGCATAGTGGGACTGTATGGTCCACCCTCCCAGCTGCCACACATATGGCCCTTTATTATCAATAACAATTTAATCATTGATCAACACATTTCAACATAAGAAAAACTCTTTATTAATGCCCTATTCATTGTAGGGCCACTCAACATACATGGCACAATCTCATCAATGTGATGAGACAGGCTGAAGGAAGCATCCATTAATCATTTACCATCCTGTCTTGCCACTCCACTGCTCCAGTTGGGGAGTTGCACCAGTGTTTCAGGAGGTTGCGCTGCTTCTTCCCTTCACGTGAAGCTCTGTTGGGGCCTTGCACATCCACAGTGCCTATCAGGTTTTGTCCTTGCCTCCATTCCCCAGGCTCCATGTCCCCATTCCCTTGTTGACAGTCCACAAGCCTGTTCTGCAACACTGGGTAGTGGGTGCGCATGTGATTGTGCAGGATGCAGCAAGCTTCCACGATGCTCCTCACGGTCTGTGGAGAGCTGACTCAGTCCCGTGAGGTTGAGAGGCACTTCCTCAAGGACCTGGGATGTGAGGCCCAAGACTGATGACAGATGTTCTGAGGAAGGGCTTGGCTATGGGGTGGAGGAAGGAGGAGTGTAGTGGGGCTGTCTGGTCTGCAGCTGGGTCAGGTGAGGCGTCTGTGGCATCTGTGGCGTCCGAGGAACCTGGGTCTGGACTGGGTAGGGCTGCCTCTGCTGTGGGGAAGTCCTGGTAGTGGTAGGCTTGGTAGGCGAGGGGCTGCTGAAAGCCATGGAAGGGCTGTGACATCGCCTGGGGTGGAGAAGCAGACCTGGAGTGGGTAGGAGCAGGTTCAGCTGGGCCTGGAGGGTGGTGCAGAAGATCTGTGATCCTCTCCTTCATCGCCTGGTACTGGGCCTCGGGCATGTCCATGAGGGTCTGGCTCACGTACGTGATGAAGGGCTTGCGGTTGGAGGATGGTATGTCGAAGTGGATCAGCTGGGAGAGGAGATCTGTGCTGGCTTTTATTGTGTCCCTGATCTCCAAGAGGACAGTGTGGCTCTGTCCCTCTGGTCTGCCTCTCTGCCTGCTATCTGTGGCAGTGGAGCTGGGGGTGGGGGTGAGTTGGTCTCTGGTGGCTGCTTCTTCTTGCTCCATCTGAGGCAGGGGATCCTCCACGTCCTCCGGCACGGGGAGTGCAGCTGTCGTGGGGGGTCTCTGTCGTGGGGCCCTCCAAAGACACCTGCCTGGACACTGTCGCTGTTTCCTGGCTGGAAGAGGAGTGGCTCTCTGTGGTCTGTCTGAGGGAGAGGGTGGACAGAGGGGCTGCTCCTCGGTGGTGGATCTCACCCTCCAGGAAGCTGCACCTGGCCATGACATAGGTCTCCCGGTCAGTTAGCTTGACAGTGGCCTGCCCGGATTTCTTCAAGTGCAGCTTGCCATACCAGGCGTGCATGTGCTTCCACCACCCCAGGAGGACATCTGAAGTGTAGCCCAGGCTCTCCACCTTCTCTCTCCACGCTGCCTGCTTCCACTTGGTATCTCAATAGAGCCTGTGGCCTTTTCTCCACAGGTACTCGTTCTCCCTCAGCCATTCCAGCACCTCCTCCTCATGGTCCTCGGAAATGGAGTACTGTTTCCTCTCCCCCTTCTCCTTGCCTTGCCTCTTCCTCCCTCTGGCAGAGGCTTCAGGGCCTTCAGCAGCAGGGCTTTGAGGGCCTTGGGGCTGGTCTACCACAGCAGCAGCAGCAGGAGAAACAGCAGCAGCAGGAGAAGCAGCAGCAGCAGCAGCAGGAGAAGCAGCAGCAGCATCAGCAGCACCAGCAGGAGAAGCACCACCACCAGCAGCAGCAGAAGAAGAAGCACCAGCAGCACTACCAGCACCAGCAGGAGAAGCACCAGCTGCAGCAACACCAGGAGCACCAGCAGCAGCAGCAGAAGCACCAGCAGCTTCAGAGTCAGCGCCAGGGGGTGGGATGGTGGTTCTGTCCTTCTTGCCAGGGCTGGCAGGAGTAGGTACAGGCTTCCTCTCCTTCCCCATGATGTTCTCTCAAGATGTCTCTGGCAGCAGGTCTTTCCTCTGAATGGTGACCTGCTTGCGAGCTGCATCCTTTTATCTCCACGGAGCTTACACAATTCATCCTCCCCGCATGCGCAGTGAACACTTTGCATCCACTAGGCATCCTCTCTGCATCCTATAGGCGTCCGTGATGCATCCACATCATCCGCTCTGCATCCGCTCCTTCTGCTATGCGTCCGCTTCGTTGTTCTCCCCCAGAAGCCCTGCGGATGTGTCATCCGCTTCCATCTGCTTCCATCCACTAGGCTTCCTACGAACGTCCGCTTTACATCCCCGCTACATCCTCCCCACGTCCGTTCCTTTCCGTTGTTGTCCGCTCTGTTTAGGCAAATTTGGGGCACTTTTGAGAGCGGATAACAACGGATGGAAAATTTGCTCGTCCGCTGTGTCCTTTTTACATACGTTTTGCATCCGTCGGCCAGTGTGACTTAGTCTTTATATTTATTTTTGAGTATTAATTTTTTAAAAAGATAATTTGTCATAAAATGCCCTCTGAGTAGTTTCCATGACACCCTATATAAATATAATTCTGAGTTCAGAATTATTCCAAGCCAATTATTAACCTGAAAAATCTTTGAAAAATCTACTGTATCTTTAATCAAAATTGGCAGCAATTAAGGGACTTAACCTATATTTAAAACATTAAGTGGTCAGATTTGGCTTTGAGAAGTTTACTTGATCTATGAATCCAACTGAATTACATGAGTCTTTTATTCTGTGTCAGATTAACTGAGTAACATGCATAATGTTCAAGTTATGATATAATTAACCTCCAGGCATCAATTAGCTAAACATATTTAATCAATTCCATAATCTCAGAATATTTTTGGTCTTCTCTCTGAATGTTCATTTAAGCCCCTGTCACACTGCACCAACGGATGGAAAGAGGATGTAAAACGTTAAAAAAAGCTTGCCATCCGTTGGTTAACACGATGCTTCCGTTCTGTACTCACTGCTCCGTTTTGCTTCCTCTCTATCGGTCCAGCATCCGTCGACTGAGGTTCCATTCACCAAAAAGTTTTGAGCTGCTCAAAACTTTTTGAGCGGAAAATGTATTCAACGCGTCCGTTCGGCATCCGCTAGGCATACGGGGGACATCCGTTCTGCATCCATTGTCATCCATTACGCATCCGCTATATCCGCTAGGCATCCGCTGCGCATCCACGCAACTCAAATCCGCTCCAGCGGTAAACGGACGCAGGGAGGAAGTGGAACGGATGCGCAGCATTAGTAGCACGGACGGAGAAAGGATGAAAGCGGATGCAGCTTGCAAAGAAAGCATTTAAAATGGGAAAAACATTCACAGAGGGGACCTATCAGCTCTCATCCGCTTCCATCCGCTAGGCTTCTGTTCCGCATCCGCTTTTCATCCGCCCTGCGTCCTCCCCCCGTCTGTTCCTTTCCGTGTTATCCGCTCTGTTTATGCAAATTTTTGCCCCTTTTGAGAGCGGATAACAACGGATGGAACATTTTGCTCATCCGCTGTGTCCTTTTTACAAACGTTTTGCATCCGTTGGGTAGTGTGACAGGGCCTGTAGAATTCATTAGTTTAGTTTACTTTACTTTATTGTCATTGCACCTCATACAATGAAATTAAATGCCATCTTCAGTGTATATCTATAAATATAAAACATAACACGCATCTTTCACATTCTATACAATTGGATTGCATTAATATTGCACTATATAGTTGAATTAAATATAGTTTCTACTCTGGGAGTTACTACCCTGCTCTTTTTCAGCCTATTTGTCCTTGTTTTTATTATCCTGTACTGATAATAGTTCAAAAAATAAAGTGTCCAGGATGAGATGGATCTTTGAGAATGTTTTGAATTCTCTTAAGGCAGCAGGAGCTCTAAAGCTCTTCCAAAGAGGGGAGAGGGCAACCAAAGATCTTCTGGGCAATGACCTTAACCCTCTGGAGTGCTTTCCTATGTGGCCCGGTGCAATTGTCAAACCATACAGAGGTGCAGTAAGTTAAAATGCTCTGTCTGGTGCAGCGGGAGAAGATCACCAGCAGTTTTCCATTCAGTTGTTGTTTCCTGAGAAGCCTTGGGTAGTATAATCTCTGCTGGGCCCTTTTGACCTTGACTGGACGTTAACATTTGAACCACTATAAGTGCATGAATTTGCCATAAGCTAAATAAATAAATGTTCATAAGCAGAAATCCCTAGACAATAGTACTGAGGGAAGAGATGAAGAAGAGAAGAGGAGGAGAGGGGAGAGGAAGGGAAATGAAATGAAGGAAGGAACAGAAAGAAGGAAAGGAAAAGGATATTGACTTTGTTGTTGGAATTGAGTAGAATTGAGGAACACCAATAAAGCTGCAGATACTCTGAGAAGGGGTTGTGCACAGAGAAACAATCCCTTCACACACTCTCCTTGGCCACCTTACTTTTAAGTGTGCCTGAGCATTTTACTTCACTCACATGCCTCGTTCAGATTCTGCAATCCTTAGAAAGAAATTTTGAGTGCAACCTCTCATTCATGACATTGAAGGAGAGCTGATACAAACAACTATCAGAGAATTTTTTTGCTCAGCAATCTGTGATTTACTGTTCTCCTTTTCCGTTGTAGAGCAGCTGAGAAGAAACCGCACAATAATACGTGAAGCTGCAATGAATTAGTTAATTCTTCTTATGAGACTGGTCAGTCTGGCAAACTTAAATCTCCTGCCCATTCATGCTTGTCTTGTAATTTAATGAAGACAAAGATAGGGCTGACAATCCAATTACTTTGGAAATGCAAAATGGGGCTGCAATAGAGAGCACTCACCTGACATTCAGAGATGAGAGCACAGGAGAGCAAATGAGGAGATATCTGGGGAGGGGCAGTTTATAGAAAGTCTTTCTCAACTGAATATACCATCAGTGGAGGGTCCACCAGCTGTGAAGCCCCATTGAAATAGCATCAAGCAATGGTTGCAGCTATTTTATATGGCAATTACAGTCCAGTGATTGGTGTGCTTCTGTTGATTCCTCTGCTTCTGTTGCATAGCACCACTAACTCACAGTGACAGGGGTAATGCAGTGTGCAAAATCATGACTTGATATGGTGGATTCCCTCCCTAAGCAAAAGTTTGGATTATAAGAGCTCCAAGGTTCCTTCCATTTGACGATTGCATGATTTTGTTTGATTTCTGGAATCAGTCACATACACATCAGGCAGGACTGAGGCACAGGCACCAACCCATGATTGTGAGGTGGGAGAGAGACAGTTTTTCAGTGGTTATGGCCAGCCATGAGAAGGGCAGGGTTGGTGTTGCAGTGTTAATATGATTGTATCAGAGTTGTATGTAGGCAGTGTTTTCTGAATCTTCCTTCCTTCCCTTCCTCCCTCCTTCCTTCCTTCCTTCCTTCCTTCCTTCCTTCCTTCCTTCCTTCC
>BLBF01016147.1:46635-64293 GCA_015471245.1 Laticauda colubrina
CTTCCTTCCTTCCTTCCTTCCTTCCTTCCTTCCTTCCTTCCTTCCTTTCCTTCCTTGATCGTACTTTTCAGAGTTTCCCAAGATTCTTGAGTTGTTTTCCTCTGTAGGATTTTCATCCAAGGAATCTTTCCCAAGTTCTTTCTGAATTTATTAAAATCATTTCCTTTAAAATCTAAGACTCTGGTGTTATTATGTTCTATTGCTTATGTTTGTGTTATGTTGAAAGTATCACTCTTCCCCAAGGTTCCTGCAGTTTCAACTCCCTCTATTATTTCTTCTCTGTTTGTAAGTATTAAGTCCAGTCTGGCTGTCCCTCTACTTCCCTCCTCTACCTTTTGGACAACAAAGTTGTCAGCTAGGGTGGTTAGGAATCTATTTGATTTCTCATGGTGCAGAATTAGTTTTCCAATAGATATCAGGGTAATTGAAGTCCCCCATTACTATTGTACTGTGTTTCCTTCATATATTTTTAGTTGGTTGGCAAAAAGTATATCTATGTTTTCTGCTTGATTGGGGGGCCTGTTGTATACACCTATGGCCACGTCATTCTTTTTTTCTTTTATATTGACCCATATGCATTCTAGGAGATTTTCGTCTTTGGTTTCATGCATTTCTGTAGCAATATAGTGGTCCTTTACATACAGTGCAACTCCACCTCCTCTTTTATGGGGTTTAGTTTTTTTGAACAGTTTGTATCCTTCTATCAGTATGTTCCAGTCATGGGTTTCATGCAATGGTGAGATTCAGTGAGTTCGCACCAGTTCGGAAGAATTGGTTGTTAATTTTCTGAGCATTTTGGCGAACTGGTTGTTGGAAGAAATCATTAGGGCGGAGAACTGGTTGTTAAATTATTTGAATCCCACCACTGGTTTCATCCCAGCAAGTTTCTGTTATTCCAGCTATCATATCTACCTTCATCTATCAGTGGTTTATCCTGTTTTTTCCTCCAGACTTTGTGCATTTGTCTGTAGGCACCTGAGATCTTTATGTCTGACACTGGGTGTGCTTCCTATGTCTCCTTTTTGGTATTTGTGTTTGTCTTCCTCCCCAACCCTCTTTATTTCATTATTTGACTTGTTTTCTCGGGGTTTTTGCTTGGAATTAGGTCCTGGAGATATTAAATTACATTATTTAGTCACCTGCTCAAAATCCCATCTAAATAGTTTGGTTTCAGTGCATTCTGGATCCACATGTTGTTTTTGCACCTTGGTGTTCTATTGTTCTCCCAGGCCCCCTCACTTTCACTTGCAATTAACTCACAAGGAAACCTACCCGGGGAAGCTTCAGAATCACAGCAATTCATGCCAGTGCTCACACCTTCTCTTTTGTTGCTGGCAACCTGTTATTGTTATTCTGTCAGAAGTAACCACATTCAAACCAAAAGCTGGCTGTTGGATTGCAGGAGGGGAGAGACCTTGAACATCATTTGCAAGCAAACAATAGGAAAAGGATTGCGTCCCCTTTCCAAGTTCTTCTATGATTTTTCTGCTTTTCACTTCTCCTTAGAAGTGAAAAAAAAAGTGCATAGAAGGACTGAATTAAACTCTAGGAAAAATGATCAACCAATGCAGGTTAGTCCTGGACTTACGACTAAAATTGAGCTCAAAAATTTCTGTTACTTAGAAAGACAGTTGTTGAAAGGTTTTTGCCCCATTTCTTTCTTGCCACAGTTGTTAAGTGAATCACTGCAGTTGTTAATCACATCGCTTCTTCCATTGACTTTGCTTGTCAGAAGGTGATAAAAGGGGATGACATGATCCCAGGACACTGCAACTGTCAGAAATACAAGCCAGTTGACAAGTGCCTAAATGCTGATCATGTGACTATGGGGATGTTGCAACGGACATAAATGTGAAAAATGGTCATAAGTCACTTCTTTCAGTACCTTTATAACATTGAATTGTCACTAAATCAACTGTTGTAAGTCGAGGAGTACCTGTATGCCATCCATGCATTTTTTTTTCTTACATTTATGTCATGTATATTGGAGGTGGTTACCTTTTGAGTATGCAGTTAAATTTCACTTTAATGTATGCTGAGTGTACATTTAAAGTGACAATAAAATTATTCTATTCTGTTCTGTTCTGTTCTGTTCTGTTCTGTTCTGTTCTGTTCTATTCTATTCTATTCTATTCTATTCTATTCTATTCTATTCTATTCTATTCTATTCTATAAATAAGAATGACACTGTTCTGCCTATTTCCAAGATTTCTTTTCCCGAGCCAAAACTCCCTTGCCCCTATGGCATTTTTGCAGTTAAAAATGTAACAGGCAAGAGAGACTTGCATGAAATAATGCTCTCTCCTACACCCACTAAATTCAATTATGGGCATCCCTATGGGCCAGCGACAGCAAAAGGAGATACATCTTCCATTCTCTTGCTGATTCAATCAGCAAGAATAAAATATTTGCATATGAGCAGGGATGGAATCTGTCAGTTGACCTGGATGCCTACAAATGTTGCAAATTGGCAAATGTGTGTTAAAAAAAAGCAGGAGAGTTAGAAGCCAACTTTTATGGTTCATCACACAGTCACCAAATTTAGACTGGGTTTGGAAAATTTATTCACCTTTTGAGTCTTCCCAAGGATCTGGAAAAGGCAGGTGTTGTTGTTTAATAATACTAAAGGTACTGTTAAACAGATGTGGAATTAACGGAGACAACCAAGTAAATAGGATAACCAATTAAAACACTAAAAAGGGTTTAAAATTCAAACACGAGCTCACAGAGTGGCTGGCAGGTGACAGCTGATTCCATCTGACAGTGCTCCTTTTATAGCATGCTGTCAGATGCAACAGCCAATCTATGGTCACACTTTCTCCCACTTCTTATGCGGACCAAGATGGAATCTTGCTTCACAAACAGGTACTATTACAGGATTTAAGCTGTTCCAAGCAAAGCTGTCTTTTGCAATTGACTGGTGGTGACTTTGTCAGTGCCAGATGTTTGGGGGTTGCGTCCAAGGCACTTACTACTTCTGGTAATATTTTTATTACATTATTACTTTGTTTTCAGTCATTGTATATTTGTAGCCAGTTAAAACATTTCTTCCATTAGTCCTTCAGTTGCTGGCCTTGACTGCTCAGCCAACAGGCTTGAGACCTGTAGCCCATTTGTCACCAGATATCCAGGAGCTCCAACATCTAGCAGAGTCTTTGCTGATCCAAATGATGACCAACCCAGTATGGATTTCTACAAATTACATCTCCCCATGTTGTGTTTGGGACAGCTCTTCATCTGGGTCCTCTGATGAAACCTGTCCAGTATGGCTAAACTTCTGGCATAGCTCTCATCTTCCTCAGAGCACGCAAGCCCCACAACCACATCAAGGTAATTATTATTAATTTTCTTTTCTCTCTCTCTTTTTATTTTATTCTATTTATTTATTTCCTTATTTATGTTAGATATTTTAATGTGTTAAATTTGCTTCATTTATATTGGGAACACTATGTATTGTATGCCATCCTGGGGAAAAAGAGGTATAAATCTTTAGACTAAAAATGAGTGTATTAGAGTTGTATTCCACTTACATGGTATCCCCATTAGGATTTTTTTCTTTACAGTTATCTTGCAAGGGGACTGAGGTACATGGGAGAACAGGAGGAGGGGTCAAATAGTCAAGAAGGCAAGCATGACAATGCCATCCTTTTCCCACCTGCACTGCATACATGATGCATGTTTAAAGGGGGTGGGGCTTCGATCACACAGTTGGAACTGCCATCTTGATTTCTTTGCCACCTGGTCTTTGAATGATCTTGTGGGAAAGGATTCTGTTTTTAGATTTCTTTCTGAAGGGAACATCCCACTTGCTTGCAGAATAAAAATATCAACTTCTACAGAGCAATTTAGGGGCACAGACTAGTCCTGGTTAATGTCCTCATTTTTGGAGAACTGGACATCTGTGTCACATTGTTGTCCTTAAAGTAATTATTTACATTGATGAAAGGGAGATTAAAAACTTGGCTGTGAGCTAATGATATGTTATATCCATATTTCACACCATGAAATTCTTGTAATCAACACACATTGAACGTTAAATTGCCTTGACATTTCATGCATCATGTAGTGGTTTGAATTCAAATATTCTTGAATTTTGATTGTTGTACTTACCATGGCATCCCTCTGGCCCTCGGTCATAATACTTAATCTGCTGAGTTACAAACCCAGTCCTATCTCCATACCAGAAGTAACTTTGTCAGTACACTGTGACACTAACGGGGTCAAAATCACTACCATCTATGTTCTTTCATAGGATGAAGATGAAGATTCTTGTCCTCACCTCATAGGAGGCAGCATGGGAGTGATAGATTGGAGGTGTTATTATTATTAAAGACATTATTGTGGAAAACATTAATGTACTTGAACTATGATTCAGAAGGATGGGTGGCCCTGGGAGATGGCCTCTAGGTAGCTGTGGAATAACATGGAAGCTTTTGAGATTGATGTATTTCAATGTTAAAGATCAAAATAGTTTGTGTTTGTTTCTTCTGTTTTGTTTTTTGTCCTTGGATCCCAAACCAGCATTACCCCGAAACCAGTATGACCATTCAGAGTTACAATGACACTGCAAAGAGTGACTTATAACCATTTTTTCACACTTACAACTGTTGCAGAATCCCAATGAACATGTGATCAAAATTTAGATGCTTGGCAACTACTCTTATTTTGACTGTTGCAGCATCCCAGGGTCATGTGATCACTGTTTGCGGCTTTCTAATAAACAAAGTCAATGAGGAAGCCAGATTGACTTAACAACTGTGTTACTAACTGAACAACTGCAGTGATTCATTTAAACATTGTGGCAAGAGAGGTCGTAAAATGGGGCAAAACTCATTTAACAAATTGTCTCAATTAGCAAAAGAAATGCTCCTTTGAGGTTGTAAATTGAGGGTTATCTATAGTTCCTGCTTTTCTTGGCTCTGTTAATCTGCCCTCACCTCTATTAATCTCTATCATATTTTCAGGCACACTAAAGTTGGCAAATTAGATTTTTGGTGTGAACCTGCCAAGAACTTGAACCATAAGCTCCAATTTATTCTTTAGATCAGCATAAATATTTTGTTACTTTCCAGCAATCTTGATCCTCACAGGTTTGGGAACTGTGCCACAACAATATCCCTCACTTCCAGAGAAAAAATAGATTTTGATTCTCTTACTTCTGAAAAAAATTATGATTGTTCATCTTTCATAATAGGCTGAAGCCAAGGAATTTCTGAGCAGCCATTTTTATCAAATCCAAGCTGTATCCCAAGATGCCTGGGTTAGGGATCATAAAATTTGTTTTGATAGTTGTGAACTGTGGAAGAGCCACAAAATTGGAAGACTAGACCTGCAAGATTGGTGAGTCAAATTATTAAAAAGACACTGTCTGTTGGGCTTTTTTCAACTTGGTGATTTAGAAAAGACAAGCCTTTGACTGTATTTGTGGTGAAAGAAAGACATTTACTAAAGCCCATGTCACACAGCACCAACGGATGGAAAGAGAGAAACACTTGCCATCCAACGCGATGCATCCATTCTGTACTCACTGCGTCTGTTTTTCATACTCTCTATCTGTCCAGCATCGGTCTACTGAGATTTCATCCGCTCAAAAAGTTTTCAGCTGCACAAAACTTTTTGAGCAGATAAAGTATCCAACACGTCCGTTATACATCTGCTACGCATACATGGAACATCCGTTATATGTCCGTCATCATCTGTTACGCATCTGCTATATCCACTAGGCATCTGCTGCACATCTGCACAACTCACCTCCGCTCCATCGGAAAACAGACACAGGGAGGAAGTGAAATGGACGCGGAATGGACACACTGCGTTAGTAGCACGGATGTAGAAAGGATGAAAGCGGATGCAGCTCGCATATAAAGCATTTAAATGGAAAAAACATACGTATAGGGACGTATCTCGGATATTTAGGATGTCTGCAGGATGTCTAGAGGATGCAAAAGGACACCTAGCGGAAAACCTATATTTCCTATAAAAAGGGGGAGGAACTCACCTGGATCTCACTTTCAGTCCAGCAGCCCTGCGGTGCAGACCTCTTCAGCCTTCATCTGGCTCTTGCTCTTCCACAGCATCCAGTCATCTCCACCATGGATCATCGCACACTCCTTTTGGTAGCCGCCATCGTTCTACAACAGTGCGAAGCCCTCTACAGGCTCTTTCACCTGTTCTAGGCAAAGAAAAGGAGGCGTCCAAGAAGTGTCTGGGTCTGAAGATGGATCGCAAGAAGACCAGAGTACAGACTTTATAACAAGCTGATGGTGGAGCTGAGGAACGAAGACCCTCGTGCATTCCAGAACTTCATGAGGATGCCGCCAGCCATGTTTGATGAAGTTATGGAGCGGCTGAGACCCAGGTTGACCAAGGCAAACACCAACCTCCAGCCCAGCCTGGACCCTGGGCTGAAGGTGGCACTAACTGCACCACCTGGCCTCCGGGACCACATACAGGAGCATGCAGTACGCCTGGAGGGTGCCATACAACACCATCAGCACTGTGGTCAGAGAAGTGGTGCAGGCCATCATTGAAGAATACCTGGAGGAGCTCCTCCAGTGCTCCTCCACTGGAGAAGGCTGGAAGAAAGTTGCAGAGCAGTGGTATCAGAAGTGGAACTTCCCCCACACCGTTGGAGCCATAGATGGGAAGCACATGGCCTGCAAAGCTCCAGCCAACTCAGGGTCCACTTATCACAACTACAAGGACTTCTTCAGCATCATCCTCTTTACCATGGTCAATGCTGACTACAAGTTCATGTACATCGATGCTTCAGGCAATGGGTCAGCTTCAGATGCCCAGATATACAACGCCAGTCACCTCAAGGAGGGGCTGAAATGCAACCTCATCATGGGCTTCCCAGATCCAGACCCCCTGCCCAACGACACACAAGATGTGCCCTACTTCATCATGGGGGATGATGCCTTCTCCCTCAGAACCTACCTCATGAAGCCCTACACTTCCAGATGCCTCACCCGTGAAGAGAGGATCTTCAACTACAGGCTATCCAGGGCAAGACGGGTGGTGGAGAATGCCTTTGGCATCCTGGCCAACAGGTTCCAGGTACTTCTCACCACCATGCAGCATCGCCCAGAGACCGTGAGGAACATCGTGGAAACTTGCTGCATCCTGCACAATCTCATGCGCACCCGCTACCCAGTGTTGCAGAACAGTCTCGTGGACCTCCAACAAGGCAATGGGGACAAGCCTGGGGAATGGAGGCAAGGGTGAAACCAGATAGATACTGTGGATGTGCAAGGCCCCAACAGAGCTTCATGTAAAGGGAAGAAGCAGCGCAACCTCCTGAAACACTGGTGCAACTCCCCAGCTGGACCAGTGGAGTGGCAAGACAGGATGGCAGATGCTTAATGGATGATTCCTTGAGCCTGTCTCATCACACTGATGAGATTGGGCCATGTATGTTGAGTGGCCCTACAATGAACAGGGCGTTTAATAAAGAGTTTTGTTTATGTTGAAATGTGTTGATGAATGATTAAATTGTTACTGAGAATAAAGGGCCATAGGTGTGGCACCTGGGAGGGTGGACCATACAGTCCCACTATGCTTGCACTGGAGGTTTATCTATCCCATTGCTATCCTTACCCATCCCACAGCTATTACCCATCCCACAGGTATCCCTGCCCATCCCACTGCTATCCTTACCCATCCCACAGCTATTACCCATCCCACAGGTATCCCTGCCCATCCCACTGCTGTCCTAACCCATCCCACAGCTATTACCCATCCCACAGCTATTACCCATCCCACAGGTATCCCTGCCCATCCCACTGCTATCCTTACCCATCCCACAAGCATGCAAAGGCTTAAACCATTTCTAAAAGTTTCCACCAAGACTTTATTTACTAAAAGAACTGAACCAAGTGTGTGAAGCAAAGATAAACTTTATTAATAACAAACTGTAAAAGCAAAATGACCCAAGTCAAGTGTCCCAAGCAAAGATAAAGTCAACAGGTAGCAACCCAGTCTCTGGCACTCTTCTCAGTCACTCTGAGGCGTGCCCATCATCTCAGGGGTGAAGGGTCCAGGTGCTGTGGAGGTGGCTGCTGCTGGAGTGCTGGTCTGAGGCACTATTGGGGTGCCTGGCCCCGAGAGGAGAACAGGGGATGGTGTGTGGAGGAAGCTCTCAGAGAGCTGGCTCAGTCCCATAATGTTGAGAGTCCCTTCCTGCATGACATGGGGTGCCAGTCCCAAGACCAATGACAGATGTTCTGAGGCTGGGCTAGGCTGTGGGGTGGAGGAAGGAGGAGTGTAGTGGGGCTGTCTGGTCTGCAGGTGAGTGAGGTGAGGCATGGGTGGCATCTGTGGTGTGGGTGGCATCTGTGGCATTGGTGAAATATGTGGCGTCGGTGGCATCTGTGGCGTCAGTGGCATCTGTGGCATCGGTGGCGTACGATGAACCTGTGCCTGGACTGGGAAGGGCTGCCTGTG
This sequence comes from Laticauda colubrina, assembly GCA_015471245.1. Lineage (NCBI taxonomy): Eukaryota > Metazoa > Chordata > Lepidosauria > Squamata > Elapidae > Laticauda > Laticauda colubrina. Next base: position 55,081 of record BLBF01016147.1, read on the forward strand.
CTGCTGGAACTCCTGGTAGCCGTAGCCTTGGTAGGGGAGGGCCTGTGGAAAGCCTTGGAAGGGCTGTGACATCACCTGGGGTGGAGGAGCAGACCTGGACTGGGTCGGAGCAGGTTCAGCTGGGCCTGGAGGGTTGTGCAGAAGACCGTTGATCCTCTCCTTTATCACCTGGTACTGTGATTCGGACATGTCCATGAGGATCTGGTTGACGTAGGTGAGGAAGGGCTTTCTGTTAGAGGATGGTATGTCGGTGTACCAGGTGAGAGGAGATCTATGCTGCTTTTGATGGTGTCCCTGATCTCCAGCAGGACAGTGTGGCTCTGCCCCTCCGGTCTGCCTCTCTGCCTGCTTTCTCTGGAGGTGGAGCTGGGGGTGGATGTGGGTTGGTCTCTGGTGGCAGTGGCCTCTCCTTGCTCCCACTGCGTCAGGGGGTCCTCCACGTGCTCTGCCTTGGGGAGTGCAGCTATCGGGGGAGGGGTCTCCATCGAGGGGCGCTCCAGAGATACCTGCCTGAACACAGGAGCTGACTCTTGCCCGGAAGAGGACTGGCTCTCTGTGGGCTGCCTGAGAGAGAGGGTAGACAGAGGTGCTGCTCCTTGGTGGTGGACCTCACCCTCCAAGAAGCTGCACTTGGCCATCATGTAGGTCTCCCGGTCAGTGAGCTTGACCGCAGCCTGGCCAGACTTCTTCAGGTGCAGCTTCCCATACCAGGTGTGCATGTGCTTCCACCACCCGAAGAGGACCTCCGAAGTGTAGCCCAGGCTCTCCGCCTTCTCTCTCCAAGCCGCCTGCTTCCGCTTGGTGTCTCGATAGAGCCTGTGTCCCTTCTGCCAGAGGTACTTGTTCTCCCTCAGCCATTTGAGCACCTCATCCTCATGTTCCTCTTCGATGGAGTACTGTCTCCTCTTCCTCCCTCTGGCAGGGCCTTCTGGGCCCTCATCAGTAGGGCTTTGAGATTCTAGGGGCTGGTCCACCACACCACCACCAGCAGCAGCAGCACCAGCACCTGCAGCACCAGGAGCACCTGCAGCACCTGCAGCACCAGCAGCACCAGCAGCACCAGGAGCAGCACCAGCAGAGTAAGCACCAGCAGAAGCACCAGCACCAGGAGCAGCACCAGCAGAGTAAGCACCAGCAGAACCAGCAGCACCAGGAGCAGCACCAGCAGAAGCACCAGCACCAGCAGAGTCAGCCCCAGCAGCAGAAGCCCCAGCAGAAGCAGAGTCAGGGATAGGGGGTGGGATGGTGGCCCTGTCCTTCTTGCCAGGGCTGGCAGGAGTAGGCACAGGCTTCCTCTTCTTCCCCATGGTTGTTGGCTGGAGATGTGTCTGGCAGCAGGTCTTTCCTCTGAATGGTGACCTGCTTGCGAGCTGCATCCTTTTATATCCGCGGGGCTGATGCAATGCATCCTCCCTGCATGCGCAGTGAACGCTTTGCATCCTCTAGGCATCTGCTAGGCATCCGCTTGGCATCTGTGATGCATCGGCTGTATCCGCTAGGCATCCGCTCTGCATCCATTCCTTCCGCTGCGCGTCCGCTTCGCTGTGCTCCCCTGGAAGCCCTGCGGATGTGCCATCCGCTTCCATCCATTTCCATCCGCTTCCATCCGCTAGGCTTCCGTGGTGCATCCGCTTTCCATCCTGGCTACGTCCTTCCCCCATCCGTTCCTTTCCGTTGTTGTCCGTTCTGCTTATGCCAATTCGGGGCACTTTTGAAAGCGGATAACAATGGATGGAACATTTTCTCGTCCGCTGTGTCCTTTTTACATACTTTTTGCATCCGTTGGCTGCAAAAACAGGGCCTTAAAACAGGGCCTTAAAAACAGCAAAAACTGTTACAAAGTTTAAAAAAGAAAGTTGCCTTCTTACTTTCTCCTTTCCCAGGTCCCTTCATCCCCCCTTTCTTTTTCCTTGAAGACATTTCATTTGTCATCCAAGAAGCTTCTTCAGTTCTGACTAAATGGTGAGGGATGGAAGGGATTTTAGAAGACCCCAATGTGTTTGTATTGTGATGCTTTGATGTTTTTATATCTGATTTTTTTTAATGCTGTGAATTGGTTTGTTCGCCATCCAGAAATATGATAGATTTTATGAATTAATTAATTATTGTGCAGTGCAGAGGGAAAGAATGTACCCACAAAAGCAGCAGTGGCTAAACACCTTCCAATGTTGCATCCTCAGCCCAGTGTCCTCCAAATTGATAGACATTGTGCATATATCAAGGTTCCTGCTGAGAGACAGTAGAAGAAACACTTCAGGAAAATTGAAAACCATCTACGCTTAAGCCAGTGGTTCTCAACCTGTAGTCAGCAGACCTCTGGGGGAGTCATGATGTTGACACAGGGGGTCTGTGAATATTTGATGCAGTCTAGTGCTTTAAATCTTGAGTTAAGTCTTGGTGGTCTGTAGCCATAGTCCATGGCCATAAAAGGTATTTAAAGAGGATCTGTGGTAAAGAAAATGTTGAAAACCACTGCCTTAAGCTATAGAATGGGGATGAGAAGTCTGGATGCAATGGCATGTTCCAGGAACAAGTTGGTCATTATCCAGCTTAATTTAGAAGGGCATTACATAATGCATGGGCTGTTTGGGTCATCATTTCCAAAGACATTTCCTTACTGAAAGAGCACAGGCAGGCAAAATCAATGGGATCAGGAGACTTCAGATTTCCTGCCAGTTTTCCCATTGATTTTCCTCCTGGAAATTGGGCAAGGAGCATGAGAAATCCATCCATCCTTCCTTCCTTCCTTCTTCTTTCCCTCCCTCCCTGCCTCCCTCCCTCCTTCCCTTCCCAGCAGGTGGCTGGCACTGGGTGGGGGAGAGAATGAGGGATTGTGAGACTGGCTGGGAAACAGCCATGGAACATTGACAATGAATGTGTGACCTTAGCAGCAACAGTAGTAGCACTGAAATAGTCACAATTTTTCCAAATTTCATTCCCTCAGAAATCATATATCCTAGATTTTGGACACATTCTGTAAATCAGGCCATTTGAGGTATCTTGGTTCAAAAATTGTTGCCCTGTGTTAATTCAATTGTTGACTCAATTTAAAGACCAACAAGTGTTTTAATAGTATGTAGATGTAGATAGACCCACAAAAATGGTAGACTACATTAGCAATTCTTAACCTGAATATATATTTAGACTACATTCTTAAACTGAGTTAGCATGAGATGGGAAAATACATGATATTTTTTCTGTGCAACATTGGCAAATTGAATGAATTGTTACTGATCACCACCCTAACTAGCTGGTATTAGGAATTTATCCTCCCCTACTCCTGACTTCTCTTTATTTTACTGCATATTTCTTAATTCTGCCACGTGAACCCACCCTACCCCCCCAGGTATATTTATTTGCCACTTTATTCTGGTCTTCATGGTGATTCAGACTGAATATTATGGGCAGAAGCAAGAGGTTGTAAGGTCTGCAAAAACCACTGGATGCAGCAGGTGCCGATGATACATAGCAGAGCCCTCGCTACTCAAAGCCAGAGAGAATGCACTATTTCACAAATTAACAACAAGGTGATGGATCCAATGCCAGAGAGCAGGAGACACGAGTGAACTTTGAGCTGTGTCAGTTCTGGAATAAATCTCCATACAGATCATCCGTGAAATCACCATCAAACTGAAGCTTGACTAAACTGTCTGCTCATAGGCTTCTCACAAATGATGCTGCTAAATCACAGCTTTATAATAGACCCCTTGGGAACTCATTTCTTGCTTTTAAATATGAACATAACATTGATGTGCTCCATGTGTGTGGCAGCTATCCCTCACACTCACACTCACATACATAGACAGACAGACAGACACACAGAGGGGGGAGGGGCTATTCAAAGAGAGCATTGAGAATATTGGGGTTCTGATTTAAAGATGACTGTAAGAAGTCTTCAACCACTAAACTTTTAGAGTATGGGGATAAGTTTATGCTAGATCCCTTCTTTTCCTTGAAGAGTTTAGACCTTTCCATTGCTGCATCTAATGTGGTTGGTTCCTGGTTGAGAACAAGCCACGTTTTCCCAAAAGTATAATCTACCCTGAAAACAAGCCCTAGCCTGATTTTCCACACCTGTGCCTAATATAAGTCCTAGCCAAAAAATAAAACCTAGTTAAGCCCCACCCACTATCTGGTTGTATCAGGTGGGGCAAGACACAGCCATAAAAATCAAGCTAGGGTGAGGGTGGAGCTGTCTTACATGCCTCACACCTTAGGACTGCCATAGCAAGGCCTCCCATGTCCCAACACTTGTCATGCTGTTGCCCAACTTTTTCTGTGGTCACCACAAGGCTCATCATGCCAGTGCCGCCACTCGGACATGCAATGGCATAATGCACCATACCTCCTTCTGCAAGTGGCAGTATTAGCGCAATAAGCTATGCGGATCTGGCACTTGTGGCCACTGAAGAAGTCAGGTAGCACTGCAACAGGTGTTGGGTGTGGGAGGAGTGGTTCTGTTTCTGGTGCACCTGGTCTTCCAGTTTCTGGTGCGCATGCACGGGCGAAAACAGCTGGCCAGTGAACATGTGCCGGCCCTCCCCAGGCCTTTCGGGGGTCCTTACACCTCCTTGCCTGCCCCCCTGGTCCCTGTCGGGATGATAGGACATTCCCACAGATAACCCAGTTTCACAGCCCTGTACAGGAAGAGAAATTTGGGTAGGGAATGCTGCCTCCCTCTGCTGGAAAGCCAGAGCCCTTCCCAGACTCAAAAGGAAGGGGCGTCAGTGTTCCTGGGGCTTGGGTTGGAGTGGTAGCAGGTGCGAAAACTTTGCCCAACTCTGGCTGGGTTGAAGCGCCTCTCTCCATCCCACCACTGAGAACAAGCCAGCAGAAACCCCCACCATTGCTTCCCAGCCAGCATGCCTCTTACCCCGGTGCTGGACAGTCCTCCCACGTGGAGTCAGCTCCTGTGCAGTCCTGGATAATCCTGCAGCAGCGGCAACCACAACAGGATGAGAAACAGGAGCGAGAACTGTTGCTGCCCTCTTGGCCCCAGCAGCAGCGATTCTCGCTCCTATTGTGGCCCACTGGCAGCTGACGGAGCTGGCAGCAGAGCCAGACAGTAGTGAGAAGGTTGGGGAAGAACCTGGGACAGTCTGGAGGCTGAGGAAGGCTTGGACAAGGGCTCTGCATTAGAGGCAGTGATGGGGCCAGGCCAGGCTGGCAGTCATCAGCTGCCTTCAGACTCAGACAGCAGTGAGGCTGGGGAGTTTCTGGAACCAGTTCCCAGCCTGTGCATATGCAGGGCTAACAGAAGACAAGAACAATTGAGAAAGCAGGGTTGACTCAGGAGTAAGGCCACACCTCGGAGATGATTGGCTCCTCCCATAGGACATAAAAGAGGAGCGAATGGGATGTGAGCTTTTGCAGGAAGCAATTAGTTCATCTGGTCAATTCAAGCTTTGAAAAATTCTGTTTGACTCTGTGTCAAGTTTGGCCTTGCCCTGCGTTTGGAAATTAGTTCTCTGGCAGCATTCCAATTGCAATAAGGTGGGTGTTTATAAACATTCCCCTGGAAGACTGTGAAGCCTTGCAGACTGTGAATGAACGTAATTCATAGCGGTTGAAATAAAAGAGGTTTTGCTGGGACTAAGATTGTGTTTTATGCTTTCTAAGGAAGCCTAGGTCAGAACAGCTCGTGCCTTTTGCCCTCTGCCTTCCATTGCTGTTGCTCTTCTGAGGCAGTGGGGATGCGCATATGACCCACCGCTGCCCCCTCAGACCCAGCAGCAGTGGTTCTTGCTCCTGCCTTTCATCCTGTTGTGGCTGCTGCTGCTCTTCTGGGGCAGTGAAGCTGTGCATGTGAACCGTTGCCACCCTCTTGGCCCCAGTGGTGGCAGGAGCAGTAGGCAGGGCAGCATATCCTGGCTGGGCAGTCAACTGCCCCATGCATGAGCTGGCCGGCGCATCGGAACCTGGAAGAGCAAGGGGAGCAGAGCTGCTGGCCAGGATGGGTGGGCCAGGGCTACCCTTCCTCCTCACCTGAGTGGGCTTCTTGCACGGCCTCAGCCCTCCAGCCATGGCACTGACATGTGTCCATGGTCTGGAGTACCTGGCTGGCAGCTCTGCTGGGAAGAGGATCTTCTGTCAGAAGGCTTCTGTCTTAGAGTAGGAGATCCTAGAATAAAGGAAGAGAGAAGAGCAAAAAATAAATATTTTTATTCCACTTACATATTAATTTCAACTCAACTAATTTTAAAATTATCCAGACCAAGTGATTGTATTTATAATCACTTACTTGTAATAAAATTGTCACTAGTGGAACCACTTTTGGGGTCCTTTTGAGGATTGCATCCAAGACCATTCTCTGAGGTAGAATTTACAGCTGACCCAAAGCTCAAATATTGCAAATGATGCCACTTGAGTACAATTCAGGAGAAATATTCATGCATTTATGAGGCATAACACAATCTGTGCACTCAGCACAAACTGGAGAGTTGTCCAGTAAGTAAGGCTGGCATGATATTATACCAGATTGATTCCAGTGAGGCACATAAGTTTATGAGCAATTTATAAGATGAGCTTGAATGAGCATTGTCTGCCTCCTCCTTGTATAAAGAAATGACAGTTATTATTTATATAATATCTGTAGGCTCAGCTTTTTCTTAAAGTTTAATATCCAATTCTTATACATATCGATTTTACAGAAGACAATGTTGAAAAAGCACTACGCAATCTAAAACCATCTCTATTGGATCGGACAGAATATATGCCTACTTCTTAAAAAAATTACCCACTGCCATAGCCTATCCTGTAATCTGCAACTCTTACACTGCAAAAACATATGGACTACACGACTCGATCAGGGCAAAGCAATGGATGCAATCTACATAGACTTCTGTAAAGCCTTTGATTCAGTGACACACAACAAACTCCTCCTAAAACTAAAATCTTATGGTCTCTCTGGACACCTACATAACTGGATAGAAGCATTCCTGTCAAACAGACAACAAATAGTCAAAATTGGGAGCGTCCTATCAAATTCTATACCTGTCAACAGTGGTGTCCCCCAGGGCAGTGTTCTAGGATCAACTCTCTTCATATTCTACACAAATGACCTCTGTGATCATATTAAGAGCAACTGTGTTCTCTTCACTGATGATGTAAAGCTGTTCAATACCACAGACAATAATGCTACCCTTTAAAAAGACCTTGACTATGTATCAGAATGGTCAATCAAATGGCAACTTTAAATCTCAACAAATAAATATTCTGTCTTACATATTGGCAAAAAAAAAACCCAGAAAATAAAATTCAAGCTGAATAATCAAGACCTTGTTGATGATCCAAGCTCTGTAAAGGACATTGGAATACTCCTCTCTAATGATCTAAGTGCTGTAGCCCACTGTAACTACATAGCCAGAAAGGTGTTAAGAAATGTTAACCTAATCCTATGTTGCTTTTTCTCTGGTAATATTATACTACTAACTACAGCATACAAAACATTTGCTAGACCAATACCCGAATACAGTTCATCAGTCTGAAACCCACATTACGTATCTGATATTAACACAGTTGAGAAAGTCCAGAAATATTTCACAAAAAGAGTTCTCCACTCCTCTACCCGTTACAGAATACTTTATGCCACCAGACTTGAAATTCTAGACCTAGAAAATCTAGAACTACGCTGCCTTCGGTCCGATCTAAGTATAATACATAAAATTATATATTGCAATGTCCTACATGTCAATGAATACTTCAGCTTCAACCAGAACAATACAAGAGCACACAATAGATACAAACTCAAGGTAAACCGCACCCAACTTGATTGCAGGAAATACGACTTCAGCACAGAGTGGTCAATGTCTGGAATCTTCTACCTGACTCTGTGGTTTCTTCTCCAAACCCCCAAAACTTTAGACTGCTTACTATTGACCTCACCCCTTTCCTAAGAGGTCTGTAAGGGGCATGCATAAGTGCACCAATGTGCCTACCGTCCCTGTCCTATTGTTTCTTTTAATTTTTCTTATATGTATCCATTTCATGTATTCATAGCTATGTTTTTACTTATACCTATTATCTTGTAAGCAATTGACAAATCAAATAAATAAATATATAAAATAAATAAAGAAGAAGCAAGCAACAAGAATGACAACACCAGAAAGAAGGAAGGAAAGAAGAAAGGAAGGAAGGAAGGAAGGAAGGAAGGAAGGAAGGAAGGAAGGAAGGAAGGAAGGAAGGAAGGAGAAACTGAACAAAAATTTTGTAATTTTACCTAATGGGGGGTCCAAATTAAGTTCTTTTTCAGAAAATCTGCACCAATGTTGTATTAGTATACAGTGGAGGCATGTAGTTTAGAAATAAAACATTAGCAATAATTTACATATGCAAAACTATGAATAGGAACTTAATTCAGCAGAGGTTATAAATGTACAGTTTGAAGTTCAAATTTTCCCTTTGTCTAGAAGAAGAAGAACTTTATTGTCATTGTACAAGTACAGTGAAAATGTGGATGCACCCCAGCAACAGTTCACAGTACAATAAAACCAGAGCACTTAGAGATGAAAATAAGAAAAATAGTGTACCTGCATCTCCATTTGCAATTAGAGAGTACAATATCTATGAATATACACAAAATGTACATCCAACACTGACTGTGATGCTTTGCCGAGTGTAATACACAAGAGATGGATTGTACTGTAATATGTTATTATACATCTGAATGGGATATTGAGATTTCACATCTTTTCACATCTTAATAAGGTAGTGACTTTATGTTTATTTGCAGTTTGGATGGCCCAGGGAAAGAAATTATTTGTTAGTCTAGTGGTGTGGGATTTTATTGACCTAACGCGCCATCCAGATGGCAGCAGGTTAAAAAGATAATTGCCAGGGTGTGAGGGGTCTTCTATGATGGCCTTGATTCTGCTTTGGCAGTGGGACCTGAGTAAGTCTTCCAGGGAGGGCAGAAGGCAACCAGTGATCTAATAGGATATCTTACTCATCTTGTTTGCATTTGAATGTAGATTTATTTAATTTTGGATTATTGATGCAGCACACATTGAAATCAATAATTGCCACTACCTAAGATTGAACTCTCAACCTTTTTAAGTTGGAAGCAAGCGCTTTACCTTTAGATCACCACACCACTCATGTAAATATATGTAAATATATGTAAATATATGTTAGGGATAACATTGTTCACCCTAACTGTTTTAGGTGAAAATACTAACTATGAATCATAGTTAGTGTATGCAGCTTTAAATGTAA
>BLBF01016147.1:74293-88054 GCA_015471245.1 Laticauda colubrina
TGTTTAGCTTGTTTACCTAACCCTGGTTGGGGAACCCAGGCTTAACAATATATGTAAATATATTTGTATATATCTATATGTATGTATGTGTGTGTGTACACACACACATACACATATACACACACACACACACACATATACATACATATATATAGTGTTATAGTAGAAGAAAAGGTTTGTAATAATTCTCTACTGATGAAAATGTGTGCCAGAAAAGCACAGAAAAAGGTACAAAAGTTTTACTGCAAACTTTTTTTAAAAAAAGAATTAACTGTTTTCAATTATAACAGCAGATTTTCATCTATTTTTCCAAAAAATTGGGTCTTCTTCATGAAGTTCAACCTATTTTAGGAAGCTCAATTATTCAGTTTTGTTCTATTTAATTCCTAATGGAGCAAAGTGAGTGTATTTCTTGCTCATTATTAATGCAGATTGATAAAACAGTGCTAAAAAACCTCTCCAACTTGCAAAACACTTTTGATGTTACCAAATGCCTGACGACAGTAAGAAAAGACTGAAAGCCTCCTTTACCCCATGAGAAGAGACACAGATCACAGAAAGTGTTCCAATATTTGAGGGGCTGCCACAAGGATTCTCCAAACCACCTGAATGCAGGACAAGGAGCAGTGCACGGAAACTGACCAAGGAAAAAAGAAACCTAGAATTAAGATTTTGTGACAGAACAATTAATCAGTGGAATGGGTTGTCTTTGGAAGTTGTGGATGCTCCAACACTGGAATCTCTTAACAAGAGATTGGACAACCTTTTGATGTACAGCTGTGATGGTGAATCTGCGCAAAGCAGAATGCACATGCATACACGTGCATGGGTGCATGCCAGAGCACAAGAAAACTGAAGACCAGCTGGCCGGTGTGCACGTGCCTGTTTTGGGGGCATTTTTTTGTTGTTTTGAGACATGAAAAATGGTCTGAAAATGGCCAGAAAACAGCCCAGAAAACAGCCTGGAAAATGGCCTGGTTTTGAGGGCAGAATTGAGGGCAGAATTTCCATGGCTAATCCTTTTAATTCTATCAATTCATTTTGACAAATATTGCAGTTTTTCAAATAAGGATACTATTTTGAAATCAAAACAATTCGACCATTCAAACTGAATCAATCATTTAGACTAGTTCAGGCACCACCACCTTAATATAAAAAGCAGTACTTTTATTTCTTAATTAAAAGAAAAAAAAATCTTTTTCCAACAGATGCTTGTCAACCTTTGAAGTAGGACTATGTAGTCTTCAAAGGAATTTAGAACAAGAGCACAGAAAACAATAAAGCAAAACAGAAATACTCTCCCTAAATCTTTTTTTAAAATGGTAGATGAAATAAACTTAAAAGATACATGGAGAGAAAGAAATGCTAAAACTAAACAACACACCTTCTACTCAAATAGACATTTACCATGGTCCATAATAGATATGATATGGATGTCAACAGAATTGTTAACTAATATCCAAGAAATAAATATTGAAGCAAGTACTTGGGCAGATCACAATCCAATGACAATTAAATGGAAAGGACAAAGAAGATCTAGATGGACGTTAAATAATACTATTTTAAAGGAAAAAGACTTCACACAGTGGATGGAGAAAGAACTGGCTCTCTTTTTAGAGAAAACAAAAAAGAAGATACATCAATTCAGAATGTATAGGATACAGAGGCTTGATAATAGACTGTACAAGGAAAAGAAATAGCACAAAAAGATTAGCCTCTAAGGCATTAGAGGTTGAGTATAAAGGACTTGAAAAAGAGTTACAGAAAATGCCACAGAAAAAGGAGATCAAGTTAAAATGGATATAATCAAACATAAATGGGTTTAACAGAAAAAGAAGAGCTAGCACAAAAAAATAGAAGTACTAAACAGAACTATTTTGAAGATGCAAATAAACCAGGTAGATGGTGAGCATATAAACTGAGAAAGGAGAAAGAATCAAGGAAAATACTGCAATTAATAGATGAACAAGGCCAACTTTGCTATGATAGCAAAGAGAAGAAGAAAATCATTCGAGACTAATATGGGAAACTATACACACAAGAGAATATTGAAGAGGAAAGAGTTCAACAGTATCTATAGAATGCTAATCTACCCCAGATACCTGAAGAGATTGAAACAATGTTAGAAAGCAATATAATGATGATGGAGTTAACTGAAGCACTCAAGAAGCAAAATAATGGAAAGCACCAGGCCCAGATGGACTTCCGGCAGAATTTTACAAAACATTACAAGAATCACTGAACCTTCCATTGCTAAAAGTTATGAATTAAGTTATGTTAAAGAAGAGGATACCTAAATCATGGTCAGAAGCTTATATTACACTTGTCCCAAAAGAGGAGGCCGATCCATTACAAATCAAGAACTAGAGACCTGTGAGTATAAAAATGCTCTGGGTTCCTTCAATGCCTGAGGAAACCCGTCTCTGCAGACACGTGAATAAAACATTGTTTTCCTTGGATCAACGAATCTTTTGGTGGTTTTTTTTATCTGCTTCCATCTCACAGACCTATTTCCCCATTAAATGCAGATTATAAAATCTTTGCTTCAATACTACAGAAAGACTTAAAAAATACTTAACTAATTTTATCCATCCTGATAAAAATGGATTTCTGCCAGAGAAACAAATTAAAGATAACATGAGAATAATCTTGGAATACTTTGGAATACTATGAGGCACATCCTGAAAAACAAATGGCTCTGATATTTCTAGATGCACAGAAGGCATTTGATAATGTGAATTGGTGATTCATGTTATTGCTGCTGGAACAGATGGGCTTTACTAGAAAATTCATCCAAGGAATAGAAGCTATATATCATGAGCAAACGGCAAAGGTAATGATAGAGGGAGAAATGATAGGTTCTCTTGATATAAGAAAAGGAACAGGACAAGAGTGCCCACGATCACCTCTGTTGTTTGTGTTAACCTTGGAAGTGCTAAATAGAAATATTAGAGAAAATAATATAAAAAAGATGAAAATTAAAAAGGAAGAATTTAAATTACAAGCATTCGCAGATCTGGTTTTCATTTTAGAAGACCCACTAGAAACAGCATCAAAATTGATAGAAAAGATAGAGACTGGCTGACTGGCTGATTTGGCGAAATGGGAAAATTTACAACTGTCATTAGTAGGGAAAATATCAACAATCAAGATGAACATATTACCCAGAATTTTATATTTGTTCCAAACAATGGAAAAGACTACTTTGAAGATTTAAATAAAACTGTGTTGAAATATGTATGGCAAGGTAAGAAAGTGAGAATAAAATTAAAACTTTTGCAAGATGCTAGAATAAGAGGTGGATTTGGTTTGTCTAATTGGGAGTTGTATTACCAAGCTACAAATTTGATGTGGGTTAAGGAATGGATAACATTAAGAAATACTAGATTGTTGAACATTAGAAGGACATGGTTTGTTATTGGGGTGGCATGCTTTTTTATGGTACAAAGGAACCAAAACACAGGGGTACTTTAGAAGACATTATATATGGGAGTCTCTGTGGTTAAACTGGGAGAAAATTAAAAGACAATGTTATTTGAAAATTCCAGTCTGGCTACTGACTATTGAAGGTATAAAGATGAATTGGTTTTCATATGTGCAAATACATTCAAGGTATGATAAAGATTCTAAAACAGAAGGTTTCTATGATAAACTGACTGACTTAAATAAAAGCCTGGTCCCACTGCACTTACGGATGCAAAGAGGATGTAAAATGTTAAAAAAAGCTTGCCATCCGTTGGAAAATGCTATGCATCCGTTGTGTACTCACTGCATACAGGTTTCATATGCTCTATCTCTCAAGCATCTGTCCACTGCAATTTCATTCACGCAAGAAGTTTTGAGCTGCACAAAACTTTGTGAACGGATAAACTTTCCACTGTGTACGATGTACATCCATGACATATATGGGCAACAAACGTTCTATGTCCGTTATCATCCGTTAAACGTCCGCTGTGTCCTCTCTGCATCCTCTGGCCATCCCCTCCACTCATATCCACTGCAGCTGAAAATGGAAAGAGGGAGGAAATGAAAGGTACACAGAACATCTACACAGTGTTAGTAGCACGGAAATAGAAAGGATGTAAGCGTATGCATCTTGCATATAAAGTATTCAAAACAGACAAAACGTTTCTATTTGGATGTATCTCGTATATTTAGGATATCTGCAGTATGTCTAGAGTATGTAGAAGGCCCCATAGTGGACAACTGACATTTTCTATAAAAAGGGGGAGAAAATCATCTGGATCGCTGCGATGGTGGACCATACAGTCCCACTATGGTTGCACTGGAGGTTTATCTATCCCACAACTATCCTTATCTGTCCCACAAGCATGCAAAGGCTTAACCATTTTTTCAAAGTTTTCACCAACACTTTATTAAGTAAAAAAAATAAACCAAGTAAATTAAGTGTCTTAAGCAAAGATAAACTTTATTAACTTTCTTAGGTAAAGGCCCTGTCACACTGCCCAACGGATGCAAAACGGACACAACGGACGAGCAAAATGTTCCATCCGTTGTTATCCGTTCTCAAAAGGGGCAAAAATTTGCATAACCGGAGCAGATAACACGGACGAGGGGAGGACGCAGAGCGGATGGAAAGCAGATGCGGAATGGAAGCCCAGCGGATGGAAGCGGATGAGAGCAGATGGCACATTCGCAAGGCTTCCGGGGGACTTCAGCAAAGCGGACACGGAATGGATGAAGCGGATGCACAGCGGAAGCCTAGCGGATATAAAGGGAAGCAGCTCGCATGTGGCCAGCATTCGGAGAAAAGACTGCCTGCCTTCCAGCCTGCCTCCAAGCCTCCTGGCCAGCCTCCCTGCCAGCCTTGCTCTCTGCCTGCCTGCCTGCCAGCCTTGCTGCCAGCCTGTCTTCCAGCCTCCCTGCCAGCCAGTCTGCCTGCCAGCCTTGGTGCCTGCCTTCCTGCCTGCCTTCCTGCTAGCTTTCCGGCCAGCCTTCCGGCCAGGCTTCCTGCAAGCCTTCCTGCCAGCCTTGGTGCCAGGCTTCCTGCCAGCCTTGGTGCCTGCCAGCCTCCCTGCCAGCCTCCCTGCCAGCCAGCAACCCCACAACCATGGGGAAGAAGTGAAAGTCTCAGCAACATGCCGCCATCCGTGGCAAGAGGGACAGGGCCACCCTCCCGCCCCCTGTCCCTGACTCTGCTTCTGCTGGGGCTTCTGCTGCTCGGGCTTGCTCTTCTGGTGCTGGAGCTTCTGCTGAAGCTGCTCCTGGCGGTGGTGCTTCTGCTGCTGCGTACTCTGCTGAAGCTGCTCCTGGTCCTGCTGGTCCTGCTGGTCCTGCTCGTCCTGCTCGTGCTCCTGGACTTGCTCGTACTGCTCGTACTGCTTGTGCTCCTGGTCTTGCTCGTCCTGCTCGTGCTCCTGGTCCTGCTCGTGCTCCTGGTCCTGCTGGTGCTCCTGGTGCTGCTGCTGGTGGTGCTGCTGGGGCTCCTGGGGCTTACTCTGCTGCTGCTGATCCTGGTCCTGCTGATCCTGCTGCTGCTGCTGCTGATGATGATGATGATGATGATCCTGCTGCTGCTGATGATGATGATGAGGATGATGATAATTATGATCCACGCCAGTCCTCACCCAGCTGCAGACCAAACAGCCCCACTACACTACTCCTTCCTTCCTCCACCCCACAGCCAAGCCCGGCCTCAGTACATCTCTCATCAGTACTGGGGCTGACACCCCATGGCATGGAGGAAGGAGCTCTCAGCATCGCGGGTCTGAGCCAGCTGTCTGAGAGCTTCCAAAACACACCGTCCCCTGTTGTCCTCTTGGGCCAGGCACCCCAATGACGATACAGACCAGCACTCCAGCACCACCCACCTCCACAACACCTGTACCCTTCACCCCTGAGACTGGGCACACCTCCGAGTGACCAATAAGAGTGCCAGAGACTGGGTAGCTGGCTACCTGTGGACTTTATTTGGACACTTGACTTGGGTCACTTTTTTTTTACAGCTTGTTGTTCAATAAAGTTTATCTTTGATTCACACACTTGCTTCATTTCTTTTTTTGTAATAAAGTCTTGGTGGAAACTTTTAGAATTGGTTTAAGCCTTTGCATGCTTGTGGGATGGGTTAAGATAGCAGTGGGGTGGGCAGGGATACCTTTGGGATGGGTTAAGATAGCTGTGGGATAGATAAACCTCCAGCGCAAGCATAGTGGGACTGTATGGTCCACCCTCCCAGGTGCCACACCTTTGGCCCTTCATTCGTAAGCATTGATCCACACGTTTGAACATAAACACAACTCTTTATTAAATGCCCTGTTCATTGAAGGCCCATCCAACATACATGGCCAAATCTCATCCATGTGATGAGACAGGCTGAAGGAAGCACCCATTAATCATCTATCATCCTGTCTTGCCACTCCACTGCTCCAGCTGGGGAGTTGCACCAGTGTCTCAGGAGGTTGCGCTGCTTCTTCCCTTCACGTGAGGCTCTGTTGAGGTCTTGTACATCCTGAGTGTCTATCAGGTTTCGCCCTTGCCTCCATTCCCCAGGCTCCATGTCCCCATTGCCTTGCTGGAGGTCCACGAGCCTGTTCTGCAAGACTGGGTAGCGGATGAGCATGAGATTGTGCAGGATACAGCAAGCTTCCACGATCCTCCTCACGGTCTCTGGGCGATGCTGGTGGTGAGAAGTACCTGGAACCTGTTGGCCAGGATGCCAAAGGCATTCTCCACCACCCGCCTTGCCCTGGACAGCCTGTAGTTGAAGATCCTCTCTTCACGGGTGAGGAGTCTGGAAGTGTAGGGCTTCATGAGGTAGGTTCTGAGGGAGAAGGCGTCATCCCCCACGATGAAGTAGGGCACATCTTGCATGTCGTTGGGCAGGGGGTCTGGATCTGGGAAGCCCATGATGAGGTTGCGTTCCAGCCCCTCCTTGAGGTCACTGACGTTGTATACCTGGGCATCTGAACATGAGCCACTGCCTGAAGCATCGATGTACATAAACTTGTAGTCAGCATTGACTATGGCAAAGAGGACGATGCTCAAGAAGCCCTTGGAGTTGAAATAAGTGGAGCCCGACTTGGGTGGTGCTTTGCAGGCCACTTGCTTGCCATCTATGGCTCCAACGGTGTGGGGGAAGTTCCACCTATGATACCACTGCTCTGCAACTTTCTTCCATCCTTCTTCAGTGGTGGGGCACTGGAGGAGCTCCTCCTTGTATTCTTCGATGATGGCCTGCACCACTTCTCTGACCACAATGCTGATGGTGTTGTGTGGCACCCTCCAGCCGTACTGCATGCTCCTGTAGGTGGTCCCTGAGGCCAGGTGGTGCAGAGTGAGTGCCACCTTGAGCCCAGGTTCCAGGCTGGGACGGAAGTTGGTGTTTGCCTCAGTCAACCTGGGTGTCAGCCGCTGCACAACTTCGTCAAACATGGCTGGAGGCATCCTCATGAAGTTCTGGAATGCCCAAGTGTCTTCGTTCCTGAGCTCCACCATCAGCTTGTTGTACAGTCCGTACCCTGCTCTTCTCCCAATCCATCTTTGGACTCAGACGCTTCTTGGCCGCCTCTTTTTCTTCCCGTAGTAGAGTTCACAAAGCCTGTAGATGGCTTCGCACTGTTGCAGAAGAATAGTGGCTGCCAAAGGACTGTGTTACGATCCACGGTGGATATGACTGGATGCTGTGGAAGAGGAAGAGGCAGATGAGGGCTGCAGAGGTCTGCACAGCTAGGCTGCTGTTCTGAAAGTGAGATGCAGGTGAGTTGCTCCTCCTTTTTATAGGCAGTATAGGTGTCCCTTTGCATCCTCTAGGCATCCTCTAGGCATCCTCTAGGCATCCTTAATATCTGAGATAGGTTCCCTCTGCGAACGTTTTTTCCATTTTAAATGCTTTGTTTCTGTGCTGCATCCATTCTGCATCCGTTCTGCATCCGTTCTGCGTCCGTTCCGCTTCCTCCCTGCGTCCGAGCACCTGTGAGTTGCTCGGATGCGCAGCGGATGCCTAGCGGATGCATAACGGATGCATAACGGATGCGTAGCGGATGCGTAATGGATGCAGAATGGACAAATTGGATACATTTTCCATGCAAACGTTTTGAGCAGCTCAAAACTTTCTGAGCGGATGAAACGTCCATAAATGGATGCTGGACGGATAGAGAGGAAGCAAAACGGAGGCACTGAGTACATCACGTTTTCCAACAGATGGCAAGCTTTTTTGTCCATTTTACATCCTCTTTGCATCCATTGGTGCAGTGTGACAGGGGCTTAAACTTTTTGACTTTATTAAATAAGCAAAATGAACCAAGTAAACTGTATTAAGTGTCTCAAGCAAAGATAAACTTTCTTAGGTAAACTTTATGACTGTATTAAATAAGCAAAATGAACCAAGTAAACTGTATTAAGTGTCTTAAGCAAAGATAAACTTAACAAGTAAACAACTCAGTCTCTGAGACTATTCTCAGTCACTCTGAGTCATGTCCATGGTCTCAGCTGTTAAGCGGGCAGGGACTGTGGATGGCTGTGACTTGATTGCTGGTCTGAGGCACCATTGGGGTGCTTGGCCCCGAGAGTACAACAGGTGGTGGTGTGTTCAGGAAGCTATCCAAGAGCTGACTCAGTCCTGTGAGGTTGAGAGGCCCTTCATCAAGGACTTGAGATGTCAAGCCCAATACTGATGACAGATTGTCCATTGACGGGCTTTGCTGTGGGGTGGAGGAAGGGTTGGGAGGAGTGTGGTGGGGCTGTCTGGTCTGCAGCTGGGTGAGGACTGGTGTCTGTGGCGTCCAATGAACCTGGGTCTGGACTGGGAAGTTCTGCTTCTGCTGTGGGAAGTCCTGGTAGTTGTAGCCTTGGTAGGTGAGGGGCTGTTGAAAGCCATGGAAGGGCTGTGACATCACCTGGGTGGAGGAGCAGACCTGGACTGGGTAGGAGCAGCTTCAGCTGGGCCTTGAGGGTTGTGCAGAAGTGCTGTGATCTTCTGCTTCATCACCTGGTACTGGGCCTCGGGCAGGTCCCTCAGGGTCTGGCTCACATAGGTGATGAAGTTCTGTGCTTGTCTTCATTGTGTCCCTGATCTCCAACAGCACACTTTGGTCCTGGCCCTCCAGTCTGCCTCTCTGCCTGCATCCTCTGGAGCTGGGGGTGGGGGTGGGTTGGCTTCTGGTGGCTGCTGCTTCTTCCTCCATTTGTGACAGCAGGGCGTCATCCTCCATGGGATCCTCCAAGTCCACCAGCATGGGGAGTGCAGCTGTCGGGGGGTTCTCTGCTGTGGGGCTCTCTGAAGACACCTGCCTGGACATGGTAGCTGGCTCCTGGCTGGAAGAGGACTGGCTGTCTGTGGGCTGTCTGAGGGAGAGGGGTCTCAGAGGGGCTGCTCCTCGGTGGCGCATATCACCCTCCAGGAAACTGCACTTGGCCATGATGTATATCTCCTGGTCAGTGAGCTTGACAGCGGCCTGCCCAGATTTCTTGAGGTGTAGCTTGCCATACTAGGTGTGCATGTGCTTCCACCATCCTAGGAGTACTTCTGCAGTGTACCCCAGGTTCTCTGCCTTGTCTCTCCAAGCTGCCTGCTTCTTCTTGGTGTCCCAATACAGTCTGTGGCCCTTTCTCCAGAGGTACTCGTTCTCCCTCAGCCATTCCAGCACCTCATCCTCATGCTCCTCGGAAATGGTGTACTGTTTCCTCTCTCCCTTCTCCTTGCCTTGCTTCTTCCTCCCTCTGGCAGGGACTTCAGCAGGACCTTCAGGGGCTTCAGCGTCAGGGCCTTCTGGAAATTGTTCAGGGCCTTCAGGGGCTTGAGCAGCAGGCCCTTCAGGGGTTTGAGCAGCAGGGCCTTCAGCAGCAGGGCTTTGAGGGGCTTGAGGGCCTTGGGGCTGGTTCACCACAGCAGCAGCAGCAGCTTCAGAGTCAGTGCCAGGGGATGGGATGCTGGTTCTGCCCTTCTTCACCTTGCCAGGGCTTGAACAAGTAGGCACGGACTTCCTCTTCTTGCCTGACTGACGAACCATGGTGTTCCTGCAAGATGTATCTGGCAGCACGTCTTTCCCCTGTATGCTGACTGCGTGCATGCTGCATCCTTTTATATCCATGGAGCTGATGCAATTCATACTCCCCGCATGCACAGTGAACGCTTTGCATCCAATATACATCCGCGTGGCATCTCCTTTGTTTCCTATAGGAGTCTGTGATGCATCCGCTTCATCCGCTATGCATCCGCCCCTTCCACTATGCGTCTGCTTCGAAATTCTCCCCTGGAACCCCTTCAGAAGTGTCATTCACTTTCATCCACTTTCATCCACTAGGCTTCCAATGAACATCCATTTAACATCCCTGCTACATACTACCCACATCCGTTCTTTTCGGTTCTGTTTATTTTCGCCACTTTTTGGAGCAGATGACAACGGATGGAGCCACCCCCAAAATTTTGCTCGTCCACTGTGTCCTTTATGCATATATCTTGCGTCTGTCGGCCAGTGGGACCGGGCCTTAAGATTTTGACAGATACTGATGAAAAGGTGATTAAAGCCCATGTCACACTGCACCAACAGATGCAAAGACGATGTAAAATGTTAAAAAAAGCTTGCCATCCATTGGAAAACGCCATGCATCCGTTGTGTACTCACTGCATACCTTTTTCATACTCTCTATCTGTCCAGCATCCATCTACTGTGATTTCATCCGCTCAAAAAGTTTTCAGCTGCACAAAACCTTTTGAGCAGATGAAGTATCCAACGCGTCCATTCTACATCTGCTATGCATACGGGGAACATCTGTTATACATCCGTCATCATCCGTTACGCGTCCGCTATATCCGCTAGGCATCCGCTGTGCATCCGCGCAACTCGCATCCGCTCCAGTGGAAAACGGACACAGGGAGGAAGCGAAATGGACGTGGAACGGACACACAGCATTAGTAGCATGGATGTAGAAAGGATGAAAGCAGATGCAGCTCAGATATAAAGCATTAAAATGGAAAAAACATTCATATAGGGGACGTATCTCGGATATTTAGGGTGTCTGGAGGATGCCTGGAGTATGTGGAAGGACACCTAGCGAAAAACCGATATTTCCTATAAAAAGGGGGAGGACATCACCTGGATCTCACTTTCAGTCCAGCAGCCCTGCTGTGCAGACCTCTTCAGCCTTGCTCCTGCTCTTCCACATCATCCATTGATCTCCACCATGGATCATCGCACACTCCTTTTGGTAGCCGCCATCATTCAACACCAGAACCAAGCCCTCTTCAGGCTCTTTCACCTTTTCTATGGGAAGAAAAGAAGGCAGCCAAGAAGTGTCTGGGTCCGACGATGGATTGGGAGAAGAGCGGAGTTTGGACTCTATGACAAGCTGATGGTGGAGCTGAGGAACGAAGACCCTCGTGCATTCCAGAACTTCATGAGGATGCCTCCAGCCATGTTTCATGAACTTGTGGAGCATCTGAGACCCAGGTTGACCAAGCCGAGCACCAACTTCCGTCCCAGCCTGGAACCTGGGCTGAAGGTGGCACTGACTTTACGCCACCTGGCCTCAGGGACCACATACAGAAACATGCAGTATGCCTGGAGGGTGCCACACAACACCATCAGCATTGTGGTCAGAGAAGTGGTGCAGGACATCATCGAAGAATACCTGGAGGAGCTCCTCCAGTGCCCCTCCACTGAAGAAGGCTGGAGGAAAATTGCAGAACAGTGGTATCAGAGGTGGAATTTCTCCCACACCATTGGAGCCATAGATGGGAAGCACGTGGCCTGCAATGCTCCAGTCAAGTCAGGGTCCACTTATTTCAACTACAAGAGCTTCTTCAGCATCATCCTCTTCGCCATGGTCGATGCTGACTACAAGTTCATGTACATCGATGCTTCAGGCAGCGGCTCATGTTCAGATGCCCAGATATACAATGCCAGTGACCTTAAGGAGGGGCTGGAATGCAACCTCATCATGGGCTTCCCAGATCCAGACCCCCTGCCCAACGACACACAAGATGTGCCCTACTTCATCGTGGGGGATGACGCCTTCTCCCTCAGAACCTACCTCATGAAGCCCTACATTCCAGATACCTCACCCATGAAAAGAGGGTCTTCAACTACAGGCTGTCCAGGGCAAGACGGGTGGTGGAGAATGCCTTTGGCATCCTGGCCAACAGGTTCTAGGTACTTCTCACCACCATGCAGCATTGCCCAGAGACCATGAGGAGCATCGTGGAAGCTTGCTGCATCCTGCACAATCTCATGCGCACCCACTACCAAGTGTTGCAGAACAGGCTCGTGGACCACCAACAAGGCAATGGGGACATGGAGCCTGGTGAATGGAGGCAAGGGCGAAACCTGATCGACACTGTGGATGTACCAGGCCCCAACAGAGCTTCACGTGAAGGGAAGAAGCAGAGCAACCTCCTGAAACACTGGTGCAACTCCCCAGCTGGAGCAGTGGAGTGGCAAGACAGGATGGTAGATGCTTAATGGAAGCTTCCTTCAGTCTGTCTCATCACACTAATGAGATTGGGCCATGTATGTTGAGTGGCCTTACAATGAATAGGGCATTAATAAAGAGTTTTGTTTATGTTGAAATGTGTTGATCAATGATTAAATTGTTATTGATAATAAAGGGCCATATGTGTGGAAGCTGGGAGGGTGGACCATACAGTCCCACTATGCTTGCAGTGGAGGCTTATCTATCCCACAGCTATTACCCATCCCACAGCTATTACCCATCCCACAGGTATCCCTGCCCATCCCACAGCTATTACCCATCCCACAGGTATCCCTGCCCATCTCATAAGCATGCAAAGGCTTTACCATTTTCTAAAACTTTCCACCAAGACTTTATTAAGTAAAAGAAATGACCCAAGTGTGTGGAGCAAAGATAACCTTTATTAATAACAGTTAAGTAAAGTGTAGGACTTTATTTAAAAAGTAAAAGGAACCAAGAAAAGTGTCCCAAGCAATGATAAAGTCAACAGGTAACAACTCAGTCTCTGGCAATGTTCTCAGTCACTCTGAGGCATGTCCATGGTCTCAGGTGTAAAGGGGACAGGGATTGTGGCGGTGGCAGTTGCTAGAGTGCCGGTCTGAGGCTCCATTGGGGTGCCTGGCCCCAAGAGGACAACAGGACGTGGTGTGTTCAGGAAGCTCTCAGAAAGCTGGCTAATCCCAGTGAGGTTGAGAGGCCCTTCATCAAGGACCTGGGATGTCAGCCCCAGTACCGATGACAGATGTTTTTTTTTTTTTTTAAAGTTTTTATTAATTTTCTACAAACAGACAAACATACAAAACATTAAAAACATCTACTCTCATATATACTTCCGGTGTATCGGTTGGTTCATCAGTTTTGTGCATTCATTTTATAGTGTCAATTACAATTATATTGCATAACCACTCATATTGTCAATCCATATTCTAATATTACTAAAAAAAAATAAAAAATAAAAATCTTTTTCTGACTATACCTTTAATCATTCATGCTTTGCGAGATAACAATACTTCAAACAGTTTATTCTATAATTTATCATATAATCATAACAAAACAATCCTAAAAACTCTTCATATATATAATATTAATGCTCTATTATTGTATTTTATCATCTAACCATTGATAAAAAAAAACCCAAATTGCATAAAATTGTTTATCTTCTTGTTCTCTAATTTCAAATGTCAATCTACTCATCTCAGCACATTCCAATATTTTCTCAATAATTTCTTCCTGCAATGGCATTTTCTCATTCTTCCAGTTTTTAGCAAATACAATCCTAGCCGCTGTTAATACATTTACAATCAAATATTTCAAGTCTTTATTATATATATC
>BLBF01016151.1:2861-54492 GCA_015471245.1 Laticauda colubrina
AGACAGACAGACAGACAGACAGACAGACAGACAGACAGACAGACAGACAGACAGATGTATAAATGCCCAATATTTAGAGCATTGTACACCCAGATATGGAAAATAAAATGACCCATAAGACGAGCCATGCTTCTTTTTGGAAAATACAATCCCCATATACTTGAAGAATACTTTTCAATACTAGTTTCTCATTCTTACATATTCCTCAAACATTCCTGAAATAATATTCATTATATGAAACTTTATCCACTATTTCTTAAGCCCATGTCACACCAAACCAACGGATGCAAAGAAGATGTAAAACGGACAAAAAAGCTTGCCATCCATTGGAAAACGCGATGTACTCACTGCCTCCGTTTGGCTTCCTCTCTATCCGTCCAGCATCCGTTTATGGACGTTTCATCCGCTCCAAAAGTTTTGGGCTGCCCAAAACTTTTGCACGGAAAATGTATCCAGTTCGTCCATTCTGCATCCGCTACGCATCCGTTATGCACCCGCTATATCCGCTAGGCATCCGCCCGGACGCAGGGAGGAAGCGGAACGGACGCGGAACGGATGCAGAACAGATGCCAAGCGGAAACAAAGCGTTTAAAACGGAAAAAATGTTCGCAGAGGGGACCTATCTCGGATATTAAGGATGTCTACAGGATGCCTAGAGGATCCCTAGAGGATGCCTAGTGGAAAACCTATATTTCCTATAAAAAGGGGGAGCAACTCATCTGCATCTCACTTTCAGCCCAGCAGCCCAGCTGTGCAGACCTCTGCAGCCTTCATCTGACTCTTCCTCTTCCACAGCATCCAGTCATGTCCACCGTGGATTGTAACAAAGTCCTTTCGGCAGCCACCATCGTTCTGCAACAGTGCGAAGCCATCTGCAGGCTCTGTGAACTCTACTGCAAGAAGAAAAAGAGGCGGCCAAGAAGCGTCTGGGTCCAAAAATGGATCAGGAGAAGAGCAGAGTACGGACTGTACAACAAGCTGATGGTGGAGCTCAGGAACGAAGACACTCGGGCGTTCCAGAACTTCATGAGGATGCCTCCAGCCATGTTTGACGAAGTTGTGCAGCGGCTGACACCCAGGTTGACCAAGGCAAACACCAGCTTCCGCCCCAGCCTGGAACCTGGGCTCAAGGTGGCACTCACTCTGCGCCACCTGGCCTCCGGGACCACCTACAGGAGCATGCAGTACGGCTGGAGGGTGCCATCCAACACCATCAGCATTGTGGTCAGAGAAGTGGTGCAGGCCATCATCGAAGAATACAAGGAGGAGCTCCTCCAGTACCCCTCCACTGAAGAAAGCTGGAAGAAAGTTGCAGAGCAGTGGTATCAGAAGTGGAACTTCCCCCACACCGTTGGAGCCATAGATGCGAAGCACGTGGCCTGCAAATCTCCAACCAACTCAAGCTCCACTTATTTCAACTCCAAGGTTCCTCGCCATGGTTGATGCTGACTACAAGTTCATGTACATCGATGCTTCAGGCAACGGCTCATCTTCAGATGCCCAGGTATACAATGGCAGTGTCCTCAAGGAGGAGCTGGAATGCAACCTCACCGTGGGCTTCCCAGATCCAGACCCGCTGCCCAACGACACGCAAGATGTGCCCTACTTCATCGTGGGGGATGACGCCTTCTCCCTCACAACCTACCTCATGAAGCCCTACACCTCCAGATGCCTCACCCGTAAAGAGAGGATCTTCAACTACAGGCTGTCCAGGGCAAGGCGGGTGGTGGAGAACGCCTTTGGCATCATGGCCAACAGGTTCCAGGTACTTCTCACCACTATGCAGCATAGCCCAGAGACCGTGAGGAGGATCATGGAAGCTTGCTGCATCCTGCACAATCTCATGCGCACCTGCTACCCAGTGTTACAGGACAGGCTTGTGGACCGTCAGCAAGGCAATGGGGACATGGAGCCTGGGGAATGGAGGCAAGGGCGAAACCTGATAGACACTGAGGATGTGCAAGGCCCCAACAGAGCCTCACGTGAAGGGAAGAAGCAGCGTAACCTCATGAGACGCTGGTGCACCTCCCCAGCTGGAGCAGTGGAGTGGCAAGACAGGATGGTAGATGCTTAATGGATGCTTCCTTCAGCCTGTCTCATCACACGGGTGAGATTGGGCCATGTATGTTGGGTGGGCCTACAATGAACAGGGCGTTTAATGAAGAGTTGTGTTTATGTTGACATGTGTGGATGATTATTACATTATTATTGATAATAAAGGGCCATAGGTGTGGCACCTGGGAGGGTGGACCACACAGTCCCACTATGCTTGCACTGGAGGTTTATCTATCCCACAGCTATTACCCATCCCAAAGGTATCCCTGCTCATTCCTTAGGTATCCCTGCCCACTCCACTGCTATCTTAACCCATCCCACAAGCATGCAAAGGCTTAAACCATTTCTAAAAGTTTCCACCAAGACTTTATTAAAAAAAAGAAATGAAGCAAGTGTGTGAATCATAAATAGACTTTATTAACAACAAGCTATAAAACAAAAATGAGTCTCTGGCACTCCTCTTGGTCGCTCAGTCTCAGGGGTGAAGGGTCCAGGTGCTGTGGAGGTGGCCTGTGCTGGAGTGCTTGTCATCAGCTCCTCCAGAAGCAGAAGCAGCAGAAGCGCCAGCCCCAGAAGAGCGAGCCTGTGCTGCAGAAGCCCCAGGAGAACCAGAGTGAGGGCCAGGGGGCGGGATGGTAGCCCTGTCCCTCTTGCCAGGGCTGGCAGCAAATGGCTGAGGCTTGCTGTGCTTCCGCATGGTTGTGGGGTTGCTGGCTGGCAGGGAGGCTGGCAGGAACCAAGGCTGGCAGAAAGGCTGGCAGGCAACAAGGCTGGCAGGCAGGCTGGCAGGCAGGCACCAAGGCTGGCAGGAAGGCTGGCACTAAGGCAGGCACCAAGGCTGGCAGGGAAGCTGGCAGGCAGGCAGGCACCAAGGCTGGCAGGCAGACATGAACCAAGGCTGGCAGGAAGGCAGGCAGCAAGGCTGGCAGGCAGACTGGCTGGCAGCAAGGCTTGCAGGCAGACTGGCTGGCAGCAAGGCTTGCAGGCAGGCTGGCAGCAAGGCTTGCAGGCAGGCTGGCAGCAAGGCTGGCAGGGAGGCTGGCAGCAAGGCTGGCAGCAAGGCTGGCAGGCAGGGCAGTCAATCTGTCCGGCAGCAGGTCTTTCCTCTGAATGGCGACCTGCTTCCGAGCTGCTTCCGTTATATCTGCGGGGCTGACGCAATGCATCCTTCCTGCATGCGCAATTAACGCCAGGCATCCATTAGGCTTCTGCTGTGCATCCGCTGTGCATCCGCTTCATCCGCTGTGCATCCGTTCTGCATCCGCTATATCCGTTCCGCGTCCGTTTTGCTGAGGCCCCCCGGAAGCCCTGCGGATGCGCCATCCGCTCCCATCTGCTTCAATCTGCTGTGCTTCCATTCCGCATCCGCTCTGCATCCGCCCTGCGTCCTCCCCATGTCCGTGTTATCCACTCTGGTTATGCAAATTTTTGCCCCTTTTGAGAGCAGATAACAACAGATGGAACATTTTGCTCATCCGCTGTGTCCTTTTTGCATCCGTTGGGCGGTGTGACATGGGCTTAAGCTATACATCCCATATATGAAAGTTACACAGAAGGTAAAAGCACAAGATTTTTTTTGGGGGGGGGGGGAAGGAGATGGACTTTAAATTTTGGAGCTTTCTATAGGACCTTCTTGGCTGTTAAGGCTCTTAATATGGGATGAAAAAGCAAAGCAGGAACTATTGTTAATTATTTATTCTCTTTCTCAAAGATTCCCAGAACAATTCTATAGAAAGTGAAATAAGCTAAAACACATCTCTGAAGATCTTATAAGCTAAAATTCATAACCACATTTATTTTCTTGTTTAGATGTTACATTAAATAGACATCACATTAAACAGAGTTGGGACAAATCAGTGGCCCCAATGAATTCTCAAAAAATGCTGGAGATGGTAAATACCCATTAATTTTTCATTTTCATTATTTAATCTAAAATTATGTATTTCTTCTCAAACACAAGAAGATAAAATACCTGACCTAGCTACATTTAAGTTGGAAGAAAATATTTTGGGAAGTTTTCCATTATTCAAATGGCAGCCCTTGAATAATGTCTACCCTTGCAAAATGTTATCTGGTTTTTTTTGCCCATATTACAAAGTAATACTTTTGTTCCACAAGCTCTGAATGCCCTTCCCCCCCTCACCCCTGAGCAAAGATATCACAGCCCAGCAGAAACTTGAGACATACTGAATTTCCAAACTCTCCCTTTTATCCATATTTAGTAACAATTCAGATTATTTTGTTTTACTGATAATGAGCTGGATTGCACTTAATTTTCTGAACATTTGGAATGAACACCTTCCACCCCAAATGTAATTACTTTTCTTCTCTTTAAAAAAAGTGAAAAAAACATACTATGTGTAGATATCCATTAAGTTTGTATAAAAAGCGAAGTTAGAGATGGTTTATGAAAACAAAAGCATTTCTTAAATACCTAGGCTGTTGCCAGTTATTTACCTTGGATTTCACCTAAAGCTTGGTAAAATTCTATGGCAAAGTTCCTACACTTACAATTAATCAAACACATTGAAAAACATGCAAAAAGTCTTAATTTCATTAATCCAAATAATCGCCCCAGAAAGAAGTTGATTAGATGGAGGTCCTGATTTTCAAAATTCAGCACTAAGGATAGTTCCTTGTGGATAGAACTGCTCTTTTTATACTGATGAGATTAAACTGAGAGTATTTTCTTTTTTAAAACATTCTCTTCATTCCAATGAGCAGACTGTTCATTTTGATTATCAGTTAAAATGCATAGCTATAATATGGTAATATGCCATCCCTTCCTGTCCTAAACCAGCAGAAATCAAGCAACATAACAGGAGTCCATAAATATCTCATAACAGTCTTTATAATCACATTTAATTGATTGGGAAGCAGCATTAGCCACAGGCACTGAAAATTATATTCATATTCATTATATTTCAAAATTAAGAATAAAAACTTTCTTCTTCATGAGAATGCCCCTGAAAGCGTAGAATAACATTTCTTCTTCCAACATCCAGAAATTCAACTATTCTGCAATGGCACATAATTGGCCATTGCCATCTAACACTATATTGAAGAAGCCCTCTTCATACTTGCAGTAACAAAGGCAGGTGAACCTGAAAGGTCTTCTTTGGCTCAGATATCCATTCTAGAGTGGCAAAAGTCCTCATTTAAATGCATTTTTTTATTTTGGTGGTATCACTACCAAAGGCAGACCTCTCTTAGGCCTCCACATGAGGACCTGGGCATCATTGGCATTGGGTTTCACTAGTGCATTTGGTGGGATGGGTTCCATTTTGCTCAAAATCTTAGGCTGCTCCTGCAGAGTTTTCCCCACCAGGCGGGCTCGCTTGCCCAAGAGCTGCATGGGATCAACTTCAATGTCTACTGTCATCCTCCATTTTATAGTCTGCAAGATTATTTTTTCCTTAGTGGTCATATTCATGGCCACTAACCATGTAGTAAAACTTTGGTCCCGTTTGATCCTAGTCAATAGTGGCACATTGCTATCGCTCACAGGGACAGCCCATGTCACACTAGGATAAAAATTGTCATTCATACTGACTGAAAACCTGGTAACCTTATTGGTAGGACCAATCAGGGTAACTGTTTCTGTGGTGTTCCCATACCAGGGATAGCTCACTCCATCAGAATCACTGATGGCTTTTACGCGTCCTTCTCTCAAGTCTGGAAGTTCCCAGCTTGACCTAGAAAAAGCAGAAAAGAAATATATACTAAGAAAGATGTAGCAACAATTACTAAACAATTACTGTAAATTCCTGTTCCTTTTAAAATGATCACAACAAAGTCACAACTTGTTAGTCTGTTATTTAGATTTTTTAAGAAAAGAAAAAAATAGTACAAAAGCACTGAAGTGTTTATCATATTAAAAGTGATATGTAGCCATCAAAACTAGTATTCCTGACAGAGGAAAAAATTATTACTAAAATGTATAACTGTCTCTTAAGATTCCGAATGAAAGATGAAATAGAAAAAGAAACCATGATTATTTTGGTGAAATTTTTTGATTATAGCATTAATTTGGAAAATTTGAAAAATTATGGGAAGTAAATTACAAATTAACATTATCAGCAGCCTACAAACAAAATTTGGATAAAATATTCTATCGATGGCACTTACCTCTGGCAAGGTTGGTTAAGATGCTCACTAATAGATCGGCAAACTGTTGGAAATGTGATCATGAACAGGGAATTTTTTAACATATGTGGTGATCTGTGCTAAAGTTAAGAATTATTGTCTTAAAATTAAGAATTGGATTGAAGAAATTACAAAACAGAAAACTGAATTGAAACCAGAGATATTCCTATTGGGTATATTAAGAGATAAAATTGGCAAAAAAAAATTCAATATATCATACTCCATATAATAACTGCAGCAAGAATTGCTTATGACCAAACTTGGAAATGTGATAATATTTCTTTTGACACTGTGATAATAAAAAAGGTCTTAGAATGGGCAAAAATTGATAGGCTATCGATGGAAATGAAAGAGAGATGAAACAGAGTACCACGAGATTTGGAACCTATGGTACAACTGGCTAGAACAGAGGTCCCCAACCACCGGGCCCTGGACCGGTCCTGGTCCGTGGATCATTTTGTACTGGGCCACAAAGAATGAAAGTAGGGCCTACTTTGCTTGGGCACTGCCATCTTGTTTCGATGGCGCTTGAGAAAGTGCTTCTGGGTGAGCTTGTCGGTCGTCGGTTGGAAAGTGGCATTTGAGTGCTGAAGGAATCCTCGCACCTTAGTTTCGTCGAAGGGGGGGGCGGCTTTGAACAAAGAGCCGTCCCAATGGTGGTGGAGTCTTGCGTTCTCAGGAAGAGATAAAGAAAGAGCCCGAAAAGCCCATCAACCATGAGAAGGTACAAAGGAGGAGTTGAAGGTGGCAGGCAGAAGAAGGGGACCGCTGGCTGGCTGGTCGCTCGGCTCGCCTTGCCTTGGTCGTGCGTGCTGATGCTGGTACCGGTCTGTGGATCATTTTGTTCCGGGCCGCACAGAATGAATAATCATGAAACTGGTCCCTGGTACAAAAAAGGTTGGGGACCACTGGGCTAGAAGGTAGATGTAAAGTAGATAAATGAAAGAAAGGTTATGGTAAGATGAAACAATACTGTGTACAACTATGTAAATAAGTATGTAAATATATGAATATATGCTGTAAAATTTATGTAAAAATAATTATAATAATATTTAGTAATAACGTATATATTTAGGAATATGTCAATGTGAATGAACACTGTTAAGAATATGCTGTAATGAGTGGAAATTTGTTTTTAATTGTGAAAATATGACCAATAAAGATTAAATATATATATATATTCCTAAATATCTTATTTGTGAATTGATTCAATTGCTTTTCAAAGCGTCACTATTTATTCTTTTTCTTTTCTTGAATTTTCTAACATGCTACTTTATTGGAAGCTTCTGGATTTAATATTATGAGGGAGGAATTTCTCTATCACTATGTTGACACTACAGGTAACATTACATATCTGTCATTGCATCTTTATTTTATTTATATTACTATTATAATTAATTGCTACTATAATACTATTTTAATGGACTGAAACCTAAAACATATGAAGAGTGGTTGCAGGAGCTGGGTATATCTAATCTAGTGATAAGAAGGACTGGGATGACATGATAGCAGTGTTTCAATATTTGAGGAGCTACCACAAAGAAGAGGGGATCAATCTATTTTTCAAAACACTTGAAGACAGGACAAGCAATGGATGGAAACTGATCAAGGAAAGAACCAACTAGAAGGAAGGAGAAATTTCCTGATAGTGAGAACAATTAATCAGTCTACCAGCTTAGCTTCAGAAGTTGTGGGTGTTCAACTTCCACTTTGAGCTTCTTTGGCAATGTATCGAAATTGCGATCATGCATGGTTTTGATCCATGCTCGCTGCTGGAGTGCCCCGAGCCGCCCGGATTTGGGGCTGAAGCCACCACAATAGAGGTGATGAAGAAGGGGGAGCCGTCAGCGGGGTTGTGGAGAGCCGCATCTCTCCTCTTCAGCTGGCCATTACTCCCTTTCCCAAAGGCGGTTGCGGCGGTGGTCAGAAATGGCCACCTCAAAGAAGAACCCAACCGGACAAGATTGTGCAGGAGGAAGTTTAACGGAAAAACTGACCGGGCTGAATGGAGAATATCTATTTAAGGTACCTGGAACCTGAATTTTAAAGACTAATACTATTCCTAAAAAAGATTTTAAGCTGCAAAAGAGAAAGGGAAATGGAATTGGCTTTTTTCGTCGACAGTTTTAACTGACTTGGAACATTAAGAAGAGATTCGAAAAAGAAATTGATACTAATCCACTTTGACATTAATAGGCTATTTCTAGCTGAAAATAAAGTGTGAAAGGGGTAAAGATTCTTGGATAATTAAAAAACTTTCTTTAAAAAAAGAAAGAAAGCTGGGGGGAAAAGGAAAAAAGAGGGTGGAATCTGGAAAATGGAGACCACCTGGAACTTAAAAAAATGATAGTGGAATTTTAACAAGGCTAGCAAAAGATACATTGGAGCTGAAATTTTGTCACAAGATAACAAAGCCCCTGGAAAGAGAAATTGAGCAAAGAAGCAAGAAAGTTTTGGATTATTGGATGATTCCTGGAACTTTGGATGGAGGATTCTAATGAAATAAAATAAAATCAATTGGGGGTCATTTAAAATGTTTTAAAATGGCATCACTCCTTGAAGAGTTAAAAATGAGACTTAAAGAACAAAAAGAAGAACAAGAGGGAAGAGGATCTTTTGGCTTCATATTTCAATTTTTAGAAATGGATATCTTGAACTATGAAAAACAACAAGAAACACTGGCAGAACAAGAAGAGCGGGACAACGAAGAAGTCTTCTTTAATGACCAAGCAATTTTAAGCAGGGTAAAAAAGGGAAAGAGGGGGAAGGGAGTTAAAAACGTAAACACTGAAGCAACAACCAAAAAAAGAGTAATTTGAAAAGTAATCATAATATCAGGTAGAAGCAGAAGGGATGATCACAGAAGGGAGAATCAGATAGAAAAGGGAATAAAAAGGGGAGGGAGAAGAAGAGAGGGAAGAGGCAAAGGAAAAGAAGCTACAAAGGATAGAAACAAGATATAAAGGAAAAGAGTACAAGAATTAAAGGTATAAACCTATTTAAAAGATATAGAGACAATGGTTAAAATTTAACTTTAGAGGATTCTGCTTAAGAAAAGATAGCATTGCTATATTAGAAATAGAAAAGGGTAAAAAATATGTTAGATAATTAAAGTGATAGAAAAAATTTCTGTTGATTTGTAGTGGAATATTTGTTTGTAAAGAGAATAAGGCTCTCAGTGATTTAAAAAGAATGTTTAAAAAAACTGAAAAGAAACAGAAGATTTTTATCAGTTGACAAGATGAACTTGAATAAGAATAATAACTTTATTGACTACTGTTAATAACTATTGTTTGGTTTTTTATTTAAAGACAGTGATAATAAATATAGATGATGATTCTAAATATAGATTTAGAATAAATATAGATGATAAATATAGATAATGAAATATAGATGATTAAAGTGAAAGACAACTGATATTACTAGGTAATGTTTGTTAAAAGAAATAGAAATGTAAAAGATTGTTATTAATATTAATGGCAGAGCTGTACTTGAATAGAATAATTATTCTATTTACTATTGTTATACATATATACACAGATATATATACTGTTTTCGTAGATTTTCACGGGTACAAGTATGTAGGTCTAGATGTGTTCGGGTCTTTTCCCATGTAAGAATAAGATTATCTTGGCGACGTTTCAGCAAGGTCCCACTCGCCATCCTCAGGCTGGTGCTTTCAGCTTCATGCCAGTGCAAGCAGTAACTGTATACATATGTATTTTTTTCTTTTAAGAATTTAGTGTGTTATTTTTAAGGGAATGTACCAAGCAGAATTCGATTGAAAATAGGTATGTGTTATAAAATAGAGGTTAGAAAATGAATGTTACAACTGTAAAGGTGTAACTTTAATTTTTAAACAAGATTTGAAAAAAGATACAAAGGTGTACTAGACACTCCAGTCTAGTAATACAGGGAAAAATTGCTTGATGAGAAAAGCTAATATGAAATTGTAAACAGGACAGATGAAAGTATAAAAACATTGATTAGAAAGATTTTAAAAATTAGAAAAAGATATGTAATTGAATTAAGAAAGGAATGAGATAATTTAAAATAAGACTATAGGAAGTAAAGAAAGAGAAAAGCTATTGAAAAAATTGTGAAAATAGTTGTAAGATATGGATTAGAATGTATAAGATAAATATGTATTGAGTTTATGTCTGTATGGGGAAGTGATAACCCAAGACCACGCTGTTCTCAAAAAAAAAAAAAAGATATCTTATTCGTATTTGTGTGTTTTGTGAAAACTTAAATAAAACTTTTATTAAGAAAGAAGTTGTGGGTGTTCCATCATTGGAGGTTTTTAAGAGGAGTTTGGAGAACCATTTGCCTGAAATGGTACAGGGTTTCCTGCTTGAGCAGGAAGTTGAACTAGAGGACCTTCAAGGTCCCCTCCAATTCTGTTATTCCGTTGTTCGTAAACTTATTTTTTTCTTAAAGGAATGGCTCCAGCTCCATAATACCTTTGATTATCTTCACCAGCTTTGCAATACCATATCATGGGCATTTTGATGACTTTTCTTATTGTATCTTTTCTAATCATCTCCACTATGTATTTGTACTTTCATAGCTATTGTGCAGCTATTTATATTTTTATCAAACTATTCTTAAGATCTTTTTAAAATCAATCTCTGCTTTCTCAAACCAAATCTTTTCCTGTGATTAATGGCTAGAGAATTAGAAGAGTTATGAAAAATCATTTTTTTATACATAACTGCTGCAACATTGTGTGCACAAAAATGGAAAGACTCTGAAATATCCACAATGGAGGAATGATTGGTGAAGATGACAGAATTAGCAGAGATTGCAAACTTGATTTGTTTGATTAGAGAAAGGACAGTAACTATATTAGTGACTGGAAACTCCTCATGGAATTTTTGCTGAAAAAAGAAAAGAAAATGAAGTTGTGATTTATGATTTTGATGATCAGAAAGGGTCGAAAAGAGTTTCCTTTTTCATGGAAAAAAGGAAATTATGTTGTAACCTTACAGATTGAGGGTACAATATAAATGTACTTATAACTGCTGGAAGCCACATCTTCATAACTTTTTATTTTCTTTCTTTCTCTTCTCTATTTCTTTCTTTGTACTTTTTCCCCTACTTACTACCTTTGTTTCCTTACTTTTCTTTTTCAAAATTTGTATTTTGTTTTAAAATTTATTTAATAAAAATTATACACAAAAAAGTAAACAGTCTTCTCAGAGCTCATCGGCATGTACATCATGTATATATCACACTAATATGCTTCATCTTATGATTCATTTACACTAAATCACTATTTTATTTCTGTTTTCAGGACTTTGTAACTTTATTGATATCAACATGCATGTAGCCACAAACTGTATGGGCATTTACGAGTTTATTTAAATATCTTCACTCAAATAGACATATCATATAATCCACTCACATACTTTCTCCTCAATATTTCTAATGAATAAATAACCAACTTATTGATTTCCTTTTCCTCAACACACAGCTTTCCTTGCCATTGCAGGAGTAGAGTATGATAGTAAAAAGGAATTTAGTAGCATCTCATCGGTGCATGAAGTGAGCAGCAGGTCACAAAACCTAAAGCCTTTCAACAGAGAAGTTGGAAAAGAAACTAACAAATACCTCCTTCCTTGAAACTTTCAATCTCCCTGACAGATGAGGACTGGTGTTGGGAAACCACTTGCACCTTTTTAAACCCTTTGACACCTTGTGCACAAGCCTGCGTCAAGTATTTACTATGGGCTGTTCTTCTACTCTTCTGATTGCCAGAACTTATTACACTAAGCACATCCACACAAATTTTGAGTAACCAAGATATTTGTGCCAAGCATAGTCTCTGCTTCTTCCCATTTTACTTCTTGAACAAGTTTATTTGGAAAGTTGATGAAAGTTCAGGCTGCAAGGAAAGGTTGATTGCTTTGATCTAGTTGTTAAGTGTCACAGATACTTAGTTTTCTATTGATTTGTGTGTATTTTTGCTTGTGACATCATCAGCTCATGCCTCTGAAGCTGGACACTCTCATAAACTGGTTTGCTTTATATTCATACCTGGCTTCCCTCAACTTCTGTTCAAACAACAAGACTATGAATTAAGTAAACAACCATAGCAGACTATATCAATTAGACATAGGAACCTGAGTTCCTTAAGTTTGAACAGGGAGTAAATCATGGGTGCAGATTACAAAGAATGATAAACTACAGTACCTACAGAATAGTTTTTGCAGCAACAATTTGGAATAAGCAATGCCTATCAGCCAGAATATCTATCATCTCTGTCACTGCTTCAGTTCCTCCACAGCTTCTTGTTTTCTCTCCTCCGCTTATGGTCCTAAACAGTTCTAGCCACCCTTGGAAACTCTGGGACTTAAGTTTCTGTTCTGCCCAAGTCCAGCCAGGTCTTTAATTCAATGTGTTAGGTTTCTATGGAAAAGAGACCTCAATCTCAAGAAACTATGTATATCCTGTGCCTTGCCAGTCTCTTCTATCACTTCCCTTTGTTGGTGGCTCAGAGATTATGAAGATGTGGGAGGAATATAATGATTTGAATTTTCTGCTCCAGACCAATAATATATCTTGTAGTCTTAGCAGTTTCACTTATCCTTAACAATAAGGATAATGCTTCTAAAGGCCTAAAAAAAAGATAACAAAAAAAAACCCCTTAGGAAACAAGTATTTCTTAATTTGTGATCGAAATATGCTGCTCTGGGAGATTGCCTATTGAGAAGGCATTTAACATTTGTGGAGGAAGGGCAGTATTTTGAGGAAGCACTGGGACTTTAAAATTGGAATATGCCTATTTGAGGGTTTAGGTGCCTTTTATACCTGAAAATGGCAGCAATTCAGCAATCATGTTATTCAATACCAACCAGCCCCACCTCTATAACAAATGAAACAATACATCAAATCTAAGGCAAGCATGTCCTTTAAGAATCCCTCCACATGCCCCTTTGTATACCACAATGTTAAGCTTCTGTTGTACACCTGATTAGTTTCTAACTCAGCTGTGGATCAGGCTGTGGAAACACTTCAGTGGCATTAACTCCTAAGTCACTGAGTAGGTAACTTCCAGTTTGTAAGATCTTCTGCTTCATCCTGCCCCCAGATAACTTTCCTGCTGCTGAAAACAAGATGCTAGATACCTGTCATTATTTAACTGGGCTTATATTGAGCAGACGCCTGCTTTTTCTTTTTCCTCACCAGAAAAACAAAGATAAGGGCAGAGTGGTAGAGGAAGTCCTGGTAGGTTAATATTTGAGGTGAGGATTGTAAGAGAAATAATATTCATTGGCAGTTCAAAAATGTTTCTGATGATTTGTGGGTGAAGTTGTTATCTCTGTGAAAATGCCTTAATCAATAATACTAAAGAATCAAAAGAAATAGTGCAAGAGGAATTTCATGTGGTGACTGGGGAATACAATACATTAGACGTTTTGAATTAGGGCAGATATAAGAAGACATACAGCAATGTGTAAAAATACATTAGAAGCTGCCCATAAGTTTGCTTTTGCATCCACCAAGCAAAAAACCCTTCTCCTTTAATGATCAAATCTTATCTATCCATCATATTTATATCTTTGTAAGTAGCAGATACACTAATAATTGTGAAAAATTGGAGACAAATGAGTTTTTTTAATTCTAACAATGAAATATCAAAAATTATGCTGGTATTTGCTTTATAAATTAGACAATCTTTTACAATGAAGGCCAGGCAGAGAAATCATTCAGACAAAATACCATTAGGAAAACATGATGATAAATTCAAAGGCAATTTAATATTAAATTTATAAGCCATAAAAAGCCTTGGTTACATTTTGGAACAAAGTTTTCCCCGATAATTGATTCCCAGTAAATTGATAGTTTGGTAATTATTATAGTGGATATTGAAATAATTTTAGCATGTATGTATCATTAATATACATGTACCAATATCCATACATGTATCAAAGGCTAAATTAACAATTAACAAGCTTGCTGTAAAGCTGACTGAATCATTGGCAGGAATTCTTGGTAAAGCTCATCTCAATAACATTGTTTTTAGAGAGATATCTTAAAAAGTTCTGAAAAAAATGCTATCGAAATATCAACTATTATTGCCAAGAACAGAAAAGGCTCTAGGTGCACAGGGGAATACTGTAGAGTTGCCTCAAAAGTCCAAGCTAAATACACAAAAATCAAATCCAGGGCAAGATTACAATATTTTTCAGACAATAAGATGCTCCAAAATATCAGATGCACCTAGCTTTTGGGGAGGAAAACAAGAAAAAAAATCTGCCTCTGCCTCACAACAATTTGCCTCCTTGCAGCAAACACCAAACAGCCTGGTCAGCTTTAGCACAGCCTGATTTAGCACAAGCAGCTGATTGTCAGTTGAATCTGCCTCCCAAAGACCAGCTGTTTCAGGCTGCAGGGATTGCCCTCGTCAATTGCTGCCTCTGCGCATCCCATTTTCAGACTCTGCATTCCATTTTCAGCCTCTACATGCTGCATTTTCAGCCTGTTCCATGCGGCGGGAATGACAATGGGTTGAAAAATGGGGCATGCAGAGGCCAAAAATGGGGTATGCGGAGGTCGAAAACAGGATGTGTAGGCTGAAAATGGGGTGCAGGAAGGAGGCAATAGGCGATGGTGATCCCTGCAGCCTGAAACAGCTGGTCATTAGGAGGCAGCTCCAACTGACAATCAGCTGTTTGTGCTAAATCAGGCTGTGCTGAAGCTGACCAGGCTGTTTGCTGCAAGGAGGCAAATTGCTGGAGAGGCAGAGGCTGAAGGGTGGGGGTCAGTGGGTGGGCGGGGCTTTGGCAACATTCACTGTATAAGACGCACAGATATTTCCATCCACTTTGGGGGGGGGGAAGGTGCGTCTTATTCCAAAAAATATGGGAAATGATGTGTGCTTTGGCGTTTTCATACTTTCAAGGATAAGTTGATTATTTTGGCAATGAAAGCATTCTGTCCAGGATTCATTCTTTAGGAAAGGAGAAGTGAAGGCCAGTGCCATAATGATAAATCAGTCAAATGCTTTACTGCTTTAAATTGGCACCATTGTGGAGCCATGTTCCTATTCCTACAGATGTTGAAACATCAGAGGAGAGCAAAATATTAACATAACTAATCAACAAAGGGCCAATTCACTTTTTCTATGAATCTTCCCTACTGTATTTCTTTTTATTTAGCTGAAATACCCAGGGAGCTCTTGACTGAAGTACCATTTCTACGGTTTGAAGGACTTTATTCATGGATCAATTGTGTCTTGTGTAATTTAGCAATCGCACAAAAAACATAAGGAAAAATACAGAGAGCAACTTTCTCTAATTTCATCCACACCCTTAACAAGTGGCAGTGATGAAGTTTACTGAAGATGGCACAAAGAAAGTGTGCATTGCTATTTAATGCACAACCAGTGAGAGCTGAAGCTGTGATTGGCAGGCAGGACAATGCCAAGGAGAATGTATCCTCCACCACACTTATTAGCCAGGCAAAAAGCAGCCAAGGGCACTGGTGCCCAAAGGAAGTCTGTTGTCTGCCACATAAAGGAGAGTCTTCCTTCTGACTGAAGGGGGGGAGCAACCATATTTGCTGGATGGCACAGGCACGACTTGCGCAGGCAGAAGTCTGCAGATGTCCTTTGCGAGGACAAAGGGCATCGCCAAGTTCATGCTTTCTCACGCAGGACCGCCTCTTTTTGATGGCGAATCGGTTACTATGGAGACAAAATGATACCCTAAACGACTCTGGTCGTTAGGGGTGGACTGGCAACCGTAGCGAAGGCGTCGCCCTTTGCTCGCTCCCGTGGCTGCTCTGCTCTCCCCACGCTCCACTTACATGCCCAGGTTGCTGTAGGTGTTGTAGAATTCCATGTGGTTGCAGGCCTGGATCCAACCCACCACCCAGGTGTGGCGGCGCGGAATAGGCGGCATAAGGACACGAGCGGCAGCGCGGAAATAGGGCGTTCGGTAGCGCAGCACGATGGGCGATGTTTCCTCGATGGCTGTGGCTCCCGGTTCAATGGAGGCCGACACGTCGTATACCACGATGTTCTCCCTGCGCACTCGCGCCTTACACGCCACGCTCTGCAAGCAGCCCATAGCCAGGCGAGGCCTGCCCCCTAGCCTCCCCAGCCGGGGCCCCGCATACGGCCGACCTCAGGATCAGCCAGCGCCCGAGCACTCCTCTGGCTCGGGATCATTTCAGCATCCGGAGGTTAGCTCATATCAACTCCCGGAGGCGAAGCTCCAATGCAAAGCGCGCCTGGCTGTCGGAGGACTCTACCTGTTCCTAGGCCGGGATCGAGGGACTCCCCCGAGTTGCATTCTCCCACCTTCTTCGAAGCTCCTGTATGAGTAGCGCAGGCTGGGGCAGAGCAGGGGGAATTGCGGGCCCGCGCGCGTGTCTGGAAGGGAAGGGGCTGGCTCACCCACCAAGTCCCTAGCAGCAGGGTGGGTCCGAGGACACGTGCCAGGGAGAGAATGACGTGAAGAGCAGGCGAAAAAAAAGGGTCTCCGCGGCAAATAGAATGTAGCCGACACCTTGAATTGCTAAGTCTTATTTTGTGTCGCGGCAGAGGCTTGTTTTGCAGGGATAACGCATCAACGGATTAGCGGAAGCATTTTTTTTCTTTAGAAGGGTATACTGTTTTTTGTAAATAATGAATTTAAAGTGTGCAGATTTAAATTAGGACGCACGGTTAACTCTAAAATGCCTCTATCGTGCCCGAAAAGTGGCCAGAAAGGTAGATGCTTTTTTATTTCATGGATTCTAGTTTTCCGAGGCAATTTGTCAGCGATTAATCAGTGCTTCCTCTCAGCATGTCCTTCAGGAACAAATAACGTCAAATTCAGGGTACCTTTCTAACTTTCTCGACTGGTTCCTAGGATGTGACGATAATATCAACAGGGCTACCAGTCGTTTTTTCAATACTTTTCTTGTATGAACAGTTACAATTATCAGATTCCCCTGGCATCAAGGGTAAGAAAATATTTTCACACATAGAAAAGATAAAAAGTCTATTTGGTCATAAGAAGGAAAAATTCATATTATGACAACCTATAAGTTTAAACAAACTCTTCCTAAACCAACATAACTGAGGGGTATTTGGTGCTGTTTGGACAAGGTTGTTTTAATACATTTCATTTCCAAAATAGGTAACATCAGTGCAGGAAAACAACCAAGCTCAGAGAGCACCAAGTTCAACCACGAGCTACAAATATTCTCTTCTGCTAGTAACATGATTTTTATAAACTTAAGGGAAAAAAAGATGATAGGGTTCAGGGAGGACTCTTTTTGATTAAGGGTTTCAGTAACTAGAAGTCTTTTCCACTAATATTTCTAGTTCTTGGATAAGCAGAGAAAGCTATGTAATGGTTCAAACCTATCATGGACACTGACAAGAACTTTATTTTTTTTTTCCAAATTTTATTAAATACATTATTTAAAAACATTGAACATGGTGAAATCGTATTTGACATATTTTTGTCTTACATCTTATAATATATATTTCTTATATACATTTATACATATTGAATCTTTTACATTTAATTTTCCTTTAATACATCATCCGCTATCTTCAGTTTTCATTTAATCATATAGTCTCAGGTATCCCTTCTACAATTCTGGTTTCTCTTTTCCATTTAGAGTGCTCCCTTTCCATCCCCACCCAGGGGTGGGATGCTACCGGTTTGGCCCTGTTCTGTAGCACCAGTTGTTATGATTTCTGGTAGTTTGGAGATCTGGTAAAACAGGCCCCTGGCTGGCCCCGCCCCCTCCGCCTGCTCCTCTGTTTCCTGCCTAGTAAGTCTTTATTGTGCATGCCTGACATCACATGCATACGTGACAATCACTAACAGCATTCTCTCCCTACCCGCCCAGTCACTCCTTAAAGCACATATGTGCTACATCACTTCCCACATTTCTCCACCTGCCGCCATCACTTCCAGCAGCAGCAGCAGCAGCAGCCGCCAGCCAGCCCTCGCTGCCTGCTTCCACCACCTGATCTCCCGAGGTGAATGAGGCTCTGCAAGCCCTGGTCACCTATATGCTGCTGCTGCCACCAGCCCCAGTTGAGTCCCAACTCCTGGGCTGGCCTAGGCCACCGCCGCCACACCATCACCACTGCCCTCGCCCTTGCTGCTGCAAGCCCTGGTTGAGTCCTGACTCCCGGGTGGCATGCTGCACTGCCCTCAGTGCTTGTGGCCTAGCTAGCTTCCTCCCCAACTGTCTGTCTGCCTTGCTTAGCTGCCAGCGCTGCGGCTTCATGAAGTACTCATGGCCTAGCAAGCTTTCTGTCAGATGGTGCTCCATTCAGAATCCAAGACAGAAATACTTAGACTCCGTTAATTAGAGAAAAGATATCTTTTACTGGAAATCAAGTGGTAGCAACAAAAGAATTCTGAATCTGAGAAAATGAGCATGTAAATCACATATACAAACAGATGGCAACATTCCTACCCACAATAGTTCAATTTGTTCAACCAATTAAAAGTTGTGTAAAAGGTCCAACATACTTAGGTCCAAGCTTTTTTGACTTTTGAGTAGTCTGCAAATATCTGGTGGATAGGAAGACTTTGTTACTCACTTGATATGGTTTTTGTGGAATTCTCCTTTTATCTGCATTTTTTTAATGAGCTTGATGAGCATCATCCAATGCTTTACAGGTAACGGGCCAGGTAAGCTGGAGTTGGGTTATCCACTCATTCAGTGATTGAATGTTAGGTTTCTCCTGTGGAAGCTCAGGTATGGGTACAAAGTCTTGTCCCGAAGCCACTTTAAATGGAGTAAACCCAGTACTACTTTGTACCTAATTGTTATATGCCACTTCAGCAAATGGCAATTGTGTTAGGAATATGAGTCTCCTAACAGGTATTTGGGTTAGAAATATATAAACCAAGATAAACATTTTAGTACTATCTCTTTAAGGGAATACAAGAGCATGCAATTGGGTGTGGTTTTTCAAACGGCCATAAGATGGAACCAGAAACCTGGGTTGTTTTAGTCTGAGTCTCAGAAGGGAGTGTGAGTGTATCTTTGTTTCCTTCTGTTGGAAAGTATTGCTGTTGCTCCATTTTTCCTAATTGACTGATATTACTGGATTTAATGTAAGTCTGATACTGAACTCTTTTTGACACTGGAATTTGATATTTGGATTATCCCTGGATTGCAAAACTGACTGATTTACTTGTGAATGACTTTGGACTGTGTTTGGACTTTGCTTAAACTTTCTGGAAATAAAAACCTACATTTACTGTACAGTGTATCTGTGTACTGTGTGTGTATTATTCAAATACTTCTCTCAAAATACGTCTCCCTGTATGCGCTCATTCTCCTAATGGGGAATTACCTCAACAAATAGGTCAGCCCAATCATCTTGCTGATAATTTATATAACATCTAAGATACTGTTCCAATAGAGAGTTAAGTTTTATCACAAGCCCCATTGGTTGGTGGGCAGAGCTTAAGCCCTGGGTAGAGCCCAATAACTTCAGGAACTCCTTCCAAAAGTTTTGAGGCAAACTGGACACCCCTATCTGAAATTATGCGTTCAGGAACACCATATAACCTGTAGACATGTAAAATAAACAGTTTAGCCAAGGTTTTTGCAGATGGGATCTTTGCACACGGTATGAAGTGTACCTGTTTGGAAAACAAATCTGTTACTACCCAAATAACTGTATTTCCCCCATTTTCAGGTAATTCCACTATAAAATCCATAGAAATTTCTTTCCATGGGGCAGTTGGCCTAGCCACATTTTGGAGCAAGCCCGCTGGTTTACCAGGTGGCTGTTTGGCTGAGACACAGATAGGACAACTAGCAACATAAGCTTTTATGTCTTTTTTCAAGGTAGGCCACCAAAATTGC
Source organism: Laticauda colubrina (assembly GCA_015471245.1). Classification (NCBI taxonomy): domain Eukaryota; kingdom Metazoa; phylum Chordata; class Lepidosauria; order Squamata; family Elapidae; genus Laticauda; species Laticauda colubrina. The sequence continues at coordinate 22,905 of BLBF01016151.1, forward strand.
CTTTTAACCAAGTGTAAGGTTTTCACGAATCCAAAATGTCCAGCAACTTTAGAGTCATGAGCTTGCTTTAATATTTGGTTTCTCAACTTTTTTAGAACATATAATTTGGCCCCCACCCATACCAATCCATCTCTAACTCTATAGTTATTTGAGTGAGCCAAGAACCAATTATCAAGTTTCAGAGCTTCTTTGAATTAGGAAGATAAATCATTTGATAATTCAACTTCCTTCTTTTTCTGGGCTCTGGTAACCACTGGAGCCACCAACTCTTTGGTGGGGACAGTAGGCCGAACTACTTCTGGGCAGGCACTATTATATTGAGGTGATCTAGATAAAGCATCTGCCATGAAATTCTTCCCCCCTGGAATGTGCTTCAATGAAAAAGCGTTTGAAGTACTGTGCCCAGCGAACTTGCTTGGGAGACAAGTTTCTGAGGCATTTTTAAAGCTTCCAAATTTTTATGATCCGTCCACACCTCAAAAGGGTGTTTTGCCCCTTCTAGAAAATGCCTCCAGGTTAACAGAGCCTAGTGAACTGCAAAAGCTTCTTTTTCCCAGATGGCCCATCTTCTTTCAGTCTCACTTTACGGGAAGTATATGCATATGCTTGCATTGTCCCCATCTCATTTGCTTGTAATTACACTGCCCCAACTGCTACATCGCTCACATCGGCTTGGATTACAAAAGGGGTGTCCATGTCTGGGTGCTTGAGCACCGGCTCAGCAGCAAACAGTCATTTCAGTTTCTCAAAAGCCGCTTGGCACTCCATGGACCACTCCAGGGGTTTACTAGGTTTCGGTTTCAAATCCCCTTTGGTTTTTAGGAGATTTGTAATAGGCAGTGCAATCTTTGCAAAAGCAGGGATAAACTGACGGTAAAAATTAGCAAATCCCAAGAAACTTTGCAGTTGCTTCCTGGTGCGGAGAGGGGCCCATTCCAAAACAGCACAAACTTTCCCCGGATCCATTTCTATGCCGTCATGTGATATGTGATAGCCTAAATAGTCAATTTTCTCCTCGTGGAATTCACATATGAATAACTTTGCATACAGTTCAGCAGCTCAATTTTTTTCCAGAACTGAATGCACGAGTTTCACATGTTCATCACGAGTCTCCATATAGATAAGAATATCATCAAGATAAACCAATACCCCCTTGTATAAATGTTCATGCAACACCTGATTTATCATTTGCATGAATACTGCAGGGGCCTCCTGTAGGCCAAATAGAAGAACGTTGAATTGGAAACACCCCATTGGGCAGTTAAAAGCAGTTTTCCATTCATCCCCTACCTTAATTTGAAACTTCTCTCAGGTCGAGTTGTAAAAATTTTTCCTTTTGGCTAAGTGGGCCAACATATCCTTCATCAAGGGGAGGGGGCATACGTCCTCTACTGAAATGGCGTTGAGGTTCCTATAGTCAGCACACAAATGAACTGGGGCCGCTACTCAGGGCCTAGCAGGTTGGATGAAACCACATTCCAAATTTTTATCAATAAATGTATGCGCAATGATCCCCTCCTCCAGTCAATGTGAGGGTTCCATTTCCAGAGCCAGGGCAAACCCAGTATTAGGGGGTGCTCCATCCCAGGAGCCACAATAAAACACAAAGTCTCTCTATGCTTCCCCATCATCATTTCTACTGGTTCCATTATGAAATGTGCAGGGCCTCCCCCAACTACCGAGCCATCCAGTTGGCAAAAGGCTACGGGCGTTTTTAAAGTCTTTAGCCTTAAGCCCATTTTCTCTACTACCTCCAAGCTGATTATACACCTTGTACACCCAGAGTCTAACAAGGTCAACATTTCCCCTTTGGCTCCTGATGTGGGTACCCTTAATCTCACTGGAATGATCATTGGGTCCTTGTTTGGACTTATCAGTGAGTCATCTTCCAATTTGGATTCACTCTCTTCAGAAGAGGTTGGAGTTCCTAGCTCCTCTCCTTTCGGAGGGGCAATGTCTATAACCTCCTCCACTTTAAGCACCATTTCATGAGGCTTTGCTGGAGGTTTTTCAGGTTTTCTTCCTCCTCCTGGTGCCCCCTTTGGCTCAAGCTTGACAAGGCAGTCTGCAGCTTGGTGACCTTCCTTCCCACATTGGAAGCATGCAATGGTCTTGGGTTTTGCCGACATCCCTCCCTTTTGAGGTTTTAAGGCTTCTCGAGGGCTGGTGGGAGAGGACTTGCTCCAACCAAGCCCCCCCCCCGGCATCTGTTTCAGATCAAATCAATTTCCACCTCTGCTGCCAGCACGTACCACAGCTGCAGCTCACTGGGGTCTCTTCTGGCAATACAGCTTTGATAAACATCTTCATTCAAACCATCTTTAAAAGCTTCTATCAGGGATCCCTGGGACCAGCCTTGAATATGGCACACCAGCTCTCTAAATTCCTGGGTATAATCGGCCACTGATCTCCACCCCTGATTTATGGTTTTCATCCTAATTCGAGCCTTACGATCAGCTAGTGGATCTTCAAATTTGGCATGCAGCGCTGTCATGAACAGGTCATAATTCAACAGTTGGGGGGCATTTTCATTATGCAAAGTCACCATCAACTTTGCAGCAGTTCCCTCCAGAGCCCTGGTCACACATATAACTTTGGCTGCTTCCAAGGAAAAATCCTGCCCATATTCCTCCATATGGTTCCAGATTTGTGCCAGGAAGAATCCTAACTCTTTGGGATCTCCTCCATATTTTACTTCCAATGGAGGCACCTTTGCAGTTCTATGCCATCTGGCAATTACTCCCCCCACCGGGGACCCCTGGGCTGCTGCTGCCTGTTGCACCAGCCCAAGTTGATTAATGGGGATAGCTGCTCTGGTTTTTCTGGCTGGGGCTACCCCCTGAAATATTTGATCTTCCCCCTCAAATATTTGATCAGTCTGAGTTTCTCCAACAACTTCATTTAGAAGATGCAGGGCTTGAGTTAGTAAAAAATTCCTTCTTTCATTCTCTTGCCATGGCTCTTCTCTTCCATGCTGATGGGTAGTGGTCACTCCTGGAGGAGCCTTTTCCTCAGGATCTTTCCAGCCGACTCCCAGGGACCATTTGGGCTCTACAGCTGGTTTTTCGGCAAGACAGCTGGTTTTTCTGCTGATAAGTCAGCTTCCCCTGCTGCCTCTAACAGCCGGGAATCTGGTCCTCCAATTGCTCCAAGGTCTTCTTGGTCGCTGGCTGGATTAGACATTGTGTTCAAACCCCCTCAGAAGAAAGCTTGTTAATTTTCCGGGTGGGCTGGTAAACTGAGATTCAGAATAATATCAGATGGTGCTCCATTCAAAATCCAAGAAAGAAATATTTAGACTCCATTAGTTAGAGAAAAGACATCTTTTACTGGAAATCAAGTGGTAGCAACAAAAGAATTATGAATATGAGAAAATGAGCACATAAATCACATATACAAAGTGATGGCAACATTCCCACCCCCAATAGTTCAGTTGGCTCACCCAATTAAAAGTTGTGTATAGCATCATGTGGGCATCTCCAGGTGGTGATGAGGCCTCTGTCTATTGACCTTGGCATATTTTGATAAAGAGCTGCAGTTGCACAAAGCATGAGATAGAAGCCGAAGCAAGAAACTTCCCCCTCCAACTTACACAGTTCTGTTTTATAAAACCTCCAGCTCGCTTCCCTTAATCATGTCCCCCTTCCTCCTGTTACTTATGACAGCCGAAAGAATGCAAAGCAAAGGAAGAAAATCTTGAAGGCTGACACTCCCCCTCCACCCCACTTGCCTGGTATTCCGGTGGTCGAGAGGAAGGTGAGCCAGGGCTGACCCATTGCCGCTTGGGTCCCCACCAGCCTGCATCCTACCTCCACCTAGATTCTCCGCAGCTAGTGGCCTTGGCTGCTAGGGGCGGGGGTGGGGGGGGCGACCAGGGAGCACAATGCTATGCCTCCCATATTGCTCCTTGCCTGCTGCCCCTTCCTTCAGCTGCCCACTGGCCTGTGCACTTTGGCTGAATGCGGGCCACCGCTGTGAGTATGATGCAAGTCAACCCTCATGAGAATGGATCTTCCTTCCCTGCCATCAGCCTTATATACCAGCCACTGGGGCACAGTGCTGGCCCACACTTGGCTAAAACACTTGGCCCAGTGAGGGAGAGGTGATGCAGGGGGCTTAGCCTCATGCTTCCTGGTTGCTTCACACACTCACCCCCCAGCAGCCTGTGGAAGCAGCGGGTGGACTGTTGGCAGGCTTTCCCCAGATGGCAGGGAGGCTCTCTGTTTTCCCACTGTATTGTCCAGATCAGGCCAGGAGGGTGCCTCACATGGGGGGCTGGCTGGAGGAAAGTCAGTGGCCTCAGACAAGGTTGGTTCTTCCGGAGGGCTGCAATAGTCAGGAACTAGCAAGGAAAGGAGGAGAAGGAAGGGTAATCGGGTATTTAGGATCCCTTTTGAGTTAATCTTCCAGGCGCTCCCTTGGCCAACTTGTCTTGGCGGCATCCAGGGGGAGGCAGCTGCTTTTGTGGACAGGGAGGTTGCTGGGGCAGGGCATCTGCAGGGGCCTTTGCCCTCAGCTTGGCCATCTCTTCCGACACCATCGCTCTGGCCAAGGGGTGACACCGCAGTCTCTCTGGGAGACCTGACACCAGGGATCCATGTCCAGGGCTCAGTCTATCCCTCTGGCAGTGGGACCTTTTCCCGCCACCCGGTGCCCTGCCCAACCTGCAGCAGCCTTGGTGCAGCCTGCTGTTCCTGTTGGCAGGTGCTGCCGAGTGACCAGAGCCCCACGGCACCTGGGGAGCCATGTCTGGGGCCCAGTCTGCCCCCCGCCTGCCTGCACCCTGCCTGACCTGCAGCAGCCTCGGTGTGGCCTGTTCTTCATGACGGTGGGTGCTGCTGAGGGGCCAGAGCAACGGCAGGGAAAGGGCACAGCTGGGAAGTAACTTAATAAGTGATGTTGGAAGCATGTGTGTGTGTGTGTTTCAGGATCTCCTAGCTTTAGAAGGAGAGAGGGAAGGAAGAAGGGAAGGGATAGACAGAGAGAGGGAAAGAGAAAGAAAAAGAGAGGAAGAGAGAGAAGAAGATAGAGGGAAAGAGAGGGAAAGGGGGGAGAGAGAAAGAGGGAAAGAAGAAGAGGGAGGAAGAGAGGGAAAGCAGAAGAGAGAAAGAGAGGAAGAGAGGGAAAGAGGAAGAGAGGGAAAGAGAGAAAGGGAAAGAGGGAAAGAGAAGGGAGAGACAAGAAAGAAGAGAACGAAAAGGGAAAGAAAGAAAAAGGGAGAGAGAAAGGAAGAGAAAGGAAGAAAAGGGATAGACAAAGAAAGGGGGAATGGAAGGGACAGAAAGAAAAAGAAAGAAAGAAAGAAAGAAAGAAAGAAAGAAAGAAAGAGAGAGAGAAAGGAGAAAGTGAATGAGATATATGAATGAATAAATAGATATATGGAAGGAGGGAGGAAGGGAAAAATAAAAAAAAGGAGACGAAGGAAAGACACAAATCCTGGCTTCAGAAGACTCTTTGAAACAGCACAGCAATCTAGGGCTGGCTTACAAGCAATCTCGGAGGTCATCTTCTAGTCCAACCTCCTGCTCCAGCAGGAGATCCTTACAGAATAATGGAAAAACAGAGTTAGAAGGGATTGTGTGTGTGTGTGTGTGTGTTTGTGTGCATAGCTATCAAAACTGCAAGAACAGGTCAAGTAACTGGGGAGATCAGTCATAAATTAGAACACTTGCTAAGCAATCAGCCATTAAGTGAGAACCACTTGTATTTGGTTTGCCAGTCAGTCACATGACCACCAAGCCACACTCACCCAGTCATATGACCACCAAGCCATGCCCACCCAGTCATGTGACCACCAAACCATGCCCAGCCAGTCACATGACCACAACCCACACCCACCAATTAAGCTATACCCACTGTCAGGCGGAGCTCCATTCAAAATCCAGGAAAGAAATACTTAGACTCTTTAGTTTAGAGAAAAGATATCTTTTACTGAAAGTGAAGTGGTAGCAACCAAAGTATTCTGAATCTGAGAAATTAGGCGCGCAATTCACACATACAAAGTGATGGAAATGTTCCCACCCCCAATAGTTCAGATGACACTTCCAATTAGAAGTTGTGAATATGATCATGTGGGCATCTTCAGGTGATGAGGCCTCTGTCCATTGACCTTGGCATATTTTGATAACGGGTTGCAGTTGCGCAGAGAAAAGAAAGCTAAGCGAGAAATAGAAACCTAACTCTATTGTATGCTTCCCCCCCCATTTACACAACAGAAGAATGTAACACCTCCAGCTCACTTCCCAGACCTATCCCTTCCTCCCCTTCCCCCCCCTCCTGTTTCTTATGACAGCCGAAAGATGAAAAGCAACAGTAGAAGATCTTGAAGGCTGACATTCGGCCCTCCTAGAAAAAGGAAAACCATCAGTCCAGGAAGTTGTCTTCCGAGTCGAAATCCTCCTCCTCAGGGGTCACTGGGGTTTCTGATTCCTCTCCTGCAGGAGGGGCGACCTCTGCCGTCTCTTTCAACTTTAGTGCTGTTTCGCGAGGCTTCGCTGGGGATTTTTCAGGTTTCTTTCCTTCCTTTGGTGCCCCCTTTGGCTCCAGCTTGACTCTGCAGTTCACAGCCCGGTGACCTTCCTTCCCGCATCGAAAGCAGGCCGAGGGGTTGGGTCTTGTCGCCACTCCACCCCTCTGAGATTTAGGAGCCTCTTGAGGACGTGGGGGGGAAAACTTGCTCCACCCATAATCTCCCCGCCGTTTGCTTCGGGTTAAATCAATCTCCACTTCTTCTGCCAGCAAGTACCACATCTGCAAGTCATTGGGGTCTCTTCTAGCAAGACATCTCTGGTACACATCTTCATTTAAACCATCTTTAAACAGTTCTATCAGGGCTTCTTGGGGCCAGCCTCGGAAATGGCCGGTTAACTGTCTAAATTCTTGGGTGTAATCAGCCACAGACCTCCGCCCCTGTTTTATGGTTTTCATCCTAATTCGGGCCTTGCGCTTTGCCAGTAGGTCCTCAAACCTAACCCTCAGTGCAGCCATGAACAGGTTGAAGTTCAGCAACTGAGGAGCGTTATCATTATGCAAGGTCACCATCCACTCTGCTGCTATTCCCTCCAGAGCCCTGGTAACACACCTCACTTTGGCTGCTTCTGAGGGAAAGTCCTCCCCGTATTCTTCCATATGGCTCCAAAGTTGAGCTAGGAAAAATCCCAAGGTTTTGAGATCCCCCCCCCCCCCCGTATTTTACTTCTAACGGAGGCAGCCTAGGAGCTCTACGCCTTCTAGAAATCACACCTCCCGTTGAAAGCCCCGGGGCTGCTGCTGGATCGGGTTGATTTATGGGAGAGGGAGCTGCTCTGCTTCTTCTGGCTGGGGCTACTTCCCCTCCCCCTTCATACCTTTGTGCAGCTTGGAGTTGTTCAAAGGCTTCATTCAGGAGTCTCCTGGCGTGATCCAGTAAGAGTTCCCTCTTTTCCTTCTCTTGCCAAGGCTCCTCTTTTCCACACCGGCGGGTAGTTGTGACCCGGGGGGGGTGTCCTTCTCCGGATCTTTCCAACGAACCCCCACCGACCATCTGGGCTTCACAGCTGGATCCTCTTCCAGACTGAGCTCTGCTAGTGATTGGGCTTCCTGCACCAGCACAGAATCTTGCCCTCCAATGGCTCCCAGATCCTCTTGGTCACTAGTTGAAGATGACATAATATCCAGGCCCCCTCAGAAGAAAATTGGGTATTCTCTCCAGGTGGGCTGGTGGGGAGATTCAGAATAATGTCAGGCGGAGCTCCATTCAAAATCCAGGAAAGAAATACTTAGACTCTTTAGTTGAGAGAAAAGATATCTTTTACTGAAAGTGAAGTGGTAGCAACCAAAGAATTCTGAATCTGAGAAATTAGGCGCGCAATTCACATATACAAAGTGATGGAAATGTTCCCACCCCCAATAGTTCAGATGACACTTCCAATTAGAAGTTGTGAATATGATCATGTGGGCATCTTCAGGTGATGAGGCCTCTGTCCGTTGACCTTGGCATATTTTGATAACGGGTTGCAGTTGCGCAGAGAAAAGAAAGCTAAGCGAGAAATAGAAACCTAACTCTATTGTATGCTTCCCCCCCATTTACACAACAGAAGAATGTAACATCTCCAGCTCACTTCCCAGACCTATCCCTTCCTCCCCTTCCCCCCCCGTTTCTTATGACAGCCGAAAGATGCAAAGCAATAGTCGAAGATCTTGAAGGCTGACACCCACAGAACCAGTCATTAAAAATTTTGAATCCCACCCCTGTCCCCACCAATGATAAAATTTGTTCCAAATCATATAATATTCTGACTCATCTTTGTATTTCATTTCTAAAGTAATTATATCCATTTCATCGCATAACAAGATCTTATTTATCACTTCATCTTCACTTGGGATTTCTCTTGCCTTCCATTTCTGGGCAAACACTGTTAGGAATCTGTCCATCAATTAGTTGGGTTGGCAATATATAAACCAACAGTGTACGTTTTTAGTTTTAAGATAAAATCACTGTATTATTTATACTATATTCTGATTAGTTGATTATATTGCAAATTACCATAAAAGGGAGCTAGAGATCATAGCTTGTTCACTCTGAAATTCTATCTCTCTGAAATTCTCTCTCTCTGACATTCTGTTGCTATCTAAGATTCTCTGTTGTATTTATGCTGCACTTATACTTCGATATTTTTGTTTACTGAAAATGACAAAGGCAACCGGTAAGAAGACTTTGTAATTGGATATTTTTTGGACTGTAAAACATATATGACCTGGACCATTTACTGGACTGTGCTATTTCTTAAGGTAAACTTTAACTCAATTTAGTGTATCTGTGTGTGGCTGAATAATTATTCATAACTAATCTCATAAACGTTTCCATGTGCATATCCTTGTTCCTCAAGAGTTATTCTGTACATATCATAACAAACTCCATTCTTGCCACTGTAATAATATGGATTATTAAATAAATCTTCTTTGCTATATTTCTTAGACATAATTCCCAATAAAAATATTCCGGTTTATAATCTATTTTTAGTCCCATCATTTATTCTAACCATATCCAAATCCTAAACAAAAACTCCTGTGTTTTTTTGCAGACCCACCATGTGTGATAATATGCGGCCTGTTCTTGCATACATTTCCAAAAATTTGATGACTGATTTTTCTAAATTTTAGCCAATCTTCTTGGTGGGAGATGCCATCGGTAAAACATTTTGTACAGATTCTCCTTGTATGATGTGGCTGTTGTTATTATTTTATTCCACTCCCATAATATTTGCCATTGATCCAGATTTATGTTATGCCCAAAGTCCTTAGCCCACATCACCATCATCTCCTTTACTTGTTCTTCTTCCAATTTATATGCCAATAAACATGTATAAATGTTCCCCATTAATTTATCTTCTGGCCCCAGGAGAATTGTGTCTATTTCCTGTCCATTGATCCTCCTTTTTTTTTCTTGTCTTTTCTGTATCTTGATTGAATCTACAAGTAAGCCCACTATTCCAAATCCACCCCTTGTCCTATCTAGTGTTTTTTAAAATAATTTTTATTAAACATACTAGTTAAAAAACATTGAACGTAGTGGAGTAGTTTTGATATAATTTCTGGTCATAATTCTAGTGAAATATAATATAATATAATATTCCTTTCTGTCCCCACCAATAGTAAAATCTACTCCAAATTATATAATACTCTGATTCATCCTTATTTTTCATCTCTAGTGTTAGCCTATCCATTTCAGCGCAAGTCAAAATTTTATTTATTACTTCATCTTCACTAGGAATTTCTTTCTCTTTCAACTTCTGGGCAAATACCATTCTTGCCGCAGTGATGACATGCATTATCAAATATAACTCTTCCTTATTGTATTTTTTTTTATATAATTCCCAATAAAAAACATCCTGCTGGTGTTACTTGAAAATTCCAGTTTGGTTATCGACTATTGAAGCATTTTCCTATCCTATGATCTATAAAAAGGAACAAACAGTTAGATATGGGGAACTGTTGGATGAAAAGGGTGGACTTAAAACGATCCAAAATTTAGAGGAACAAGGTATAAGGATGAATTGGTTTTCTTATGCGCAAATACACTCAAGATATCTTGAAGATTTTAAAACGGAAGGATTCTATGATAAACAGACTGATTTAGATAAGATATTGATGGGTACTGATGAGAAAGTGATTAAAAAGTTATATGGTTATTTATTGGGAATTAAGCTAGAGGAAGAACAAGTTAAAGAAACTATGATTGCTTGGGGGAAGAATTTTGGATATGGGATTGATTTAGAGCAATGGCAAAAATTGTGGTCTCAAAATTATAAAATGACAATGTCAATAGCATATAAAGAAAACTTGTATAAGATGTTTTACAGGTGGCACCATCCCCCGACAAGAATAGCAAGAATGTTCAAGAACAAATCTGAAAAATGTTGGAAATGTCATCAGATACCTGGCTCATACTATCATATGTGGTGGACTTGTGAGAATGCCAGAAAATATTGGACTAAAATTCACATGTGGTTGGAAAAAATGACAAAGAAACACATAGACTTGAAACCAGAGATCTTTTTATTGGGAATTTTACCTGATATATATAATAAAGACTTGAAATATTTGATTGTAAATGTATTAACAGTGGCTAGGATTGTATTTGCTGAGAAAATGCCATTGCAGGAAGAAATTATTGAGAAAATATTGGAATGTGCTGAGATGAGTAGATTGACATTTGAAATTAGAGAACAAGAAGATAAACAATTTTATGCAATTTGGGGTTTTTTTTATCAATGGTTAGATGATAAAATACAATAATAGAGCATTAATATTATATATATGAAGAGTTTTTAGGATTGATTTGTTATGATTATATGATAAGTTATAGAATAAACTGTTTGAAGTATTGTTATCTCACAAAGCATGAATGATTAAAAGTATAGTCAGAAAAAGATTTTTTTATTTTATTTTTTTAGTAATATTAGAATATGGATTGACAATATGAGTGGTTATGCAATATAATTGTAATTGACACTATAAAATGAATGCACAAAACTGATGAACCAACCGATACACCGGAAGTATATATGAGAGTAGATGTTTTTAATGTTTCGTATGTTTGTCTGTTTGTAGAAAATTAATAAAAATTTATAAAAAAAACAACAACAACAACATCCTGCTGGTCTATGGTATATTTTAAATCCCATCATTTCTTCCAACCATTTCCCAATCCTATGCAAAACTCTTATGCTTTTTTACAGCTTTACCATGCATGATAATACATGCCTTGTTCCGTTAAACATTTCCAACATTTTGGGGATTGATCTTTATCGATCTTAAGCCCATGTCACACTGGCCAACGGATGCAAAAAGGACACAGTGGACGAGCAAAATGTTCCATCCGTTGTTATCCGCTCTTAAAAGGGGCAAAAATTTGCATAACCAGAGCGGATAACACGGACGCGGGGAGGACGCAGGGCAGATGCAAAGTGGATGCGGAACGGAAGCCCAGCGGATGGAAGCGGATGGGAGCAGATGGCGCAACCGCAGGGCTTCCGGGGGGCCTCAGCGAAGCGGACGCGGAACGGATACAGCGGATTCAGAACGGACGCCAAATGGATGAAGCAGATGCACAGCGGATGCACAGCGGATGCACAGCGGATAAAGCGGATGCACAGCGGAAGCCTAGCAGATGCACAGCGGAAGTGGAACGGATGCCGAACGTTAATTGCGCATGCAGGGGGGAAGCATTGCATAAGCCCCCCGGATATAAAGGGAAGCAGCTCACACGTGGCCAGCATTCAGAGGAAAGACCTGCTACTGGACACTTCGAGTTCCTTGCCTGCCCTACCTGCATGCCTGCCTGCCAGCCTTGCTGCCAGCCTGCCTTCCAGCCAGCCTTGCTGCCTGCCTGCCTGCCTTCCTGCCAGGCTTTCTGCCAGGCTTCCTGCCAGGCTTCCTGCCAGGCTTCCTGCCAGCCTACCTGCCAGGCTTTCTGCCAGCCTTGGTGCCTGCCAGCCTCCCTGCCAGCCAGAAACCCCACAACCATGGGGAGGAAGCGAAAGCCTCAGCAACCTGCCGCCATCCCTGGCAAGAGGAAGAGGGCCAACCTCCCGCACCCTGCCCCTGACTCTGCTTCTGCTGGGGCTTCTGCTGAAGCTGCTCCTGGCAGTGGTGCTTCTGCTGGTGTTGGTGCTTCTGCTGGTGCTTACTCTGTTGAAGCTGCTCCTGGTCCTGCTCGACCTGCTTGACCTGCTCGTGCTCCTGGATTTGCTTGTCCTGCTCGTGCTCCTGGTCTTGCTCATCCTGCTCGTCCTGCTCGTGATCCTGGTCTTGCTTGTCCTGCTCTTCCTGCTCGTGATCCTGGTCCTGCTCGTGCTCCTGGACTTGCTGGCCCTGCTGGTGCTTACTCTACCGCTGCTGATCCTGGTCCTGCTGGTCCTGCTGCTGCTGATCCTGCTGCCGCCGCTGCTGCTACTGCTGATGATGATCCTGCTGCTGTTGCTGCTGCTGCTGATTATGATCCTGCTGGTGAGGATGATGATGATGATGATGTTGATTCTCCTGCTGCTGCTGCTGCTGCTGGTGGTGTGGAGGAGCAGCCCCTACTACCTGGGAGCCCCTCTGATGAGGGCCCATCTGGTCCAGCCAAAGGGAGGAAGAGGCATATGCGACAACGGGAGAGGAGGGAATACTATATTGAGGAGGCGCACAAGGATGAGGTGCTGGAGTGGCTGAGAGAGAACGACTATCTGTGGCGGAAGGGACACCGGCTGTACAGGGACACCAAGCGGAAGCAGGCTGCTTGGAGAGAGAGGGCAGAGAGTATGGGTTACACTTCGGAGGTGCTCCTCGGCTGGTGGAAACTTATGCACACCTGGTACGGGAAGCTGCACCTCAAGAAATCTGGCCAGGCCACTGTGAAGCTGACAGACAGAGAGACCTATGTCATGGCCAGGTGCAGCTTCCTGGAGGGTGAGGTCCGCCACCGAGGAGCACCAGCAGCCCCTCTCATGACCCTCTCTCTCCGGCGTCCTGTTGAGAGCCAGTCCTCTTCCGGCCGAGAGTCAGTCCCTGTCTCTGGGCAGGTTTCTGTGGAGCGTGCCATGGCGGAGAACCTGTGGACAGGTGTGGTAAGCATGGTGGAGTGCGTAGAGGACTCCCTGGTGCGGTGGGAGTCCACCACAGTCCTAACCGTATCCACCCCCCCCAGCTCCACCTCCGCAGAAAGGCAGAGAGCCGGACAGCAGGAGGGGCAGAGCCACACTGTCCTGCTGGAGATCAGGGACACCATCCGCACCAGCATAGATCTCCTCTCTCAGCTGGTCCACACCGACTCCTCATCCTCCAACCACAAGCCCTTCCTCACCTATGTCAACCAGACCCTCAAGGAAATGGCGGATCCACAGTACCAGCTGGTGAAGGACCGGATCACCGAGCTGCTTCACAACCCTCCAGACCCAGAGGAACCTGCTCCCACCCAGTCCAGGTCTGCTCCTCCACCCCAGGTGATGTCCCTCCCATTCTAAGGCTTCCCACAGGCCCTCACCTACCAGGACTACGGCTACCAGGAGGTTCAGCAGCACAGGCAGCAGCCCTTCCCAGTCTAGGCACAGAGTCATCGGGCGACACCGTTGCCACCTGTTCCACTGATGCCACCCATGACAATGATGCCACCGACGACAGCGATGCCACCCATGCCAATGATGCAGACAGCCCCACTACACTACTCCTTCCTCCACCCCACAGCCAAGCCCATCTGTCATCAGTACTGGGGCTGACACCCCGTGGCATGGAGGAAGGACCTCTCAGTATCACGGGGCTGAGCCAGCTGTCCGACACCTTCCTCAACACACCGTCCCCTGTTGTCCTCTCGGGGCCAGGCACTCCAGCACCACCCACCACCACAGCACCTGGACCCTTCACCCCTGAGACTGGGCACACCTTCGAGTGACCAAGAAGAGTGCCAGAGACCGGGTAGCTGGCTACCTGTGGACTTTATTTGGACACTTGACTTGGGTCATTTTTTTTTACAGCTTGTTGTTCAATAAAGTTTATCTTTGATTCACACACTTGCTTCATTTCTTTGTTTTAAAAAAGTCTTGGTGGAAACTTTTAGAATTGGCTTAAGCCTTTGCATGCTTGTGGGATGGGTTAAGATAGCAGTGGGGTGGGCAGGGATACCTGTGGAATGAGCAGGGATACCTTTGGGATGGCTAATAGCTGTGGGATAGATAAACCTCCAGTGCAAGCATAATGGGACTGTATGGTCTACCCTCCCAGGTTCCACACCTATGGCCCTTTTTTATCAATAAAAATGTAAGCATTGATCCACACATTTGAACACAAACACAACTCTTTATTAAACGCCCTGTTCATTGCAGGCCCACCCAACATACATGTCCCAATCTCATCCGTGTGATGAGACAGGCTGAAGGAAGCATCCATTAAGTATTACCATCCTGTCTTGCCACTCCACTGCTCCAGCTGGGGAGTTGCACCAGTGTTTCAGGAGGTTGCGCTGCTTCTTCTCTTCCCGTGAGGCTCTGTTGTGGCCTTGCACATCCTGAGTGTCGATCAGGTTTCGCCCTTGCCTCCATTCCCCAGGCTCCATGTCCCCATTGCCTTGTTGACGGTCTACGAGCCTGTTCTGCAAGACTGGGTAGCGGGTGCGCATAAGATTGTGCAGGATGCAGCAAGCTTCCACGATCCTCCTCACGGTCTCTGGGTGATGCTGCATGGTGGTGAGAAGTACCTGGAACCTGTTGGCCAGGATGCCAAAGGCGTTCTCCACCACCCTCCTTGCCCTTGACAGTCTGTAGTTGAAGATCCTCTCTTCACGGGTCAGGAGTCTGGAAGTGTATGGCTTCATGAGGTAGGTTCTGAGGGAGAAGGCGTCATCCCCCACAATGAAGTAGGGCACATCTTGCGTGTCGTTGGGCAGGGGGTCTGGATCTGGGAAGCCCACGATGAGGTTGCCTTCCAGCCCCTCCTTGAGGACACTGCTGTTGTATACCTGGGCATCTGAAGCTGACCCGTTGCCTGAAGCATCGATGTACATGAATTTGTAGTCAGCATCGACCATGGCGAAGAGGACGATGCTGAAGAAGCCCTTGTAGTTGAAATAAGTGGACCCCGACTTGGCAGGGGTCCGTGCTTGCCAATCGATGGCTCCAACGGTGTGTGGGAAGTTCCACCTCTGATACCACTGCTCTGCAACTTTCTTCCATCCTTCTTCAGTGGAGGGGCACTGGAGGAGCTCCTCCTTGTATTCTTCGATGATGGCCTGCACCACTTCTCTGACCATAATGCTGATGGTGTTGCGTGGCACCTTCCAGCCGTACTGCATGCTCCTGTAGGTGGTTCCTGAGGCCAGGTGGCGCAGAGTGAGCGCCACCTTGAGCCCAGGTTCCAGGCTGAGCCGGAAGTTGGTGTTTGCCTTGGTCAACCTGGGTGTCAGCCGCTGCACAACTTCATCAAACATGGCTGGAGGCATCCTCATGAAGTTCTGGAATGCCCGAGTGTCTTTGTTCCTGAGCTCCACCATCAGCTTGTTGTACAGTCCGTACTCTGCTCTTCTCCCGATCCATCTTTGGACCCAGACGCTTCTTGGCCGCCTCTCTTTCTTCCCGTAGTAGAGTTCACAGAGCCTGTAGATGGCTTCGTACTGTTGCAGAAGGATGGTGGCTGCCAAAAGGACTGTGGTATGATCCACAGTGGACATGACTGGATGCTGTGGAAGAGGAAGAGTCAGATGAAGGCTGCAGAGGTCTGCACAGGTGGGCTGCTGTTCTGAAAGTGAGATGCAGATGAGTTGCTCCCCCTTTTTATTGGCAGTATAGGTGTCCCTTTGCATCCTCTAGGCATCCTCTAGGCATCCTCTAGACATCCTTAATATCCGAGATAGGTCTCCTCTGCGAACGTTTTTTCTGCTTTAAACGCTTTGTTTCCGTGCTGCGTCCGTTCTGCATCCATTCTGCATCTGTTCTGCGTCCGTTCCACTTCCTCCCTGCATCCGGGCGGATGCGAGTTGCGTGGATGCACAGTGGACGCCAAGCGGATATAGCGGATGTGTAAAGGATGCGTAACGGATGCGTAGCGGATGCAGAATGGATGAACTGGATACATTTTCCGCGCAAAAGTTTTGGGAAGCCCAAAACTTTCGGAGAGGATTAAATGTCAATAAACGGATGCTGGACGGATAGAGAGGAAGCAAAACGGAGGCAGTGAATACATCGCGTTTTCGAATGGATGGCAAGGTTTTTTGTCCGTTTTACATCCTCTTTGCATCCGTTGGTTCAGTGTGACATGGGCTTTAGCCAGCCTAGCCAGTGGGAGATACCATTGGTAAAACATTTTAAATAAATTCTCTTTATATGCTGTGGCAAGCATAATCTTTTTATTCCTTTCCCATAATGTTTGCCATTAATCAAATTTTATGCTCTATCTAAAATCTCTGGCCCATGTCACCATTGCCTCTTTTACCTGTTTTTCCAAATTATATGCCAATAAAAATGTATAGGTTTTCCTAATTAATTTGTCATCTGGCCCCAAGAGTATTTTGTCCAATACCATTTCTTGTTGATTAATCCCCCATTTTTCTTTATCCTTTCCATACCTTGATTGGATCTGTAAGTATTCCTACCATTCTAAATCCATCCCTTCTTGCTTTAAATCTTGTCTAGATTTTACTTCTCCAACTTCATTTATAACGTCTTTGTAGGTAACAATTTCCCCTTCTTTTAACAAATTTGGATATCACCTCTAGAACTGATTGCCATTTCTATATATATATGATTTTTAATTTAATTCCAAATCTTAAGTAACGCTTGCCTAATTCTATATTTTTGGAAGTGATGGTATGTGCCTGGTCTATCAGACCATAGGAACGTGTGCCATCCTTGCTACAAATCATGGCCTTCTAATTGCAGTATTCTTCTATTTTTTTAATATTATCCAATCTCTATTCCAGGTCTGTGATGCTGCTTCAAAGTAGATCTTCCATTCTGGCAAGCTGAATCCTCCCCTTTCTTTGTCTTCCTGTAATAGTTTTAGTTGGATCCTTGGATTTTTCCCTTGCCACACAAAATTGGATGTTATTTGGTTCAGTTCTCTAAAAAAAAAAATTGGTTTATATTTATAGATATATATTGGAACAAAAAATAAGAGTTTTGGCAGGACATTCATTTTGATTGTAGATACTCTACAATCAAAGTGGATTTTCAATGGTTCCCACCCATCAGAACATGAAAAAGAGCATAATTCTGAAATCCAAGCTCTTCTTCAAAAGTTATGGATTGAGGACAAATTGAGTTCTACTTTACATTTTGAGATATGCCTTGCGATAAATCCTCAGGAAAATCTCAGATCCGAAAATCAAGTGGATTTTCAACATTTCCAACCCAACAGAACATGAAAATGAGCTTAATTTTGAAATCCGAGCAAAGCTTCAAAAGCTATGTATACCTGCTAAATTGAGTTCTACCTTCCATTTTGAGATATGCCTTGGGATAACTCCTCAGGAAAAGCTCGGACCAGAAAATCAAGTTTATTTTCAACATTTCCCACCCTGCAGAACATGAAAATGAGCTTAATTTTGTAATTGGAGCTCTGCTTCAAAAGTTATGTATTCCTGCTAAATTTCCTACATTCCATTTTGAATTATGCCTTGGGATAACTCCTCAGGGAAAGCTCGGATCCAAACATAAAGTGGATTTTCAAAGTTTCCCAATCTGATGAACATGAAAATGAGCTTAATTTTGAAATCCGAGCTCTGCTTCAAAACTTACGCATTCGTACTAAATTGAGTTCTACCTTCCATTTTGATATCTATCTTGCTATAATTCCTCAGGGAAAGCTCGGATCCGAAAAATAAGTGGATTTTGAACGTTTCCCACCCCGCAGAACATGAAAAAAATGAGCTTAATTTTGAAATCCGAGCTCTTCTTCAAAAGTTATATATTCCTGTTAAATTGACTTCTACCTTCCATTTTGAGATATACCTTGGGATGACTCCTCAAGGAAATCTCGGATCTGAAAATCAAGTGGATTTTCAATGTTTCCAACCCCGCAGAACATGAAAATTAGCTTAATTCTGAAATCAGAGCTAAGCTTCAAAAGTTACGTATTGCTGCTATATTGAGTTCTACCTTCCATTTTGAGATATACCTTGCGATAACTCCTCAGGGAAAGCTCGGATCCGAAAAACAAGGGGATTTTGAACATTCCCCACCCCACAGAACATGAAAATGAGCATAATATTGAAATCCGAGCACTGCTTCAAAAGTTACGTATTCGTGCTAAATTGAGTTCCACCTTCCATTTTGAGATATGCCTTGCGATAAATCCTCAGGAAAAAATCGGATTCGGAAATCAAGTGGATTTTCAATGTTTCCCACCCCGCAGAATATCAAAATGAGCTCAATTTTGAAATCTGAGTTCACCTTCAGAAGTTATATATTCCTGTTAAATTGAGTTCTACCTTACATTTTGAGAGATGCCTTGCGATAACCCGTGAGGGAAAGCTCGGATCCAAAAATCAAGTGGATATTCAACGTTTCCCAACCCACAGAACATGAACGTGAACTTAATTTTGAAATCGGAGCTCCGCTTCAAAAGTTATGTATTCGTACTAAATTGAGTTCTATCTTCCATTTTGTGATATGCTTTTGGATAACTTCTCAGGGAATGCTCAGATCCGAAAATTAAGTGGGTTTTCAATGTTTCCCACCCCAAAGAATTTGAAAATGAGTTTAATTTTGAAATCCGAGCTCTGCTTCAAAAGTTATGTATTCCTACTAAATTGAGTTCTATCTTCCATTTTGTGATATGCTTTTGGATAACTTCTCAGGGAATGCTCAGATCTGAAAATCAAGTGGGTTTTCAATGTTTCCCTCCCCGCAGAACTTGAAAATGAGTTTAATTTTGAAATCCAAGCTCTGCTTCAAAAGTTATGTATTCCTGCTAAATTTTCTACCTTCCATTTTGAGATATGCCTTGAGATAACTCCTCAGGGAAATTTCAAATCCAAAAATCAAGTAGATTTTCAACATTTCTCACCCCGCAGAACATGAAAATGAGCTTAATTTTATAATCCAAGCTCACCTTCAAAAGTTATGTATTCCTGCTAAATTTTCTACCTTCCATTTTGAGATATGCCTTGCGATAACTCCTCAGGGAAATTTCAGATCCGAAAATCAAGTAGATTTTCAACATTTCGCACCCCACAGAACATGAAAATGAGCTTAATTTTGAAATCCAAGCTCTGCTTCAAAAGTTATGTATTCCTGCTAAATTGAGTTCTGCCTTCCATTTTGAGATATGCCTTGGGAGATAACTCCTCAGGGAGAGCTCGAATCCGAAAATCAAGTTGATTTTTCATGTTTTCCACCCTGGGGATGATGAAAATGATATTCTGTTCTAAATCCGAGGTCTGCATCAAAAGTTGTGTTTTCTGGCTGAACGAAGTTCTACCCACCATTTTGAGATATACCTTGGGGTACCTCCTCATGGAAAGCTTGGATCTGAAAGTGATGTGGATTTTTAATGTTCTCCATCCTGGGGATCATGAAAATGATGTTATTATCTAAATCTGAACTCTGCTTCAAAATTCGTGTTTTTTGACTGAATTGAGTTCTACCTACCATTTTGAGATATGCCTTGGGATAATTCCTCGGGAAACTTCAGATCTGAAAAAGATGTGGATTTTTAATGTTTTGCATCCTGGGGAACAGGAAAATGATAGTCTTTTCAAAATCCCAGTTCTGCATGAAAATTTGGGTTTTCTGGCTGAATTGATCTACCCTTCATTTTGAGATATACCTTGGGTTTACTCCTCAGGGAAAGCTCAGATCCGAAAATGATGTGGATTTTTAATGTTTTCCACCCTGGGGAACATGTATATGATATTCTTCTCCAAATCCATGCCCTGCATCAAAAGTTGTATTTTCTGGCTGAATCGAGTTCTACCCACCATTTTGATATATGCCTTGGGCTAACTCCTCAGGGAACACTCGGATGTGAAAATGATGTAGATTTTTAGTGTTTTCCACCCTGGGCAACATAAGAATGATAGTCTTTTCAAAATTCGAGTGCTGCATCAAAAGTTGTGTTTTCCGGCTTAATTGAATTCTACCTTCCATTTTGAGATATGCCCTGTGCTAACTCCTCAGGGGAAGCTCAGATCTGAAAATCAAGTGGATTTTCAACGTTTTGCATCCTGTGCAACATG
The DNA here is from genome assembly GCA_015471245.1 of Laticauda colubrina. Classification (NCBI taxonomy): domain Eukaryota; kingdom Metazoa; phylum Chordata; class Lepidosauria; order Squamata; family Elapidae; genus Laticauda; species Laticauda colubrina. The sequence continues at coordinate 43,093 of BLBF01016151.1, forward strand.
AAAATGGTAGTCTTCTCAAAATCCGAGTTCTGTATGAAAAGTTGTGTTTTCTGGCTGAATTGAGTTCTACCCACCATTTTGAGATATGCCTTGGGCGAACTCCTCAGGGAATGCTCGGATGCGAGAATGATGTGGATTTTTAACGTTTTCCACCCTGGGGAACATGAAAATGATATTATTTTCGAAATCCGTGCTCTGCATCAAAAGTTGTGTTTTCTGGCTGAATCGAGTTCTACCCACCATTTTGAAATATGGCTTAGCTAACTCCTCAGGGAAACCTTGGATCTGAAAATGAGGTGGATTTTCAACGTTTTGCATCCTGGAGAACATGGAAATGATAGGCTTTTCAAAATCTGAGCGCTGCATCAAAAGTTGTTTTTTCTGGCTGAATTGAGTTCTTCCCACCTTTTTGAGATATGCCTTGGGCTAATTCCTCAAGGAAAACTTGGATCTGAAAATGAAGTTGATTTTCAACGTTTTCCACTCTGGAGATTATGAAAATGATGTTCTTTTTTAAATCCGAGCTCTGAGTCAAAAGTTATGTTTTCTGGCTGAATTGATTTCTGTCCAACATTTTGAGATATGCTTTGGGCTAACTCCTCAGGGAAAGCTCGGATCCGAAAAGGATGTGGATTTTCCAGGTTTTCCATCCTGGGGAACATGAAAATGATAGCCTTTTCAAAATTTGAGCTCTGCATCACATGTTGTGTTTTCTCGCTGAATTGAGTTCTGCACAACATTTTGAGATGTGCCTTGTGTTAAGTCCTCAGGGAAAGCCTGTATCTGAAAATGAAGTCGATTTTCAATGTTTTCCACCACGGGGAACATGAAAATGATAGTCTTTTCGGAGTCCGAGCTCTGCACCAAAATTTGTGTTTTCTGGCTGATTTGAGTCTTACCCAAGTTTTGAGATATGCCGTGGGTAATATCTCAGGGAAAGCTCACATCTGAAAATGAAGTGTATTTTTAATGTTTTCCACGATGGGGAACATGAAAATGATGTTACTTTGGAAATCTGAGCTCTTTGTCAAAAATTATGTTTCCCTGTCCAGGAAACCCCAGTTTGACAGTCACCGACAGAAATAGTACAGGCTTTCATATCAGTAGCTCAATCGACAGACCAAGTTACCACTCGAGGCCGAGCCAACCGGAACCCCAAATGCCTAGAAGACAAACTGACCACAGAATTGAAAGCAGCCCTACTGACTGATCCCTGGTTTGTGGAACATCAAACTGAATTAACAATTAATGAAGGACTGGCTTGGAAAGGGACTAAACTTTATGTACCTGCAACCCTAAGACTAATGGTACTAAAGAGTAGCCATGACTTGCAGCTGGGGGGGACACAGAGTTCTTAAAAACCCTACATTTAGTCAGAAGACAGTTCTGGTGGCCAAAAATGAAACCTGATGTCAAGGACTATGTAAAAAGTTGCTCAATTTGTGCCACCATGAAACACAGAACTGGAAAAACACCTGGTCTCCTCCAACAAGTAGCTGACCCAACACAGCCATGGGAAGAAAACGCAATGGACTTTATTGTAGAATTACCTGAGAGTGGAGGAAATACAATCATTTGGACTGTTATTGACTTATTCTCTAAGCAGGCCTACTTTACAGCCCATAAAGGACTTCCATCTGCAAAAAAGCTTGCAGAACTGTTCGTGAAGCATATCTATAGGCTATACGGAGTACCTCATAGAATATCAGACAGACAGGTACAATTTACCTCTAAGTTCTGGAGGGAGTTTTAAAAGTCTATTGGGTCATTCCAAGGGTTATCCTCAGCGTTCCATCTGGCCTGCAACAAAGTAGCAGAAAGGGTTAACGCCATGGTGGATCAATACATTAGATGCTATGTAAGTTATCAACTGGAAAACTGGGTGGAGTTATTACCATTTGAAGTGGTTGCTTGTAATAATGCGGTACATAGCAGCACAGGGTTGACTCCATTCCAAATCAATACTGGCATGGAATCTGTTCCTATGCCAGAATTACCTAGAGAACCCCCTGTCTATAACAGAATGGATGAATTCGTTAAAAAAAGGTTGGGATGATACTAAAAAAGCTTTGACTGAAGCTGCAAAGGATTACAAAAAGCAGGCGGACAAACATAAATCCCTCAAACCACCATTTAAAGTAGGAGACAAAGTATATTTGTCAACCAAATATCTTCGATTGAAATTTCCTAGTAAGAAGTTGGGGCCTAAATTCTTAGGTCCATTCCTGATTTCAAAAATAATCAATCCAGTCACAGTCCAATTAAGTCTTCCCCAGCTATTGGGAAAATTCACCCAGTGTTCCATAGTAGTTTATTAAAACCAGCTGTTATATCAATAAGACTAATAGCAATCGCTCCCCCTAAACCTTTAATTGTACAGGGTGAGACGCATTATGAAATCAAGAAAATCCTCGATTCTAGATTACACCAAGGACAGTTACAATATTTGGTATTATGGAAGGGTTACCCTGTATCAGATGCTACTTGGGAAAAAAAGTTGGGATGTACATTCAGATAGATTGGTTAACCAATTTCATGAGGAATTCCCCCATGAACCGAAGGGTCTTTTTGGAGGGAGGAGAGGGGGTTAAGGACAATGCATTAACCCCTGGTTGTTTTGTTTCTTATTTTCTTATAGGAGATAAACTTTTCAAGGGGGAGTGCCTATCAGATATGGAATTCATCGCTGCCTCATAGTGGAGAAAGTGGGAGGGAGTGATGTTTGTTGAGTAGCTCTTAGTATACAAAATATTTTATTTTGATAGTTCAAGGTTACAGAATATGGTGCAGAAAGAATTAGAACTTACTTTCGGATTGGGGCATGTGATGTAGTGATGAGGAAAAAGGGGATGGTTTTTAGGTTGGGACTTTGTGGAGAAGCCGGAAAGATTTAGTTCCGGATTTCCACAGTATGTGCCAGACGTTGTTCTAATAAAAATACTTTGAGATGATGTGTGTCCTGGAGTTACTGAGAGGAATCAATTTTCCCTGGAATGCTGACACCAGGTTGATTTATGCGGATGGCTGGCAGAGCTCCTATTTCTGCTGCTGCTGCCTCCTCCTTCTCTCTCTCACAAGTTAGCAACATACCTTTGATCAGGTTTGATTCTTCCCACAGCTTCATTCAGGAGATTTAAGGCTTGCACTAGCAGGAGATTTATCTTCTGTGCCTCATGCCAAGCCTCCACTCCTTGGCGCCGTTGAGTAGTTATCATCCCTGGAGGGGGAGTTTCTTCCAGTTCCTTCCATCTGACCCCCAAGGACCATTTGGGTCAGACCACCGGTTTCTCATTGAGGTGCAGCCCTGCGAGCAACTCGCCTCCCCTGCAGTATCCAGAAGTAGGGACGTTGTTTTTCCAATAGCTCCCAAATCCTCTTGGTTGCCAACTAACAACCAAGTTAACAACCATGTTGGTTGTTTTCAGACCCCCTCAGAAGAAAGAGTGGGCTGATAAACAGAAATCTAGAATAATGTCAGATGGTGCTCCATACAAAATCCAAGAAAGACACTCTTAGACTCCATTATTATAGGGAAAATAAACTTTTACTGGAAATCAAGTGGTAGCATCAAAGGAATTCTAGATCTGAGTACTTACGCGCAAAAACCACATATACAAAGTGATGACAACATTCTCACCCACCATAGTTCAAACAGCCCATCCAATCAAATATGTGTATAAGAAACCGGAAGGGTTTCTTCAGCGACAGACCGAAATCGTGTGCAATTTTGATCTGTGCTCACCACTGGAGTGCCCCAATCCTTTGGATTCGGGGTTGAAGCCACCCCGTAGAGGTGGTGAAGAGGGGGGGGATTGCTAGCCGAGTGGAGGGGAGACGCATCTCTCCTCCTTGGCTGGTCTAAACTCCCTTTCCCCAAAGGCGGTTGCAGCGGCAGTCAGAAATGGCCAGCTCAAAGAAGAACCCGACTGGATAAGATTGCGCAGGAGGAAGACAAAGAGGTAAGCAGGATAGACCGGGCTAAACAACAAAAAACATCTCAGCAAGGTACCCTGAATCTAAAAGTACCCAGAGGGATACTTCTGAAAGAAGATATTTAAGCGGTGAAGGAGAGAGAAAAGGAGGTTAAAAAACCTTTTTTTACCTTTATATTGACAATTACAAATAGTATGGAAAGAAATTTATAGTAATCTATTTTGACACTAATAGGCAACCTTAAGCTGAAATCTAAGTGTCAAAAGGAGAATAAATATTTTTTCTTGGGCATTTTAAAGCTCTAAAAAGGAGAAGAGTGCAGGCAAAAGGAGTTTGAATAAAGACTTGGAATGATGGAAATAATGGAAACTATTCCAAAAAGACTTGGAATAATGGAAAAATAGAGTGCCACCTGGAAAAATAAAGAGGATTAACAGTGAAACTTTGAAAAGACTCCCAAGGATACATTGTAACTAAAATCTTATTAAAAGATACAGCAACCCATGGAAAGGAAAAGTAAAGGAAAGAAACAAGAAGGAACAGTCTGGGATAATTTGGTGATTTAAAAAAAAAGTTTTGGGCATTGGTTTTTTCTTTCTTTTTCTGTTTTTACTTAAAGTCAATTGGGTGGTTGTTCAAAAGTGTTTAAAATGCCATCACTCCTGGAGGAACTGAAGATGAGTCTTAAAAAACAGAAAGAAGATGCAGAAAAGGGAGGAAGATCCTTTGGCTTCATATTTGAATTTTTTGAAATGGAGATTCTGAACTATGAAAAGCAAAAGGAAAAGCGTCAAGAGCAAGAAGAAGGGTGGGACAAAGAAGAAGCCATTTTCAATGATCAAATAATACAAAGTGTGGTAATAAGGAGAAAAAGGGGCAAAGGAGTTAAATACGAATAATAAGAATTAATGAGAATTATAACAACCAATTAAATACAGGGGTGGGATTCTACTGGTTTGGACCGGTTCAGAAGAACCGGTTGTTATAATTCTAATTAATTCAGAGAACTGGTAAATTGGGTCCATGGCTGGCTCTGCCCCTCTCCACCCGCTTCTTCACTCTCTGTCCAGTCAATCCTTATTGCGTATGCACAACATTGCACGCATGCGCGACAATCACTGACTGCATTCTTCCCCCGCCTGCCCTGCCCCTCCTTATCTTGGCCATGTGCCATCACTGCCTGCAGTCTGTCTTCACCCACCCGCCTGCCCGCCAGCCATTGCTGTCTGCCTTCTGCCATGATCTTCCCAGGTAAGTTAGGCTCTGCAAGCCCTGGTTGTTTATATGTTGCTGCTGCCGCCAGGCCCAGTTGAGTCTCAAGTGGCTACCACCACTGCACTACCACTGCCACCCTCACCCTTGCCACCACCACAAGCCCCAGTTGAGTCCTGACTCCCAGGCTAGCCTAGGCCGCCACTGCCATGCCGCCGCCACCCTCAGCACTCGTGGCCTAGCTTCCCCCCCCCAACTGTCCCCAGCATCCAGCTTACCTGCCTTGCTGGTGGCACAGAGGAAGGCGAGTCAGGGCTAACTCATCGCCCCTCAGGTCCCCATCAACCTGCATCTCGCCTCCTGCCTGGATTCTCTGCAGCTGCTGGGCCTTGCCTGTTAGGGACAGAGGGAGCGACCAGGGAGCATGACGCTATGCTGTCTGGCCCGCATTGCCCCTTTGCCTCCCACACTCTCAGCTAAAATACTTGGCTCAGCAAGGGTGGGGCGGCTGGCAGAGGGGTGATGTGGGCGGTGTAGCCTTGTGCTTCCTGGTCGCATCCCACACCCCCTGGCAGCCACGAGCCCCAGCAGCTGTGGAGAATCCGAGCAGTGGATGAGATGCAGCCTGATGGGGAGTTGAGTGGCGACTGCTCTGCCCTGGCTGGCTCACCTTTCCCTCTGTCACCAGCTGTGGGAGGAAGGTAAGTTTGCAGACAGTTGGGAAAGCTCAAACTGCTGCCTCGCCAAGAGCTGCTGGTGGGGTGGGCAAGGCTGCAGTGCATACCTCGCTTGAAGTCCCCAGCCCAAAAGAGGGATGGGAGGAAGTCCCACCCGTGGCCCCTTTGTTGGCCCCAGAAGCCTTGCCTTCAGGGTTGGGCAACGTGGGATCGGGTGTGAATGGACAATCATGCCCGGTCCCTGGGACTTTTGGAGACTTGCCAAGAAGAACCCTCATCATGAGCAATGCTGCTGGGCAAGTACTTTGTTGGTATGTGTGTGTGTGTGTGTGTGTGTGTGTGAGTGAGTGTGTGTTTCAGGTGGGTCTCCTGGCTTTAGGAGGAAGGGAAGTAGGAAGGGAAGGAATAGAGACAGAGAGGAAGAGAGAAAGAGAGAGAGGGAAAGAGAGAGAGAGAAAGAGAAAAAGAGAGAAGGAAGAGACAAGAAAGTAAAGAAGAAAGAGAAAGAAAGAAAAAGGGAGAGAGAGAGAAAAAGAATGAAGAGACAAGAAAGTAAAGAGGAAAGGGAAAGAAAGAAAAAGGAAGAGAGAAAGGAAGAGAAGGGATAGACAAAGAAAGGAGATGGAAGGAAGGGACAGAAAGAAAGAGAGAGAGAGAAGAGAAAATGAGATAAATGAATGGATAGATAAATACATGGAAGGAGGGAAGGAGGGAGGGAGGGAGGGGGAGAAAAAAAGGAGAGAAACCATAACTTCAGAAGACTCTTTGAAGCAGCACAGCAATCTAGGGCTGGCCTGGAAGGGATCTCGGAGGTCATATTCTAGTCCAACCTCCTGCTCCAGCAGGAGATCCTTACAGAATAATGGAATAGCAGGGTTAGAAGGGAGTGCGTGTGTGTGTATGTGTATGTGTGTGTGTGCATAGCTGTCAGAACTCCAAAAACAGGTCAAAAACAGGTCAAAAACTGGGGAGTCATAAATTATAAATCGGTCATAAATTAGAACACTTGCTAAGCAACCGGCCATCAAGTGAGGACCACTTGCCAGTCACATGGTGAGGTTTGCCAGTCACATGGCCACCATGCCATGCCCATCCGGTCACGTGACCACCAAGCCACACCTATCCCCTCTATTTGAGGGGCCATCACAGAGAAGAGTGGGTCAATCTGTTTTCCAAAGGATCTGAAGGTCAGAAAAGGAATAATGGATGGAAACTAATCAAGGAGAGATTAAACCTAGAAATAAGGAGCAATTTTCTGACATTGAGAATAATCAACCAACGGAACAGCTTGCCTTCACAAATTGTGGGAGCTTCATTACTGGAAGCTTTCAAGAAGAGCTTGGATTGCCACCTATCAGAAATGGTGTCGTACTTGTAGGGGGGCGGGTTGGACTAGATGACTTACAAAGTCCTTTCCAATTTTGTTAATCTGTTAAAACTCTTCATTTTGTGGTTTGGCCTCCAGTCCCTTTGCTGCTTTTCTCTGCACTCTTTCTAGACTAGAGTCTCAACATCTTGGAATGGGATGTTTAGACACGGGCCCTTGGCTGCGTCTAATTGTTGGAAGAATTATCCTTCTGGGTTCAGTTCCAAGTGGGGAAAAATACACTGGAAACATGGAGGCTGTTTGGAAAGATGGTTTAAGAGTGGACAGGATCACATTGCTTGGAGCTCCAAAGTGAAAAGGATGATCACATGTTTCAAGATATTGAGTGAAGGAAAAGAAGGGCTGAGATGCTGAGAGACCTTTAGTTTTATATCCTCTGTTGGGCCCTACATTAAGGCCAGGTCACATCGCCCAACGGATGCAAAATGTATGTAAAAAGGACACAGCGGACGAGCAAATTTTCCATCCGTTGTTATCCGCTCTCAAAAGTGCCCCAAATTTGCAAAACAGAGCGGACAACAATGGCCGGGGGGAGGACCTATCACGGATGTAAAATGGATGCTCAACAGAAGCCTAGCGGATGAAAGCGGATGGAAGTGGATGGCACGTCCGCAGGGCTTCCGGGGGAGAATTTCAAAGTGGACACGTAGCGGAAAGAGTGGATGCAGAGCAGATGACGCAGATGCCTAGCGGATGCAGAGCAGATGCGTAGCGGATGCCTAGCAGATCACTGCGCATGCGGGGAGGATGCATTGCGTCAGCCCCACAGATATAAAAGGAGACACTCGCAAGCAGATCACCATTCAGAGGAAACACCTGCTGCCAGACACATCTTCATCAGAGACATCTTCATCACAGACATCTTCATCACAGACATCTTCATCATGGGGAAAAAGAGGAAGCCTGTGCCATCTTCTGCCAGCCCTGGCAAGAAGGATAGATCCACCATCCCACCCCCTGGCGCTGACTCTGCTGCTGCTGCTGCTGCTGCTTCTCCTGCTGCTGCTGTGGTGGACCAGCCCCAAAGCCCTGAAAGCCCTGATGCTGAAGGCCCTGCAGAGGGAGGAAGAGGCAAGGCAAGGAGAAGGAGAAGGGAGAGAGGAAGCAGTACTCCATTGCAGAGGAGCATGAGGAGGAGGTGCTGGAGTGGCTGAGGGAGAACAAGTACCTCTGGCGGAAGGGCCACAGGCTCTATCGAGACACCAAGCGAAAGCAGGCAGCTTGGAGACAGAAGGCGGAGAGCCTGGGCTTCAAATGTCCTCCTCAGGTGGTGGAAGCATATGCATACCTGGTACCGGAAGCTGCACCTGAAGAAGTCTGGCCAGGCCGCGATCAAGCTCACTGACCGGGAGACCTATGTCATGGCAAAGTGCAGCTTCCTGGAGGGTGAGGTCCGCCACCGAGGAGCAGCCCCTCTGTCTACCCTCACTCTCAGGCAGCCCACAGACAGCCAGTCCTCTTCTGGCCAGGAGACAGCGACCGTGTCCAGGCAGGTGTCCACAGAGTGCCCCGTGACAGAGACCCCCCTGACAGCTGCACACCCTGTGCCGGAGGACGTGGAGGATTCTCTCACACACATGGAGCAAGAAGAAGCAGCGACCACCAGGGACCAACCCACACCCACCCTTAGCTCCACCTCCACAGAAAGCAAGCAGAGAGGCAGACCGGAGGGACAGAGCCACACTGTCCTCTTGGAGATCAGGGACACCATCAAGAACAGCGCAGATCTCCTCTCTCAGCTGGTACACTTCAAAATTCCTTCCTCAAACTGCAAGCCCTTCCTCACCTACGTGAACCAGACCCTCATGGACATGCCCGAGCCCCAGTACCAGGTGATGAAGGAACGGATCACGGCGTTGCTGCACCACCCCCCAGGCCCAGCTGAACCTGCTCCCACCCACTCCAGGTCTGCTCCTCCACCCCAGGCGATGTCACAGCCCTTCCAAGACTTTCAACAGCCCCTCTCCTACCAAGGCTACAGCTACCAGGAGTTCCAGCAGCACAGGCAGCCCTTCCCAGTCCAGGCACAGGTTCCTCGGATGCCACCTGAGTTGTTACTGGTTGACTTTATCATTGCTCGGGACACTTTTCTTGGTTCCTTTTGCTTTTTAAATAAAGTCCTACACTTTACTGTTATTAATAAAGGTTTTCTTTGCTTCACACACTTGGGTCATTTCTTTTACTGAATAAAGTTTTGGTGGAAACTTTTAGAAAATGGTTAAGCCTTTTGCATGCTTATGGGGTAGGCAGGGATACCTGTGGGATGGGTAATAGCTGTGGGATAGATAAGCCTTCAGTGCAAGCATAGTGGAACTGTATGGTCCACCCTCCCAGCTGCCACACCTATGGCCCTTTATTATCAAGAACAATTTAATCATTGATCAACACATTTCAACACAAACAAAACTCTTTATTAATGCCCTGTTTATTGTAGGTTCACTCAACATACATGGCACAATCTCATCAATGTGATGAGACAGTCTCAAGGAAGCATCCATTAAGCATCTACCATCCTGTCTTGCCACTCCACTGCTCCAGCTGGGGAGTTGCATCAGTGTTTCAGGAGGTTGCGCTTCTTCCCTTCACGTGAAGCTCTGTTGGGGCCTGGTACATCCACAGTGTCGATCAGGTTTTGCCCTTGCCTCCATTAACCAGGCTCCATGTCCCCATTGCCTTGTTGGTGGTCCACAAGCCTGTTCTGCAACACTGGGTAGTGGGTGCGCATGAGATTGTGCAGGATGCAGCAAGCTTCCACGATGCTCCTCACGGTTCGTGGAGGATGCTGCATGGTGGTGAGAAGTACCTGGAACCTGTTGGCCAGGATGCCAAAAGTGTTCTCCACCACCCACCTTGTCCTGGACAGCCTGTAGTTGAAGATCCTCTCTTCACAGGTGAGGCATCTGGAAGTGTAGGGCTTCATGAGGTAGGTTCTGAGGGAGAAGGCGTCATCACCCATGATGAAGTAGGGCACATCTTGTGTGTCGTTGGGCAGGGGGTCTGGATCTGGGAAGCCCATGATGAAGTTACATTCCAGCCCCTTCTTGAGGTCACTGGCATTGTATATCTGGGCATCTGAAGCTGCCTGAAGCATCGATGTACATGAACTTGTAGTCAGCATCGACCATGGCGAAGAGGATGATGCTGAAGAAGCCCTTGTAGTTGAAATAAGTGGACCCTGACTTGACTGGAGCTTTGCAGGCCACGTGCTTCCCATCTATGGCTCCAACGGTGTGGGGGAAGTTCCACCTCTGATACACTGTTCTGCAAGTTTCCTCCAGCTTTGTTCAGTGGAGGGACACTGGAGGAGCTCCTCCAGGTATTCTTCGATGATGGCCTGCACCACTTCTCTGACCACAATGCTGATGGTGTTGTGTGGCACCTTCCAGGCGTACTGCAAGTTTCTGTACGTGGTGGCCAGGTGGCGCAGAGTCAGTGCCACCTTCAGCCCAGAGTCCAGGATGGGCGGAAGTTGGTGGTCTGCTTGGTCAATCTGGGTCTCAGACGCTCCACAATTTCGTCAAACATGGCTGGTGGCATCCTCATGAAGTGCTGGAATGCATGAGTGTCTTAATTCCTCAGCTCCACCATCAGCTTGTCATAGAGTCCAAACTCCGCTCTTCTCCTGATCCATCGTCGGACTTCCCGTAGAAAAGGTGAAAGAGCCTGAAGAGGGCTTGGTTCTGGTGTTGAATGATGGCGGCTACCAAAAGGAGCGTGTGATGATCCATGGTGGAGAAGAATGGATGCTGTGGAAGAGCAAGAGCAAGGCTGAAGAGGTCTGCACACCAGGGCTGCTAGACTGAAAGTGAGATCCAGGTGATTTCCTCCCCCTTTTTATAGGAAATGTCAGTTTTCCACGAGGTGTCCTTCCACATACTCTAGACATCCTCCAGACATGCTAAATATCCAAGATACGTCCCCTATACGAACGTTTTTTCTGTTTTAATGCTTTATATCCGAGCTGCATCCACTTTCATCCTTTCTATGTCCGTGCTACTTATGCTGTGTGTCCATTCCGCGTCCGTTTTGCTTCCTCCCTGTGTCCGTTTTCCGCTGGAGTGGATTTGAGTTGCGCGGATGCACAGCGGATGCCTCGCGGATATAGCAGATGCGTAATGGATGACGACGGATGTATAATGGATGTTGTTAAGCCTGGGTTCCCCAACCAGGGTTAGGGAGACAAGCTAAACA
>BLBF01016153.1:0-16464 GCA_015471245.1 Laticauda colubrina
AAAAATTGTGGTCATACGTGGAGGACTGCCTTTATTGCCTTGTAGTTCCTTGAAATTTATCTCCAGAGACGTTCAGGATCTCTCAGTCAGAATATTCACCTTTCTTCTCCCCCCCTTCTGCTTGCTTCCAAGGAGCCTGGAACAAAGTCCTTGGTAGGACTTATTTCTGGGGCTACCGGGGCTGGAAGCAGCCCGAGAGGTCTGAGGTGAACCCCCAGTTCAGGCTTTCAAGGGTTGTACTGTTGGGCTTCCCACTTTGGAGAGAAAGAGAGAGAGAGACCCTCTTTCCTCTGGTGGGGTTTGAGATGCCCCAAAATTCCTGCTTGCAACTATTCACACAGTGCAGCCACAAGGAGACCAATCTGGTTAGGATGCAGCCTGACTCTCCAATGGGGCTTCTCCTCCTTCTGCATCTTCTGGACTCCGGTCTCAACTAGCTCAAGCATTGGGGAAAAGAACCGACTTTAATAAGGGGATGGAGACAGGATGGTGGATCTCATGGAGAAGCTTCTTTCACAGGGCAGGAGCAGCGTTGGGAAAGGGGCGCTCACTTGGTCTCTTTGAATGAGAACATCTCAGCAAGAGGCCCTGGAGGCCTCTGCCTTCTCTGGCTTGGTGGGATGGCCAATGGCTCTCATGGAGATTGTCAAACAATATAGTTGGAGCTTGGCTCCCACACAAGCCATCTTACCACTTTTCCTATTCATTCTCTCATACATACACTATTAGCTGCTGTCAGTATGAATAAGGTGTCAAATTCATTGAACAACAAATTCCTCTGCATGATTTTCAGAGTACCCTTTGGCAAGATTTATTGAGATGAAGAGAGTTGCAAAGATTACAACCATTGAAACATTTCCCATTGAAAAATGTAGACATGATTTCTTTGATTCCTGCACACCATCTAAGTTGAAATAATTTGTGTCTACTTTGAAAGAAAATAAAATTTTAAAATTCTTTAAATGTCATGGTGTTATGTCTGATGTTTTTACAGTTGTTCTGGCTGTGAGATGCTCCCTTGTGTTCAGCTCTGGCCTCAGAAGGATAATGTAGCACTTGGGGATGAAGATGCAGCCCAGCAGGCCAACACTGGAGGCCAGGATGGAGAAGACCTGCACAGCCACCATGTATTTCCCTTTGGTGCTCAGGTAGGTGGGCACAAAAGTCACCCAGACGCTGTAGAAGACCAGCATGCTGAAAGTGATCAGCTTGGCTTTGTTGGAGGCCGCAGGCAGATTTCTGGCCAGGAAAGCCACCATGAAACAGATGGCAGCAAGGAAGCCCATGTATCTGAGGGTGACGTATAACATGACAAAGATCCCTCCGTTGCATTGCAGGATGATCTCTCCAGGCTGGGAGTGGAGGTAAGAGTCAGGGAAGGGGGGAGAAACTCCCAGCCAGATGGAGCAGATGATAATTTGGACAGCAGAAGAAGACAGGATGATGGAGTTGGCCAAACTCTTCCCCAACCATCTCTTTGTTTGATTTCCTGGTTTTGTGGCCAGGAAGGCCAGCACCACCATGATGGTTTCGGCCAAGAGAGAAGAAACGGCAACTGAGAAGATGATGCTGAAGACCGTTTGTCGGAGAAGGCAGGTGGCTTTCCTTGGTTGACCAATGAAGAGGGAAGAAGACAAGAAGCAAAGCAGGAGGGAGACCAGGAGGATGTAGGAGAGATCCTGGTTGGTGGCTTTGACAAGGGGAGTTTCTCGGTATTGAATGAAGATGTTTAAAACAAGGCCTGTAGATAGGAAGAAGAGCAGGGCAAAAGAGACCAGGATTATGCCCAGGTGTTAATCATAACAGGAAGGTTATAACTTTGGGGATACATTGGACTCTTTCCTCATTTGGATATTTATCATCTGGACATTTAATGCATTTTTCTGTATCTAAAAAAATCAAAAAAGCTATAAATATATATAATATACAATTTTTTATACAAAATTTTTGGAGGATGATATAATGTGGTGCAGTGGTTAGAGTGCAATACTGCAGGCTACTTCTGCTGACTGCCGGCTGCCTGCAATTTGTCATCTTGAATCTCACCAAGCTCAAGGTTGACTCAGCCTTCACATCCTTCTGAGGTGGGTCAAATGAGGACCCAGATTGTTGGGGCAACTTGCTGGCTCTGTAAACCACTTAGAGAGGGCTGGGAAGCACTGGGAAGCAGTATATAAGTCTAAATGCTCTTGCTATTGCTACGTCTGCTTTAGATGAGGAAAAGCAATGAACCTAAGACAATTCCTAAAGTTTCAAAGAACCGAGATGTTACGAGGAAAAAATGGAATGGAATGGAATGGAAGTATCCATTCAAACTAATACGTAGAAGAATTATCCTGGAAATGGTAAAGCTTGCACAATCTGCCTTACTTCCTATCTAGCTGCTCCTTCAAGATCCCTTTAGATTAGAAATTGTGCATTTTGAAAATAAGCAGAAAGACTGTTAAGCTTCAATGTGTTTTTCAACATGTGTTTCATGAAAATGCTCTGGATGGATCCAGTTCCACAAAACCTTCCTTTCCTCCAGTGTCACCAACCTTCCTGAGTGGAGAAAGTCCCCTCCAGACAAGGAACGCAGTCGTAGCAGCAAAATGGCTCTCCTTCTCGAGCCCTCTTGACAAATCCAGGGCGACAACTTTCCACACATCTGGACTGAGGCAGGGACTGAGAAGAAAAAATAGGAATGCAAAGAAAAGAGTTAGGACTCAGCATCCAGGGGAAATGGGGAGGGGGGAGAAATGGACATTAGGCAAGTAGCCTCTGGGCCTTCACTTAGATAAATATGAAATCTGTGACTCCTTCCAAACAGGAATAGAAGGTACAACCATTGGAAGATTATCCACTGGGATTTGCTTTTGGCATATCATGGGTGGAATTTAAAATAAAGATTTAAGCCTTCAGTGACACCGGTCAATTTTTCCTCATGGCCCGATAAACAAGCATCCCTCCATTCTTCTCATACCCCTGGTTTTAAAGTCTGAGGATCTCTCCCAAAGGCACTGGACTTTATTTTTCCTTGGGCACATTTCATGTCCAGTCCAGTTGCCTTTTGAAAAAACACCTTTGGGACAACTGTGACCTGGATGTCTGAGAATCTCCTTTGGTATATTCATCTATTCACTTTAAATTATATAATTTGTTGAATTTAGAATAAATTTTGGATTTATTATATTTTTAGATTATCTGATTTATTGAAAAAGAGAAGAACTGTGATGAAGAAAGAAACTGATGAGTTGCGGTGGTGCAGTGGTTAGAGTGCAGTACTGCAAGCTCCTTCTGCTGCCTGCCGGCTGCCTGCACTTTGGCAGTTCGAATCTCACCAGGCTCTATCCTTCCGAGGTGGATCAAATGAGGATCCAGATTGTTGGGGTCAACTTGCTGGCTCTGTAAACTGCTTAGAGAGGGCTGTAAAGCACTGTGAAGAGGTATAGAAGTCTCTAAGTGCTATTGCTATTGATAAGTCTGCTTTAGATGAGGAAAAGCAATGAACCTAAGACCTAAGACAGTTCCTAAAGTTTCAAGGAACTGAGATGTTACTAGATGAAAAACCATGGAGTAGTTCAATTCATGTTATTGTGCGCAAATGTGAGGGGAGTTCTTCAGTTTGGACAAATGATGATTGGGACATGTGATGATGGGTGTAGGGGGTTGGATTTGTAGTTTTGATTATTGCAAGGAAGCCCGGGATTTTCAGATTTGGGATTCCCCCAGTTGTGCCAGTTACTATCCAAATGAAAGTGAACTTTTGAACGATGTCTGTCTCGAAGTTATTGGTTGGAGTGGAAGGTTGCTGGAACGTGACATGTAGTGTGGCTGTAATGCTTTTTATCTTTATTATCTTCTTTACTTCACCCTTTTATTGGCATGATGGCGGTGGTGGTGGTGGTGGTGGTGGTCAGACAGGCAGCATATAAATTTTGGGAAGCTGAATTCTAACTTCAACACTTATTTTCCACTGTGACCCACAGGACATCCATTCTTGAATAAGCTTCCTTGGATTCAGTCCTAACTTGAGCTCAGGAACAGATCAACAGAATTGTCTCCTTCTTCCCTTCTATCTGAGGACAAGGAAGAAGCGATTCCACACTTCTACCAGCAACACAGTCCCCAGCACTTGATGGCCTCTCTCACCAAGTTTATGGAGATCATAGAAACCAGAGCGGAGACTGGAGAGCCATCATGCATGTTCGACAGAATCATCACCCAGATCCCAGGTGTCTGAATGAGCAGAGGACATTGTTCCATATTACAGCATCTGGAGGACACTTTCTTAAACATGCTAGTTATAAAGAGAGTTATAAACACAGCACAAAAAATCATCAGTTGCTCTCTTTCTTCTTTGGAAGAGATTGAGAAGACCAGACTCCTCTCCAGAGCACTAAAAATCTACACAGACTGTTCTCATCCTGGTCATTCATATTTCGAACTGTTACCATCAGGAAGACGTTATAGGTGTCTTAAAATAAGGACTAATAGACTGAGAAACAGTTTCTTTTCCAAGGCAATAATTATCTTCAATCAAAGCACATTTGTGATCTAGTCCCATGTATATAGTGGCATTTTTAAACTATTTTATTTGCTAAATGTTTTAGATAGGTTTTGGACTGGGTTTTTAATTATTATTATGATTACTTTAATTATTTTAATTTTTAAATACTTCTGGTGTGATAGTGTTGTGGTGTTTGGGGCACTGTGCTGGAGTGTCTTTCAAATTTCATTGTATTAGTGGAATGCAGTGACAATAAAGGTACATTCATTCATTACTGATGCCCCCCAAGCACTCAAAGAAAACCATCATTGCCCACATTCCATTTTCTGGAAAGGTCATCCATCATGGCGACAAGGCTTAGCCCACTTGAAATGGGGCAACAGGCTTTGCAAAACAGGGAAAAGGTACCAATATTTCACTGACCTTGTTGAGCAACTTTAGCCGTGAAACAGCATCTTGGTTGATCATAAGTCTCCTTCTTTCAAAAATTCCTGGATGCAGAAAAATGTTATCCAACTTGGGGAGAACCACCCAGGTCCTGATGTTCAGATCTGCTGTTACCTCTCCATTTTGGTCCAAGTACAAAATAAAAGTAGAAAAATTGCAAAACTCATTCTTTGCCAGAAAGGGATGAAACTAAAGTGGAAAAATCCAGAAATATTAAAAGCAGGAATTTTGGTTTCTTATCTCATGTGGTCTCTTTACTTTTGAACTTTTCTTCCACAGTTATCTAACTAGCAAGTTTTCCTGGTTGGGAGAACAAGAGTTACCACAAAAAGTGAAAAAGAAAAGATTCAGCAAAATTTGTCCATCATATATTGAAAAAACAAAATTGACAATTTTTGTCAATTATATAGAATATTGTGGAGCAGTCACAACTGAAGAAACAAACCAATATAGAGATTATTCATAAACTCCTTGAAAACAACAGGGTAATTACTAGTAAGAACAGATTCATCTATGTTCCGTCCGGAAAAACACGTGGTAGACCAGGTTCCAACAGTAAAAGTCTTTATTTGCAACTAAAGATAAACGGAACAGTTTGGCTCTAGCCGCGGCAGCCTTTATATACGGCTTGCCTGCCGGCTTGTAGTCAATGACATTGGTTTGATTCAACCGCCTTTTGGCGGTTCCTTTGGATTGGTTCCTAGTGAACCAATCCCTATGCTGGCTTTCTTAGCCAATCAGATTAGCGAATTTGGAGTAAACTATTTTCATACAGCACACCCCTCCCCTCTTGATTTAGTCCTATGTGGTGACATAGTCGTGCAGGTAGGTGGGGCTTCTTCTGACTCTACTGGACTTGCGCAGTTCATTTTCGCTGGAGACTTCAACCAGTTTGGATGAGGTTGCTGTCTCTCCGCTCTTCTCCATGGAACCACCTGGAAGGGTGAGTCAGCCATTTTGCTACAGCTTGAGTTTCTCAGGCCGATGGTTTCGCCGCTCCCTCCTGGTTTCTCTGGGCAGGTCGACCTGGCTTGGCTGGCCCCTTCGTCTGGATTTTTCCCACAAGTTTCATCTAACCGTAAGTTTCTTTTTTGCTCTTTTTGTTTGTTAAGGTGTTCTGGGTTTATTTTAAAAGGTTCTTTATTATTTTCTTGTATTTCCTCCCCCCTCTTTGGTTTGATTTTTGTCATTTTTTATTATTTGTGGTTGTGAGTTTGTATTTCTTTTAATGTTTCGGGAACGAAGCTGGTCTATGTGCCGCTTCCATTCCCTGCCATCATCTACGGTTAGTCGGTAGGACCGGGGGCCTGTAATTTGTGTGATTGTGCCTGGAAGCCATAAGGGGTCCCCGGTGAAATTTTTTGCATAGACTAGGTCGCCGATTTCAAATGTTCGGAAATGGCTGGAGGAGTCGGAGGGTCTTTCCCATGTGTAATTTGGGTGCAACCTGTCTAATTGTGACCTAAGTTTTCTTCCCATTAATAATTCCGCTGGGCTTTTGTTGGTTACAGTACTGGGTGTGATATGGTGGAGGGTGAGTAGGTGGTTACTTTTATCCTGGACATCCCCAATGTCCATTCTCTCTAAAACCTCTTTGGTAAACCTGACCATTCTCTCCGCCCTACCATTTGCAACCGGGTGGGCCAGCGCGGTTAATGCATGGCGTATACCTAGGGAGGCTAGGTATTGTTCAAATTGGATGGCTGTTAATTGTGGCCCATTGTCGGACACTAGGATGCCCGGCAATCCATGGGTTACGAAAAGTTTGTTACATTGTTTAATGACCACCTCAGTTGTCGTAGATGACATTACTACAACTTCCAGCCAATTTGAGTATGCATCTACGATAATTAAATAGGTATGTCTCCTAATAGGACCCGCGAAGTCAATGTGGATCCGAGACCAGGGGCCCCTTGGGGTTTCCTTCTCCCTTATGGGTGCTTGTGGTGGGGAAGGCCTGGTTTTTTGACATTTATTACAAGTAGTAACCCAGTATTCGATGTCTTTATCTATACCAGGCCACCAGACATAGCTTCTAGCAAGGCTTTTCATTTTTACAATACCAGGGTGGCCTTCGTGAAGCATACCCAGCACTCTAGTTTGTAATTTAGGGGGGATTACTACCCAATCACCCCACAATAAACAACCTTTTTGAATTGAAAGTTTGGTTTGTCTGGTCCGGAAAGGTTTAAATTTTTCAGTTTTTTGGTTTTCCGGCCAGCCTTTACCTACCCAGTTTAATATGTGGGCAGTCACTGGGTCCTTTGCGATGGCTCTGGCGACATCGTTTGCAGATATTGGTAGTTCGGGGCATGTCTCTATCTGCAGGGTGGTCATTGTTGGCGCCGGGTCTTCCTCCGTCATTGGCAATGGTGCTCTGCTTAATGCATCTGCATGGGAGATTTGCTTCCCGGGTCGATGCGTTAATGTGTAAGAGTATGCTGCTAGGAATTCTGACCATCTAGTCATTTGCAGGGATAAAATGTTCGGTGTAGGCTTGTTTCCTGCTAGAATTCCTAGTAACGGTTTATGGTCCGTTACGATCAAAAATGTTCTTCCATAGAGATATTCGTGGAACCATTTCACTCCGGCGACGATTGCCAGGGCTTCTCTGTCTAGTTGACTATAGTTACATTCTGTTTTAGACAGAGTCTTTGGGTAATAAGCAACAGGTGCCTCTCTCCCATCTGGCAATTGGTGGCTCAGGATGGCACCGACTCCAAATGGTGAGGCGTCGCAGGTTACCATCAATGGAAGTGTGTTACTAAACCGGATAAGAATGGTGTTTGATGTTAATAAATTTTTTATTTTCTGGAAAGCTTTTTGCTCTCTATGACCCCAAGTCCAATTAGTTTTTTTATCCAGCAAATGGTGTAATGGTTCCGCTATTGTCGCTTTGTGGGGGAGGAATACGTTATAGAAATTTATTAGTCCCCAATATGCCTGCAATTCTGTTTTGTTTCTTGGCTGTGGTGCGTCTTTAATGGCTTTGACTTTTTTTTCAGTAGGGTGTATACCCTCTCCATCTATTAAGTAGCCCAGAAATTCGACGCGATCAGTCATTTAGCAGCATTTTTCTTTTTTAACTCTCAGGCCAGATTCTCTGAATTTTGTTAGCACATTTCTTAGTCTTTTTTCTAGTTGGGTTGTATCTTTAGCCAAAATCAGGACATCGTCAAACTATAGTACGACCCCTTTTATTCCATTTAATAGGCGTTCCATGAGGCTTTGGAACATGCCTGGAGCCACACTTACTCCAAACTGGAGTCTGTTGCACTTGAATGCCCCTTTGTGAGTCACTATTGTTTGTGCCTCGGCCGTTAAGGGGTCTACTGGAAGCTGTTGGTAAGCTTGTGCTAGATCTAATTTTGCAAAAAATTTTCCTCCCCCTAGTGAGTGTAACAAATGTTGTACGACTGGCACCGGGTATGCGCTTTGTTGCAGCGCATGGTTCAGGGTAGCCTTGTAGTCTCTGCAGATGCGTACCGACCCATCAGGTTTAACCAGTGTTACTATTGGCGTCTCCCATTTAGCATGGTCAACAGGTTCCAAGACCCCTTGGTCAATTAATTTGTTTAATTGTTCCTCTATTTTTGCCTTTAATGCAAAAGGGACTCATCTGGTCTTTAATCTTCTAGGGGCCACCTGGGGGTCTAAACTAAAGGAAATTGGGGTCCCCCAATACCTGCCTAGGGAGCCATCAAAAACGTCCTGGAACTCGTGGATCAGGTTTTCTTCCCAGTCGGTTGCAGCCACCCGGTCTACTCCGGTCATTCCGATGCCCAATGGTGCGAACCATTCGATGCCCAGGAGGCTGGGTCGGTCTCGGTCGACTATTGTCAGAGGCAGGACTTCGACATGCTGCTTGTAGGCAACTCGGAAATGTCCTAGTCCTACTACAGGGATTCAATTTCCTTGGTAGTCCTTCAGGGTTAATTTTTGTTTCTGGAGCTCTTTTAGCTTAATATTTGGGACCAGTTGTTTGATTGTGTCCCATGACACCATTGACAGGAAAGACCCTGAATCGACCTCCATCTCGCAGGGGCTGCCTTCGATTTTTACGATTATTTTAACTTTTTTCCCGCTTTCCATCTGAGCGCTTCCGATAGTGACAGTTTGATGGGTCTTTTCTCGGTTACTGGCTCGTTTGTTGCGCTGCCACTTTCTCTTGATTTGTTTCGATTCAGCTTGTGGGGGAGAGTTACTGTGTCTGTTAGGGCTGTAATTTTTTCGATTCCTACAGACCTTCTCGATGTGTCCCCTTTTCTTACAAGCTCTGCAGATGGCATCAAGGAATCTGCAGTCGGCTCGAGGGTGGTTTCCTCCACAAACGGCGCATTCCCGCCAGTTTCTTTTTTCGCGCCTTTTTTTGTTGGCGTATAGGTGGTGGACCTCATCGTCTTCCTCTCCGGATTCTGATGTCTCATCAAAGTCTTCATGGTGTGTGGTGGTGGGAAATTGTTTCTTCCCTCTAGTTAGGCTCGCTTCGTCGTTGTTCGCGTTCATTTGTTTCATTGTGGCCGCTGACTTTTTCACAGCTTCTGCTGCTGTGGCTTCTGCGATTGCTTCGGCTACGGTTATGTTGGGGTTATTTAGCAACTTGCTTTGTAAATTAGAGTCTCTTAAACCCAATATTACTCAATCTCGCATCGCTTCATCTAAGTTCAGGAACTCACATGCTCCCCCCAGTTGTCGGAGGGCTGCCACAAAATCAGCGGTGGTCTCGCCTTCTTTTTGGTCCCTTAGGTAGAATTTGTGCCGTTTGATGAGATTTGACACCACTGGTGCATAATGAGCCTTCAACATTCGTTGGAGTTCGGGCCAGGTCATTTACTTTACGTCTCTGGACTTTGCTAATGCCTTGGCCATTTTGAAAATCGTTGGTCCACAATGCGTCAAGAAGACAGCCCTCTTACACTGGTCTGAGATCTCTTCCATCTCGTTAATTTCCAAGTACATTTGGAAACGGTCTACATAGGATTCCCAATCCTCTTCATTGGGGTTGAAGGGTGCGGGCGGTGCATTATTTCCGGCCATCGCTTTCAGCCTGGGTTTCAATTCGCCGTGTGCACAGTCTCGCGTTTTAGGACAATCCCACCTTCATCGCTAGTGTTCCGTCCGGAAAAATGCGAGGTAGACCGGGTTCCAACAATAAAAGTCTTTATTTGCAACTGTAAAGATAAACAGAACAGTTTGGTTCTAGCCGCGGCAGCCTTTATACACGGCTTGCCTGCCGGCTTGTAGCCAATGACTGACATTGGTTTGATTTAACCGCCTTTTGGCGGTTCCTTTGGATTGGTTCCTAGTGAACCAATCCCTATGCTGGCTTTCTTAGCCAATCAGATTAGCGAATTTGGAGTAAACTATTTTCATACAGCATACCCTAGAAGTAAGTTCCCAGGTTAATCTTCTTCCAGGTAAACAGATGGGAAACATGATCAGAGGAGCTAAATCTAATTGATTGTAAGGCCACATTAACAGAATCTTGCAAGTCTGAAAGCAGAAATCTCCCACCAATTTTTATGCAGGGAAATGTTAGGCAGAAAATCTTCTGAGTTTCTTTCACTGCCCATTATGCAGCTGAGGGTTCCCCCTCCCTGTTATCTGATCCTTTCTAATTAGCATCTCTTCACTCATCCCCAAGATCATCAACACGAATCATTACAGTTTGTTTATTGATTGTGGGAACGCTTTTAAAATAGCCTGCTTTCATTAAAGTGACTTTAAACAGAACAATGAACGAGCTCTTTGTATAATTGGAGTAACACTGAGTGACCAGAAGCTAGTCCATATTCATGGAGAAGAGTCTGCTGCAAAATTTGGCAGAATTTGAAGAGGATTTCTGTTCGTGACAGTGTAGGTGCATACATACATTTTCCATGTAAACTGTTTAGAGCAATCTTCTGAAAGATGGAGATATGTTAGCTCATTTGAATCTACTACTTCATGAAGGAATGATTGGAAAGCAAGTTAAGTGAGGGGTTGGATGGTGTGATAACTAAGTGGAAAAAGACTATCTTAAAAATTGTACTCAAATTATTTTCACTGCTTCTTGGAGAACTGATTTATTAGATAAACAGTCATATAACTGGATCATTTTGTTACTGATGCACTGGAAGAAGGATGAGAGATAAAACTTAAAAAGACTGTTTAAGTTAAAATTGTATATTGTTACTCATAACATTATGGTAAATTTCTAGTGAATTTGCAGACAATGATGTACTGTGGTATTTAATTCCTGATGTAATACCTGATGTCAGTGTTTCAAATATTTGTGTTATGTCTCACCTTTCTTCTTTCCAAAACAGATGCGAAAGTCCAAAGTCATTCAAACAAAGGTAGGAAAGCTGACTCGGTCTTTATAGAGTTAATCCTTCAAACTGATAATGTCCTTGGCATTTCATTAACTCTCTGTCTGCCAAGTCCAAAATGATAACAAGAAACAAAATATTCACTAAAGAATACAAAGCAGACCACAGTTACTATGAAACCTGGAAGAGAATTAAAACTTTGTCCCGTACAAAGTTTTTGGCTAAAACACACCCACTTTTAACCCCTGTGGGGTATGTCTCAATGACTCAGCTCATTCTCTGACCCTCCCATGCCTCCTATGTTGCAGCTCAAGTTTCTTCCTACGTCGCTGCCTAGGATCAAGCCAGCATTCGTCCACTTGACTCCCTGTCAAGGGCTGCTCTGATATGCCCTCCTCCTCCCAATCAATCCCAAGTTGTTCTGCTGAAACTTGAGGTTATCATCAAGGAGGAAGGCATTGCAAGAGAGGAAGGTCCTGGGGAGGAAGGCATTCCCAGTTCCTCCTCCTCATTTTCCGAGTCCTCCTCCTCCAACAGCACAGGCTCGGAATCGGAGCCACAACAATTTGTTGGAAATGTAAAGAAAGTATTTTTAACTATATGTGGCTGACAAGTGCTAAGGCAAAAATATATGTGAACTAGAGTTATGTTTCAGTCCAGAAGAATCTTAAAATATGTATACAATAAACCATTGTTTTAGGACTTTTATGTGAGGAATTGGGGAAAAAAATAGAACTTATAATTTAAGTCAGTTCTTTTTACCTGTCATGGTTGCAGCCTTGGAGCCCCCAACCTCTCTTTGACCCCCTTGCTTCCCCTCCTGGAACTGGAGGAATATG
Source organism: Laticauda colubrina (assembly GCA_015471245.1). Classification (NCBI taxonomy): domain Eukaryota; kingdom Metazoa; phylum Chordata; class Lepidosauria; order Squamata; family Elapidae; genus Laticauda; species Laticauda colubrina. The sequence continues at coordinate 12,087 of BLBF01016153.1, forward strand.
CAGCTTTCAAGGCATGGGCCAGAGTGTAAATGAAAGTGTACAAATAGGGGTAGTTTATGATGCACCTTCTGTTCCTTTTTTCCTGGCTATCCAGTGGGGTTGTTGAGAACTGTTGTGATATAACAACACAAATTCCATTCTGGACAAACATGGGAGTGAACGTCCTCATGAAATTCATTCCCTCTATTGTGTCTGAAGCAAAGAGACCAATCAGGATCCATCTGAAATGGAGCAGCAGCTGGACAATTCCTGGGTACTGGATCCCTTGTTTTGGGAGCATCTGATGGAAAAAGGGGAATTGAGCTTTATCAGTCAGAGTATTTGAAACAGGTTCAATCCTGATCTGAAAAAGCAACGAAGAATGCGGTGTTATGTTTGGGGTCAGAACAAGTCCCAAGCACTAGATTTTAATAGCTCCTTATTGATTCTCATGACAACATTAGGATAGTTAGTTTATTATAGCCATTAAGCCAGATTAAAATGCATAATGAAAATCGCAGGACATTAACAAATATATGTATAAAAACAGAATGTAAGAATAAGTTAAGAATAAAGAATATAAATCATTTCTGCATCGTCTTACAATTTAGCAAAATCAGATTCGCATATCCAAATCTCTGCTTTACTGTTTTGCTGAAATAATGGGTTATATCAGAGGTAATTTTTTAAAATTCTGATGGCCCAGGACATATGCTATTTTAATAAAGTGACCCTAATAAATTTCTTTGAAAATTTAAGCTGTAAATTCACTGGTATGCTTTTTAAAACTGTCTCCTTTGATGCTGTGGAAAGTAATATCCCATCTCAGTGAAGTGTTTACTTGTTTACTTGCTCTGTTGCCTGACTAGCAGTTGAACATCTCATGGCTGTGATTGTCATGCCCCTGTCAGAATCTGATTCAGAGGGGGAGGCCGAGCATGTGGGTATGTGGCTCTGTTGGCTGTGGAAGAAACTGGGAAAGGGCACAGTCTGGCTGGACAGAGCAGAGGAGTGGTAGACCAAGGGAGAGGGAATTTGGAGGAAGATCCAGGCCCACCCCTTCTTCCTTCTAGGGCACGCAGGGAGGAATGGAGAAGGGAGCAATGTGGGTTGCGCGGCTTATGGGGGAGCAAAGGGCCCTGATTCCCTTCATTAGCTGCAGCTGGGAACACAGTGTTCAAAAAGGGAAGCTGCACACAGCAACTGGTTGGAAGCAAATTGTGAATTTATCTGGTATTGTCATGTCTTATCTGTGTTTCTAGCATCTTCCCAACTGTGTGAGTGTTGCCGTGCTTTCAAGTCTGAAAGTCTTTCTTCTGCCCTGTCAAGTTAGTTACTGCAGCTTTGTTTGGATTTTTAGTTACTGTCTGTATGTACCTTGTTTTGGACTGAATGTTCTGTAGTTAAATGCTGTTCCTGGGAGAGTTTTTCTCCAGCTGAAGGTAACCTGGACATTGGGGGCAAAGTTGGAGATAATAAAGGGATTCTTCCTGCTTATTTGACCCTTTGGGTCATCATAGTGGTGTTGGTCTTCCAAAGGTCAGATCTTTTGGCTTTGATGTGTCAATAATCATTGAATGATTATATCAGTGGGAGTCAAGAAACCAATTTGTATTTATCACCATAGACATGTCTACTTCAGGATCCGTTATTACTGATAAGTAGTACTTATCATAATATTAATGATAAATCATTAATGTAGACTACATAGAAAGGGTTCATTCCTTTGTCTTACCCCATGGGAAAAAAAATGATTCTTCTTCTCATCTCCATAGAGCCCAAACCTCCCTCTCAAACAATGGCTTGGAGAAAAGGCTTGGATCAGGGCCAATAGTCTGAGTGCCATTTTAAGGGCAATCAATTTCCTCCACAATATTTCTCCATTTACTATTTCAAATGCTTTGAAATATTTGACATGTTTTGTGATAAGACATTTCAAGACAATATGTTGTCAATATTAGATTATTAAACTTTGCATTGTTTAATATGCACATTTATATAATTTTAAACTTTACCCAAAAACTTATTGCTGAGGAATGCACCTTCTCGTCTACCCAAACTCAAGTTTACCTAAGAGGAACATAGTGTATTTTTTAGTCACAATATCTATTAAACTAACTGGCCTGTAATTGCTAGAGACATTTATATTCTGTTTTTAAATACATAATCATTACTATTGCCAACTTTAATCCATCTGGATGTGGCAGGTAGGGTATGTGAAATGAACATAAATTATAAATCATAAATCAGACAAATAATGACATCCCAATCCTCGTCAGAGAAGCTGTTGAGTGCGAAAAGAAACATCCAAAGACCATCTTATTTGGTCTAGAGGACATCAATGACAATGATGACATCACAACTGTCCACAACATCATCAGTGATTATCAAGCATCAACCATCTCCCCCGATGAAATACTTGACGTGTCCCGCATTGGCCCAGAGTTCAAAAACAGAGATGGCTCTGTGGCCCCACACTTCTGCAGGGTCATTTGCAAAAATGAATCAAGCAAACATAAATTCATTTACACCATAAATTCACTTGCCAAAAGCAACACCAACCATAAGAACCTCCATTTTTGCCCTGGCCTAACAGTATAGCAATGTGCCTGCTCCCTTGTACTCCACACAGAACTCAAAAAACATCTAGACAATGGAGAGAAGGACTTGTACATTGACTATCGTGCAGACTGAATCAAATGGAAATCAAACAACCCACAATTCAGCTTTAACCTTCAACCATATCCCTACTTCAACCAATCCACCATCACCCAAGACTAGGCACGCACACCCCTATTTACCTCAATTCCAACTACAGATGGCCTTAAATGCAAGCTACTCAATGCAACAAGCCTTGTGAATAAAATACCTGAATTTCTCCTCTTACTAAACATGGCCAAGTACAACATCATATTTGTCTGTGAAACAAAGCTCAATGCATCTCTCCCTGATTCCATTACCACAGTAAGAGACTATCATGTTTACTAATCAGATCACAAAATCCATAGAGGAGGTGGTGTTGCTATCTTCTTTAAAAAGTCCTTCCATCTGAAAGACATCCAAGTTAAGGCTAGGTCACATCGGCCGATGGATGCAAAACGTATGTAAAAAGGACACAGTAGACGAGCAAATTTTCCATCCTTTGTTATCCGCTCTCAAAAGTGCCCCAAATTTGCATGAACAGAGCGGACAACAACAGAAAGGAACGGATGTGGGGAGGATGTAGTGAGGATGTTAAGCGGATGCTCAACGGAAGCCTAGCGGATGGAAGTGGATGACACATCCGCAGGGCTTCCGGGGGAGAACAGCGAAGCAGACGCACAGCGGAAGGAGCGGATGCAGAGCGGATACAGCGGATGCATCACAGATGCCTAGCGGATGCCTAGCGGATGCCTAGTGGATGCAAAGCGTTCACTGCGCATGCGGGGAGGATGCATTGCGTCAGCCCCGCAGATATAAAGGGAAGCAGCTCACAAGCAGGTCACCATTCAGAGGAAAGACCTGCTGCCAGACACATCTTCAGCCAACAACCATGGGGAAGAAGAGGAAGCCTGTGCCTACTCCTGCCAGCCCTGATAAGAAGGACAGGACCACCATCCCACTCCCTGGCGCTGTCTCTGCTTCTCTGCTGATGATACCTCCCGCCTACCAACCATTTGGAAACCTGCCCTCATTAATAAACGAGTACCTAACATGAAGAATGATACCAGACCCACACCCACGAGTGCCACACAAGATGCTACCACCACACTTCCACGTAGAAAAAAGACTCACACCCACACAGAAGATGAGACACGACCATGGACCAGAAGCCGTACCGCAGCTGCACCACTACCCGCTTCAAATCCCGCTGACCCATACAAGAAGCGAACTGACACCCACCATGAAGATGTGGCACGACCACGAACGCGAAGCCAAACAACAGGATCACAGCTCACTAGCTTAAATCCCCCAGCAACTAAGACTATCCTGAGCACAACCAAGCCCCCACCTGAAGAGAATACACCCCCAGCCAATCAGAACACAGCCAACCCCCTACCAATCAGAACACAGCCAAACCCCCAACCAATGAGAACACACCCCCACCCAATCAAAACACAGCCAAGCCCCTACCCAATCAAGTCACACCCCCACTAGCAGTTAAAAGGAAGAAGCAGCTGCAAGCTCACATTACTCTGAGAAGCACAGAGCCAAAGAAACAAGCCTGAAGATGATGAATGAGACTTCATCGAAACGTTGCCTAGATACTTCCAATTTTATGCGGGAGAAAACCCGAACAACCAAAGATCCACATACAAATACCCGCGAAACCTCAGATAGATAGATAGATAGATAGATAGATAGATAGATAGATAGATATAGATATAGATATAGATATAGATATAGATATAGATATAGA
>BLBF01016159.1:0-15889 GCA_015471245.1 Laticauda colubrina
TGTTTAGCTTGTCTACCTAACCCTGGTTGGGGAACCCAGGCTTAACAGGGTCCATTTGTACTTGACTAGGGTCCTGTCGAATACATCCCAGAACTCTTCAAGCAGGCTCTCTTCCCAGTTGGCCGCAACAATGCTGTTGATCCCGGTCACTCCGATTCCCAGAGACGCGAACCATTCGATTTCCAGCAGGCTAGTGCGATCACGGTTGATGATTGTCAGAGGCAGCACTTCAGCGTGGTTTTTAAATTCTACTAGGAAATGTCCAAGGCCCACTACCGGGATTCGGTTTCCCTGATAGTCTTTTAATATCAATTTTTGCTGTTCCAGTTCTCTTTGCTTGATGTCTGGTATCAGGTTTCTGATAGTGTTCCAAGATACCATTGACAGGTATGATCCGGAGTTTACTTCCATCTCACAGGGCTTTCCTTCGATTTTCACATTTATCCGGACCTTTTTTGCATTTGCTGCCCTGGCATTTCCAATGGTTATTGTTTGGTGTGTTTCTTCTCTGTCGTTCCTTCGCGGTTTCTGCTCTCTCGGCTCCATCTGCTTCCGGCTTGTCTCTCTTCATTTCTGAGGGGGTCCCACTGCGTCTTTTTGGACTATAGCTCTTTTTGTTCTGGCAGACACTTGCAATGTGCCCCCATTTTTCACAACATCTGCAAATGACATCTAAGAATTTGCATTCTGAACGCGGGTGATTTCCTCCACATCCAGCACACTGGAATTCTCGCCTGCTTCTTCCTTTTTCCTGCCATTTTCTTTCCGACTGAAGCCTATGTATGTCTTCATTGTCATCATCAGTGTCTCTCAGGGAGTCGAGATCTTCATGGTGGGTGGTTGCTGTGGGCTGTTTCTTGCTTCCTTCCACCCTCTTTTCTCTGGGTTGATTCAGCAGATCTGGAATGGAGTTCATGTGGTGCATAGTGGCTGCAGATTTCTTGGCTGCTTCAGCGGCGGTGGCTTCTGCGATGGCCTCGGCCACTGTGATATTCGGTCTGTTTAGCAGCTTGCTTTGGAGTGTAGCGTCCTTCAATACGAGGACCACGTGGTCTCTCATGGCCTCGTCCATGTCCTGGAACTCGCAGGCTCCTCCAATGTGTCTTAGTGCTGCTCCGAAATCCCCGATGCTCTCGTCTTCCCATTGGTCTCATTTATAAAATTTGTGCCTTTTGATCAGTTTGGAGACCACAGGCACATAATGGGCTCGTAGCATCCTGTTCAGTTCAGGCCATGCCATCTGCTTAACGTCTCTCAGTTTAGCTAGCGCATTGGCCATTTTAAAAATGGCTGGGCCACAGTGCGTTAGGAATACAGCTCTCTTCCTCTGGTCAGTTATCTCCTGTAGCTCATTGCTTTCTAAGAACATCAGAAAGCGGTCAATGTATGACTCCCAATCTTCTTCGGCTGGGTTGAACGGTGTGGGCGGCACATTGTTACCGGCCATCTTGGTCACTCGGTTCTGGTTGCTGCATGCTTTGGTCTCGCTCTTATAGGATGATCCCGCCTTCGTCGCCAGTGTTCCATTTGGAAATAAGGTGCACGAGACCGGGTTCCAACAAACAGCTCTTTATTAAAACAGTATAGTGACTTGTAACGGAACATTTTCCCAAGCCACGGCTGCCCTTCTTATAGCTGCTTGCTTGCAGCTTGTGGCCAATGACAGTTGTTTAAGTGTTCCTGCCATCAGGCAGGCCAATCAGAATGGCGCTTAACTGACCAATTCAAGAACGGCCTATTCGGCCAATCAGTTTAAGATATTTGGAGTCTACCAAGTTCTATACACAATACTTTCCATGTAATTTTAACTGAGCTATGGTCAGCCCATATATTAGGCATTATCTCTACTTGACTAATGTCTTTCTCAATTGCCCCATTAACCCATACCATATCGATTCTGGACCATGATTTTTGTGGACTAGAATAAAACGTATATGTCTTCTCATTTGGATTCTTCTTCCTCCATATATCTTCCAAATTGGTCTCATGTGTTAAATCAATTTTTTTAAAAAAAATTCTTTTTTTTCTTCCTAGTCCCTTCCATACTAATATAGTCCTTATTTAACATCAACAATGGCATTAAAATCCCCTATCAAGCAAATATTTTCTTCACCTACACTAATTATTTTATCATATAGTCCCTTATAAAACTTCTTCTGGTTATAATTAGGGGCATATATCCCCACTAATAGTAATTGTTTTTGATGTAAATTAATTTCTATAATTAAAATTCTGCCTTGTTCATCTGCAAAGATTTTTTTTGCATTTATCCCTTTTTTTATGTAAATTGCTACCCCCCTTTTCTTTTGATCTGCCAATGCTGTAAATAACAAACCTAACTTGGGAGATTCTAGATATTTTTATGTTGTTTTTGGATATGTACCCCCTGTAGGCATATAAAATCAACATTTTGTTTAGTTAGTTTGGTTAATATTTGTTTCCTCTTGATCTGGAATTTAATCCATTGATGTTTATTGTGAGTAATTTAATCTCTTCTTCCAGTGTTAATTCTGAGTCTACCTAAATCTTCTGTTTGTTCTTGCTTCTCTTTAGGGTCTTGTTTTTAGTCCTTCTCTCCTTGGGTATTCTCTCTTTTCTTTGCCTCTCTCTTCTTGGTCCATTTCCTGTATTCCCTGTTGCTGATCTTCTTGTTGGTCCTCCTGACTCTTGCTTTCTGACTCTTCTTTACTGCTCCCCTCTTACTCTTTTTCATCAACTGATCGTAAAGTTCTTGTGCCTTTTCAATGCTATCAATTTTTACTCTTCTTTCTTGCCACATCACCAACATTCCTTCAGGGACCAGCCATCGGAGCCAGATGTTTCGTTTATTCAGGAGTATCGCCAGAGATCTGTAGTCCTTCCTCAACTCTTTTACCTGCCTCGGAATTTGTTTCAAGGTCATGATCTTATTCTTTATACACCATTGGCTAGTCCTTGGTGATTCTATAAACAATATCTCTTACATTTTTTCTGGCAAACCTGATGTGGACCTCTCTAGGCAGCTTGTTTCATCTGGCATAGTTTGTATGGATTTGGTAGACCTCATCTAATTCTTTCACTATTTCCTGCTGGTCCCTTTGCAATGCCTCTGCTATTAAGTGGGACATTATGTCTCCCAGGTCTTCGTCTTTGGATTCCAATACATTTTGGAAACTCAAATAGAATGCTGCACATTCCATTTCGAGATGGATAATTGAATCTTCTAAGTTTCTGTTCATCTCTATTACTTTCCTATCCATCCCTTCCAATCTCTTATCTGTTCCTTCAGCTTTAGTTTCGATATTCTTTATTCTCTGTTCATTCTTCTTCAGTGTCTGTTCAATCATTCCCATCTTCTCCTCTAAATTTTGAATCTTACCCTTCATTTCTCCCATTTCTTCATATCTATATGGTCACAGATTGTCAGCCCATATATTAGGCATTATCTCTACTTCTCTAATGTCTTTTTCAATTGCCCCATTAATCCATACCATCTTCATATCTGTATGGTTATTAACCATTGTCTCCTGCATTTTAAGCATTGTTTCCTGGCTAGCTGCTAATGTTGCTTGCATCGTCTGCATGTTGGCCGCGTTGCTCATCTTTTCCATATTTAACATTCCTTCTATTGTTTTTTGGCTCGCTGGAGATGCTATAGACATTGATGAACCAGACATCAGTTTTTTCCCTTTCAGGTTCACTATTGTAGTACTGGTCATATTCCTAACTTTACTGTACATATCTTCCCACTTTACCATTCACTATTTAATTTTTCTTTTGTTATTAGTTCTATTCAGTAGTTTCCCTTAGAATATAAATATCTTTTCCCACTTATGATATTCTAAATTATTCAGATTTGATTCAATCTTTTATAGAATCTGAAACTAACTGAATCACCAAAATTAAAGAAGATAAAGGGGAGAGCTAAAGGGATGACAGGAAGAATAATATCAAAATGAGAGAGAAAAGAGAGAAAGAGTATAATATAATATCCTAAAATATACTTGCTGCAAATTGTTCTTATACAACTATTTTATATTATTATATTATGGTATATCAACTGTATTCTTTATCTTTAACTGGAAAGTTCAGTTTCCTTTCAAAAATTCTATATTCCACTTCTTATATATATGACCTTACTTATTTCATTAGTTGTTTGTAATCAATCAATCATCATCAAAATAGTATTTCACTAGTTCTCAGAGTTTCATATCATTTAATTTTTTAAATTCTTAATAAATTCAATCAAATTTTAATCAAAATGTTATTTCATTAATTATATTCTATGAAAAGAAGTCTAGTAATATTCAATCACTTTACTTTCCTTGTCCGTTCACATTTTGTTTAGTCATAGTCTGTTACATCAGCTTCTCTTCTCTCTGTATAATCTCAAAATGTCACTTCCGTTCTTGGTTTTAGTCCTGTCTCTTACTTTTTTCCCCACTGTTCTTCTTTTACAAATTACAGATCCATCAGATTAAACTCCAATTTCCTAGATAATCAGTCTAAATCAACTCCAAATTTTTCAGAACAAGTCCAAGACAACAGTCAATCTTGAATCAACTTAATTGGCTTTGATCTCTTTCTTAAGAGTTCCTTGCTTTCACCACTGGATTGCCATTTCCCTATGGACTTCCATCCTCTTATTTAACACTCACAGTTCTGCCGTCTCTCTCTGCCATTTCTCTCCTTGACTTTCACTTTCTGCCTCCTTCACTCCAAGTTCAGCCCATCAATTGATGCCAAAAATGCTGTTCATGCTCTGGTATCTTCCTCATTGGGCTAAAGCGCTGCGACTTTGGTCTGCCAACGAGATGGCTGATCACTCACACATCGGACCAAATGAGATCTCCCTTGAAGCTGTCAACAGCTGCCACTGTCAAACTTGTCCTCGGACTTCCTCACACCTTCGTCTTCCCCTCCAGGGTCTACATGCCCCTCACCGGGGCCTCCAAACGCACAGATTGGGAATGAGAGAGCAGAGCTTGCTGTTCTCTCAACACCCCACCCCACCACAGCACTGCAATCAGAAGTAATCAGCTGTATTCTAACATGTAAAATTAACTACAAATCTCTATTCAGCATTGATAGTACACTTAACCATTATAAATATGTACCTAAACTAAAATGCACATAGATGGGTCTAGCTTTATGAAATAAAGAAAGGATTTGATATGTGAGAAGAACAGTCAAGGAACAAAATAGAATCTAATGATATTTGAATTTCTATACTTAGATTGGACCGAAGGCGGCGTAGTTCCAGGTTTTCTAGGTTTAAAATTTCAAGTCTGGAGGCATAAGATATTCTGCAATGAGTAGAGGAGTGTAGAACTCTTCTTGTGAAATATTTCTGGACTTTCTCAACTGTTTTAATATCAGAATTAATATCAGATACACAATGTGGGTTCCAGACGGATGAGCTGTATTCAAGTATTGGTCGAGCAAATATTTTGTATGCTCTAGTTATTAATGTAATATTACCAGAGAAAAAGCTACGTAAGATTAGGTTAACAACTCTTAATGCCTTTTTGGCTATGTAGTTACAGTGAGCTCTCACACTTAGGTCATTAGAGATGAGTACTCCAAGATCATTGACCAAGTTTGGATCATCAGCAAGGTCTTGACTATTCAGCCTGTATTTTATTTTCTGATTTTTTTTTGCCAATATTTAGGACAGAGCATTTATTTGTAGAGATTTGAAGTTGCCATTTGTTTGATCATTCTGATACATAGTCAAGGTCTTTTTGAAGGGTAGTAGTATTGTCTGTGGTATTGAATAGCTTTACAACATCAACAAAGAGAACGCAGTTGCTCTTGATATGATCAAAGAGATCATTTATGTAGAGTATAAAGAGTTGGTCCCAGAACACTGCCTTGGGGGATACCACTGTTGACAGGTACAGAATTTGATAGGACACTCCCAATTTTGACCATTTGTTGTCTGTTTGACAGGAATGCTTCTATCCAGTTATGCAGGTGTCCAGAAATCCTATAAGATCTTAGTTTTAGGAGTAGTTTGCCATGTACCACTGAATCAAAGACTTTACAGTTGTGTAGTCTATATGTTTTTGCAGTGTAAGAGTTGCAGATTACAGGATAGTTTTTTTCTGAAACCAAATTGTTTATTAGAGAGTAGGTTGTTTGTCTCTAAGTGGGGGATAATGGATTGGTTAATAATTGATTCCATGACTTTACAGGTGACGCAGCATAAAGAAATTGGTCTGTAATTTTCAACTAGGCTGGGCTCTCCCTTTTTGAAGATGGGGATGACCGGGACTTGTGACCATAGTTTTGGCAAGGAGCTGGTACTGAAAGATTTTTCAAAGATTATGCTTAGAGGGTTTGGCTATGGAAGTGGGTAGCTTTTTTAAGAAGTAGGCACATATTCCATTTGGTCCAAAAGACAGAGATAGTTTTAGATTGCATGGTGCTTTTTCAACATTGTCTTTTGTAAAATCGATATGTATTAGATCATTGTATATTCTATATTCTATATGTATGTTATATATTGTATATTATATATGGCACTCAGAGTCTGGACCTGAAATTCTTCATGCAAATTCTTTAAAACATCAGCTTGGTTTCAGGAAAGGTTAAGGTAATAACTGTCCACTGTATGGTAGCTGAATAGTGGCTTACAAAATGTAATAGGCAGCATTATCCTTTAATACTGCTTAACAAGAATATCCATAAATCCAGCATGATGCCAAAAAGTTTGGATTACAAAAGTGGGCAACTGTATTTTTTCCATAATTGTGTTACAAAAGAAGTCTGAAATTTTTCGAATCCAAGCTTCCATACATTTGTCTTTAATGATTGGAGTATTGTTTCATGGAAGCAGTATGCAAATAATTCTTCAAAAAGGAAAAAATAAATAAAAAGTTTTCTTCTTTAGTAGTGGATTTGATTACAAGCATGTCTACCTTATAGGTGCAAAATGGAAGAACAATTATTTGTTCAATACCGCATAGTAACTAGTGAAGCGATAAAAAATTTGGACTCCTAGTTTATGATCAAGGTGTTCCTTGCTGAATCCCAGCATAGACATTTTCAATAATTGAAAATGTAATTATGGGTTTGCAGATGGCTGCAGCTTTCAGTTTTCAGGAAAACCTGTTCCAAAGGTTACATGATAACAGCTTTTTCTACAGTAAATTCCAAATTTTTCTCATGCTGCTACTCCAAGTATCATTAACATTCATCAATTTATTGGTACTTAACTTTGCATTCTTCACACACTCTTATAATAAAGTTTACCTGGATGGCTAATGCCTGAACACTTGAAAATATGCATAAAATACAATGTGTACATTTGTTGGAATGTATCACAAATGGTCCATTAGGATTACTGCCTGTGTTTCCAGCTGGGTTGTTTTTGATATTCATTCTTTTAATAATCGCCATTTGACTTTCATTTGTTTTGTCATCTAATATATTTTATTAGTCAAATTAATACTGGTAGAAAAAAAAAGATCAGAATCAATTCTCTTTTTAATTTAAAAAACAAAAAGGCAGAAAGATCAGCAATAAAAATACTTCTTCCATAACAAGCTGTAATTTTAAGATATACAAGAATGAACTATGCATAATACATTAGAGTGTTGTGTTAAATGTTGTAATGTTTTTTTTGTTTGCTACATAAGAATTTCTTTCAAATAAGCTAAGCACTTTGTTTGTCTGTGAATGGTAAAAACCATAGACATTTCACAATGGAACTTGGATTTATAGTCATCTGGAAATCAGACTCATTGGCCAATTGGAAGTTTAGCCTTCTACTCAAACACTAGTCTGTTACAATGTGAAGATGATGGCAATCAAAAAACAGATTTGCAAACTCTTGCCTAGCATTTCAGTATCCTCACTTTCTTATAAATTACAGTCATCTAGATTTTATATTTTATCTTATTTCTCTTCAGAAGCCATCTGACTCCATGGGATTATGGGCACTTTACAAGCTTGGAGTAAAAAAGTACTCTAAAGTAGGAAAGTGCTAACAATAGAAACATATATCATGTGCCTCTAGAAGATATTGTTTAAGAAAAAAAACTCTAAAAGGCCCCAGTACACATCCTTGTCCCAATGCCTAGGAGAATAGCCAATTTTCAATAATTTTGTGAGTACCTTTAGGATGTGACCATAGAAAACACTGGGGGATACTGTTCCAGAGAGTAGATGCTATTTCATAAGCCAGGGATGTCAAACTCACATCATCACCATGGTATCATGTGACATATTGGGACTCTTTCCTGCAGTATCTGCTATCCCGCATCAGATGGGCGTCTCATGATAGGGAGCGAAAGGAGAAAGAAACGACAGGAGACAAAGTTCCTCGGGATGAGTGCGCCCAGAATGTCTGGGTACACGCTCTTTTATTATGCTCATTCAAAAGGGGGTGATTGTTTATTCAGAGCCTAGGTCAAGCCCAGGTCAGACAGGATATACAGGATTTACAATAGCTCAGATAAGGCAAGATACCAGGTTAGACAGGATGGCAAGATTTATAATTTGATCAGGATATTCCTTCTTTACAAAGCTGCATGCCAGACAATGTAATCACAATGTAAATAAGCTATTTTTACAGATGTTTAGCTCCTTGTCTCTGTACATGCCCTGCAAAAGGTCACTGAGGAGACAGAAGCTCAATGATTACACGTGAATGGTACAATGTTGCAAATGCCTGAATGATACATAGTTGCAATGATACACAGTTGCAAACACATGAATGATACATAGTTACAACATCTCTTCTGTTTTTATTATTTATGACGAGTCTTCTTCCTTCTCCAAGAAGACAGGAACCTTTTTTCTGAAATGTTCACCGTCCCAGTCATCTAGGCAGGAGTGCGACCCGTCAGCGTCAGGGTTGTCCAAGGAGCGGTAACTCAGCAATGACATTTTTTCGTCCGGTGTTAAGGACTTAACATGAGCTTGCAATAACACATTAACATTAGCAGTTATGGAGGATAATTGATTTTTCAAAAATTGCAATATTCTATTAAAACAACAAGGTCCTATAATACATATCAATATAATGATTATTAATGGTCCTGCCAATGCAGTTAAAAGGGTTGTAAGCCATGGTGAAATAGAAAACAAGCCTTGATACCAATTATACATGTTTAACCTTTCGTTTTCTCTATCTTTTAAGCGTTTTTCTAATTCTTTCATAGAATCCAACACGATCCCCCTGCTATCAGCATAAAAACAACATTCTTCTTTAAGCGCAGCACACAATCCCCCTTGTTTTAAAAATAACAGATCTAAGCCTCTACAATTCTGCAAGACCACTTCTGAGAGGGACGTCAAGGGGTTTTGCAAAGCTGTAATTGATTTCTCAATTCGTAATAAATCATCATCAATGACTGAACCCAGAGCTGTAAGTTTTTGGTCACAGACAGCTAGTCCTGCAATGCCCGTGGCTGCGCCCAGAGCAAGCAGTAGACCTAGAGTGACAGTACTAATTTCCCGCTTTGCTCTGAGGGGGTATTCCATGGGTGCCTGTAAGGATATAAAATCATCAGAGTTATACACGTTAATTTTTGGTACAAGCCATACTTGAATGCAAAATGATTTGGATTTAATAAGTTCATCCCCGTAGACACATGCTGTGAGACCGGTGGAACAAGCCCAGACAGAATTATTGCCAGGGATAAAATACATTCCTTTCAGGCGTGATGTTAAATTTCCTCCTGAAGTGGTGTAGACTGCAGAGTATCCTCCGATGGTGTGGGTGCGGCCAAGGCGGTTCTTAGGAAGATATACATTACAATGATAGCCATTAGAAACATTATGACAATATTGTAATTGGATGGAATATTTCCCAAGCAACAACCGACCCCAGTGATGGAAGAAACAGTAATAGTGGAGTTCCTCCAACGGCAACGTTCGTCTGATGTGGAATTAGCAATGGATTCTTGGGAAGCGATGGCTTCGTAAAAAGGTGGAGAGGCAGAAATACAAAACCAACATGTGGAGGCAATTGATGAGTTTGAAGAGTTCAGCAGAGAATAGGAAGCTTTGTGTTATGGGTTACAAGAATGGGGATTTAATAACCTTTTCATGTGGTCCCACCGGGTTAGAGCGAGGGAGTTCAATGTGACGTTGAATGTAAAAAATATTTCCATAATGCTTTTCTGGCCAGACTCCTTTTAGGCGGGCACCCCATTTCAAGCCAGTGTCCCATAGGGTACTTTTCTTGCCTTGGTCCGTGAACCTTATGGTTACCGGGTTGCATTTGGGCAATTTTTTATCACTGCATGGAATATCCCATGTGGTGTGAGTGACAGTAATGAGATCACCCTTAGTGCCCGGATCCCAATAAATATGTCCAGTTGAAACACACGACCAGGCTTTGCAAAAGTAATCCGACGACCCCCCGCAATCGAGAAGTCGTTGGGCAGGGGACTGAGTGTTGGAAACGGGCTGTCCGGGGCATACATAAAACCTATATTTATTTACAACGCTATGACTAGGCTCCGTTGGATGAGAAGGCGAGTTGTAGGCGGTGGAGCCTACAAGCATTTCTGCCAAATCAAATTGAAGTGGTGGGTAGAAGTCTTCTATGCGAGAAGAATTGGTTGTAGAGCTTAAACGAATGCCTTGAAAGTCTTTTATAGTCCAAGTAATATTATATTTTCTGTGAGGCTTCTGTGGATCGTCATGGACAGTTCTTTTGAAGCGTCGTTTGTTGACAGGATCAGAGTTCGGGTATATAAAAGCATAACAAGTAGGAGAGAGGACTATGGACAATTAAGTTGTAGAACATTTACGAGATGAGAAGGGAATGCAATTAGTAGAAAAAGGATAATAGTTACAATAATGACAATGAAGATTAATTTGGTCATTCATTAAGGATGTTAGTTGGGTTGGAGGAACCCGTAATACAAGAGAAGGACATTTAGGTCCCCCTATATCTAGCTTGAATAGAGGAAAAGATTTTAAGGTTCTTTTCCATAGGAAGAGTAAAGAAGGAACAAAAGAGCGAGTGATAGAGTGTTCTGTAAACAAAACAGAAGTGACAGAGTGAAAGCTATGGGTAGCATTTTCATGACGTACCCACATGGAACAAATATAATAGCCTTCTGTTAATGAAGTGGCTTTAACACGAATAATCTTTTGACAGGAAGCATAGGTTTTGTTGAAGTATGTGTGAATATAAGGAGATAGATTTATGGGAAGATTATTATGCCAACAGACAATAGGACAGTCACTATCATAATTAATAAAGCGAAATTCTAATGTGGTCCAATGACCATGTTGAACAAAGGTATAAGTAGGATATGAATAAGGTAGAAATTGCAAAGAGGATATAGGCAAGAATATCAGGAAGAGTTTAAGATGTAGATGTAGCGGAGGAATTCCCATGATAGGGTCTTACCGCCCGACCAGGGACCCAGCAAGTGGTTTTGTCTGCTAGTAAAATCGCAGCGTAGCCTCTTCCCCAGGTGAGAAGCTCAGCGGGACCCTGCCAGGTGGGATCTGGCAATCTGCGATAATGTACCAGAGGTCTGTTGGGGGGGGGTGAGGGGGAGGAAAAATGACGTGAAGCAGCAGAAGTGGGAGGAATGCCAGTTAAATTAAGAAAATTTAAAGTGTAAAGACAAATGTTAAGAGAATTTTGCAATGCTGGGAGGTTAGGGGATTTTTCCCGCAACGAATATCGATCAAGAGCACGTTTCAGAGATAAGTGAGCTCGTTCCACAATAGCCTGCCCCTGGCTGTTATAGGGAATCCCAAACTTGTGAGTTACATCCCATCTGTTACAGAAGTCCTGGAAAGCAGAACTCGTATAGGCAGGTACCTTGTCTGTTTTGATTTCTTTTGGACGTCCCAGTGAGGCAAAGGTACGAATTGAATGATTGATGACATGTTTTACAGTTTCTCCCCTTTGAGGAGTAGCCAGAATAAACCCTGAATATGTATCGATGGAAACGTGCAAATATTTCCAAGGGGCAAAAGGTGGATACTGAGTTACATCCATTTGCCAAATTTCACAAGCTTTTAATCCTCTAGGATTTACTCCTATGGGAATGGAATGTCCTTGCTTACTACATGTGGGGCATTGTTGAATAATGGCAGCAGCTTCTGTCTGAGTTAGAGAAAATTGTTTTTGTAATGCCTTTTTATTTTGGTGAAAATAGTCATGGCTTTGGGCTGCTGTCAGATTACAAATTGATTTACCTGATGCAGCTGCTGCAGCTGCAGCTGCCACCTTGTTTCCCTCCTGTAATATACCAGGAAGAGGTTGATGGCTCCTGATATGTGCTACAAAGAATGGATGCGTACGGCTATTGATACATTGTTGTAGAGGAAGCAACAATTTTAACAAAGGAACAGATATGCTAGGAGATAAATAGGCTTGATATATATTTTTCAAAATCTGAGAAACGTATAAGGAATCTACTATTAAATTAAAAGGAGCTTTTTGAAACTGTTGAAATGCAATAAGAGATGCAGCAAGTTCTGCCTGTTGAGCAGAAGATTGCGGAGGGGTAATTTTAGTTTTCCACTCTCCCTCTTGGTACCATGCACAAGCACCATACATTTTCCCCCCATCTGCATAAAGTGTAGGTGCATCTACTAATGGAGATATTGAGAGGGGGGATTGCCATTCAAAAGGGAGAGTTTTAAGAAAAGTGAAACGTGGGTCCACTGGCAAATGGCAAGAAGTTTGCCCTGGCCACTCTTCTAAAGCGTATTGTAGTTCTTCTGAATTACACCATAGCATTTCCCACGTGGTCAGTGAGCAAGGAGTGAATATTGAAACAGGCTCACATCCCATGAGTTGTTTACATCTTTGTCGACCTTTAAAGATCAACTGGGAATATGCAGAGGTTTTACTAGTGATTGTGGTCCGTGGGGTGTGAGACAAATGCAGCCATTCTAAAATCAGAACCTGTGTCTGATGAAATTGCATAATAACAGCTGTTGGTCTCTGAACAGTATTTAGTAAAGCAATTGATAAAGGGCAATTCTCTTTAGCTCGATCCACCCATCGAGTAGACAGTGAATGGGAAACGTCTTTTAATGCCTACAACTGCTCTTTATTTAGAATGATAACATCAGATGGGGTTTTACCTTGTGTGAGGGCATTAAAAAGAGGAGCTAATGTAGCTGTGGTCAAACCCAAATAAGGACGTGCCCAATTTAAGGTTCCTAGGAACTGTTGTAAGATCACAAGTGTGGGTTTCGGGGGAAGTGTTGGGAGGGGAAGGGAAGGAACAGCAGCTGAAGCAAGTAACTTGTGACCTAAATAGGAAAAGGGTGGTTTGGATTGTATTTTTTCTGGGGCTATTGTGAGACCTGCTTTACCTAGAATGGAGGTCAGGCATGGCAGAGTTTTTAATACCGTGCCCTTTGGGCCAGGTGCAGATACCAATATATCATCCATGTAATGATAGATTAAAAAATGAGGATATTTGTCCCTGTATGGTTGCAAGGCTAAATCCACAAAATATTGACACATAGTTGGACTGTTTAACATGCCTTGCGGTAAGACTTTCCATTGATATCGTTTGGTAGGTCTCTGATTATTTAAGGTTGGTACTGTAAAAGCAAATAATTTTCTATCTAACTGGTATAATGGAATGGAGAAAAAACAGTCTTTTAAATCAATAATGATAAGGTCATGCTCTTGAGGAATTATGTTAGGATTTGGAAGACCACATTGCAGGGGTCCCATTGGAAGGAGGACCGAATTCACAGCCCTTAAATCCTGAAGGAGGCGCCAATCGCCGTTTTTCTTTTTGATAACAAAAACTGGGGTATTTTCTGGACTCAATGAAGGTTCTAGATGACCTCTACCTAATTGTTCTTGAACAAGAGAATGTAAGGCTTCAAGCTTTATAGAAGGGAGAGGCCACTGATCAATCCACACAGGGTTATTGTGAGTCAAATGTAAGCGAAGCATGGTTAGTGGAGGGTAAGTTGTGCATTAAACTGTGACATAAGGTCTCTTCCCCACAAATTAGTATACAGAGGAATTACAGCTGGTTTAATATAAGCAACACATTGAGACTCAGGGGAATGGGCTTTTACCCAGTTTCTGCTAATGCGAGTCTCCTGGAGTCCCCTCACTCCTCTCACCGCTGGTGCCACATCTGCAGGCCAGGTGTTTGGCCACTCAGCGGTTCGGATGATGGAAATATCCGCTCCAGTATCTAAAAGACCAAGAAAGGATCGACCATTCAATAAGAATGTTACCGTAGGTTTTGGTTGACTAATTGGTCTTTCAATTGCATAGAGTTGCTCTTGTTGTTGGTCTAAGAGCACAATCATTTTTGCCACAACATCCCCCTCATTTATAGTAACTTCTGTATTAGCTAGTACAGACAGACAGACATCAGACAATACAGTGGGGTCATGCAGAAAAGGAGAGGCAAGAATACCTTGCTCAGCTAAATCCCTTACAGGAAAGACGAGCACTGGAATATCGGGGGGCATATGAAAAGGCTGAACAGGACGTACAAAGAGAAAGTCAGCGACACCAGGAAGATAAGTAACAGTTTCATTAGCAACAAGATCGTAAGCGAAAGAAGAAAAGTTGCAAGTTTCAGCAGCCTTTGTTGTGGGGCTGGCTGCCTGCCCCATTTCTAGTTTCCCTGATTCAAAAAAGGTTTTTGAATGATTGCAGGGTTATTCTGCTGTTCATTCTTTTGGACTCTGCACTGATTAGCCCAGTGATAGGCCTTTTGGCATCGAGGGCATGGCGTCTTTGGGCAAGCTACCTGGTTTCTTGACATATTTGCTCCCCCGCCCGGGGCTCTGCATTGGCTCTTAAAGTGACCTGGCTTGCCACAATTAAAACAATTGCCCATTTTGCGAGTGTTTTGTTGGGAAATGGGAAGAAGAGAGCTCATGTTCTGCTGCATGCCTTCAGTAATGGCTGTAGCCAGAGTAGACATGGAATGGGATGTGGTTCCTATGATTCAGCAGGCTGTAAGATAATCTGCCAAGGTAACATTTTTCTTATTAATTAATGGTTGCAAAACTTTCTGACAATCAGCGTTTGCGTTTTCATAAGCAAGTTTCAATTGTAATTCATTACAAGCCTCCTCATGATCAATTTGTCTCTCTAAGGCTTCTGTGAGATGGTTTATAAAGGAGGAAAAAGGCTCAGAAGGTCCTTGAATAACTTTAGAGAAAGATTTGGGCACGCATCCCGCATTATCAACCTTTCGAGCAGCGGCCAAAGCACAATCCTGTAATATAGGGAAAGCAGCTGCATCTGTGGCAATCTGCTGGGCAACGGTAAACATAGTGCCAGTACCGTTAAGCATATCTAGAGTGACATTTGCCGGCAAGCCTCTAGCGGCTGCGGCTGCAGTACGCTTATGAAATTCTGACTCCCAGACCAAGAATTGTGAAGGCGTGAGGATCATGGTAAATAATGTACGCCAATCAGCATTTATCAAGTCAGCTCCTGTTTGGGCTATTGATCCTAAAAGACCCTGTACATAGCGAGATTGAATACCATTTTCCTTGCAAGCTGCTTTTAAATCCTTAATTATTTTGTACGGCATTGGGGTATACTGAGGAGCTGGAGGATTGCCGGTTTGTATGATAGGATAAAGGGAGGCAGCTGCAAGGGTGTTCTCATCCATTTCTCCTTCATAAAAGGCTTGTTGAATGGCTTTTACAACACCCCCCCCACCTCGGGAGGGTGGTGGAGGACACGAGGGCTCTACATTTAAGGAAGTGGATTGGATGGAGGGAGGCTCTCGTAATGACTTATGATCATTGGGAGCAGAGGGTTGAAGGACAGAAAAGTTACCATAACTTGGTGGGGGAGATTCAAATACACTCTCTGCTTCTATTTTATAATGGACTTTTAAAGCCTCCATAATTTTCCTCCAAGTGACCAAAATGCCAATAGGTGCACGAGGAGGACTATGGAGATAGTCACCAATTT
>BLBF01016161.1:0-19600 GCA_015471245.1 Laticauda colubrina
GGAACGTCCACACAGTTTTAGTTGCACGGAAATAGAAAGGATGTAAGCGGATGCATCTCGTATATAAAGCATTAAAATGGACAAAACGTTTGTATATGGGATGTATCTCAGATATTTAGGATGTCTGGAGTATGCCTAGAGTATGTGGAAGGACACCTAGCGGAAAACCAATATTTCCTATAAAAAGGGGGAGGAAATCACCTGGATCTCAGTATGAGTCCAGCAGCCGTGGTGTACAGACCTCTTCACCCTTGGTCTTGCTCTTCCACATCATTCATTGATCTGGATGGATCATAACATGGATCATAACACAGTCATAACATAACACCATGGATCATAACACAGTCCTTATGGTAGCTGCAATCATTCAACACCAGAACCAAGCCCTGTTCAGACTGTTTCACCTTTTCTATGCAAGGAGAAGAAGGAGACGTTCAAGAGCTGTGTGAGTCTGACGATGGATCGGGAGAAGAGTGGAGTTTGGACTGTATGACAAGCTGATGGTGGAGCTGAGGAATTAAGACCCTCATGCATTCCATCACTTCATGAGGATGCCACCAGCCATGCTTGACGAAATTGTAGAGCATCTGAGACTCAGGTTGACCAAGCCTGGCACCAACTTCCGTCCCAACCTGGACCCTGGACTGAAGGTGGCACTGACTCTGCGGCACCTAGCCTCTGGAACCACATACAGAAACATGCAGTATGCCTGGAGGGTGCCACACAACAGCATCAGAAAAGTGGTCAGAGAAGTGGTGCAGGCCATCATCAAAGAATACGTGGAGGAGCTCCTCAAGTGCCCCACCACTGAAGAAGGCTGGAGGAAAGTTGCAGAACAGTGGTATCAGAGGTGGAACTTTCCCCACACCGTTGGAGCCATAGATGGGAAGCACATGGCCTGCAAAGCTCCAGCCAACTCAGGGTCCATTTATTTCAACAACAAGGGCTTCTTCAGTATCATCTTCTTTGCCATGGTTGATGCTGACTACAAGTTCATGTATATCGATACTTCAGGCAATGGGTCAGTTTCAGATAGCCAGGTATACAATGCCAGTGACTTCAAGGATGGGCTGGAACGCAACCTCATCATGGGTTTTCCAGATCCAGACCCCCTACCCAATGACACACAAGATGTGCCCTACTTCATTGTGGGTGATGACGCCTTCTCCCTCAGAACCTACCTCATGAAGCCCTACACTTCAAGATACCTCACCCGTGAAGAGAGGATCTTCAACTACAGGTTGTCCAGGGCAAGATGGGTGGTGGAGAACGCCTTTGGCATCCTGGCCAACAAGTTCCAGGTACTTCTCACCACCATGCAGCATCACCCACAGACTGTGAGGATCATCGTGGAAGCTTGCTGAATCCTGCACAATCTCATGCGCACCCGCTACCCAGTGTTGCAGAACAGGCTTGTGGACCGTCAACAAGGGAATGGGGACATGGAGCCTGGTGAATGGAGGCAAGAACAAAACCTGATAGACACTGTGGATGTACAAGGCCTCAACAGAGCTTCATGTGAAGGGAAGAAGCAGCGCAACCTCCTGAAACACTGGTGCAACTCCCCAGCTGGAGCAGTGGAGTGGCAAGACAGGATGATAGATGGCTAATGGATGCTTCCTTGAGCCTGTCTCATAACACTGATGAGATTGTGCCATGTATGTTGAGTGGCCCTACAATGAATAGGACATTAATAAAGAGCTTTGTTTATTTTGAAATGTGTTGATCAATGAATGAATTGTTATTGATAAAAAAGGTCCATATGTGTGGCAGCTGGGAGGGTGGACCATACAGTCCCACGATGCTTGCACTGGAGGTTTATCTATCCCACAGCTATCCTTACCTATCCCACAGCTATCCTGACTTATCCCACAACTATCCTTACCCATCCCACAACTATCCTTACCCATCCCACAAGCATGCAAAGGCTTAACCATTTTTCAAAGTTTTCACAAACACTTTATTAAGTAAATAAAATGAACCAAGTGTGTGAAGCAAAGATAACCTTTATTAATAACTGTCTTTAGTAAACTGTATGACTTTATTAAAAAAGAAAAATGAACCAAGTAAAGTTCTTAAGCAAAGATAAAGTGAACAGGTAACAACTCAGTCTCTGGCACTATTCTCAGTCACTCTGAGGCATGTCCATGGTCTCAGCTGTCAAGCGGCCAGGGACTGTGGAGGTGGCTGTGGCTGGAGTGCTGGTCTGAGGTGCCATTGGGGTGCTTGGCCCAAAGAGTACAACAGGGAATGGTGTGTTCAGGAAGCTCTCAGAGAGCTGACTCAGTCCCGTGGGGTTGAGAGGCCCTTCATCAAGGACCTGGGATGTCAGGCACAAGACTGATGACAGATTATCCGTTGAGGGGCTTGGCTGTGGGGTGGAGGAAGGAGGAGTGTAGTGGGGCTGTCTAGTCTGCAGCTGGGCGAGTTGAGGCATCTGTGGCATGCGATGAACCTGGGCCTGGACTGGGAAGGGCTGCCTCTGCTGTAGGAAGTCCTGGTACTCGTAGCCTTGGTAGGTGAGAGGCTGTTAAAAGCCGTGGAAGGGCTGTGACATCGCCTGGGGTGGAGGAGCAGACATGGACTGGGTTGGAGCAGGTTCAGCTAGGCCTGGAGGGTTGTGCAGAAGTGCTGTGATCTTCTGCTTCATCACCTGGTACTGGGCCTCGGGCAGGTCCATGAGAGTCTGGCTCACATAGGTGATGAAGGGCTTCTGCTTTGATGATGGTATATTGCTGTGGACCAGCTGAGAGAGAAGATCTCTGCTGGTTTTGATTGTGTCCCTGATCTCCAACAGGACAGTGTGGCTCTGGCCCTGCAATCTGCCTCTCTGCCTGCTTTTTGTGGAAGTGGAGCTGGGTGTGGGTGTGGGTTGGTCTCTGGTGGCTGCCGCTTCTTCCTCCATTTGTGACAGGGGATCCTCCATGTCCTCTGGCATGGAGAGTGCAGCTGTCGGGGGGGGGGGTCTCTGCTGTGGGGCTCTCCGAAGACACCTGCCTGGACATGGCAGCTGTCTCCTGGCTGGAAGAGGACTGGCTGTCTTTGGGCTGTCTGAGGGAGAGGGGTCTCAGAGGGGTTGCTCCTTGGTGGCGGACCTTACCCTCCAGGAAACTGCACTTGGCCATGACGTACATCTCCTGGTCAGTGGGCTTGACAGTGGCCTGGCCAGATTTCTTGAGGTGTAGCTTGCCATACCAGGTGTGCATGTGCTTCCACCATCCTAGGAGTACTTCTGCAGTGTACCCCAGGCTCTCTGCCTTGTCTCTCCAAGCTTCCTGGTTCTTCTTGGTGTCCCAATACAGTCTGTGGCCCTTTCTCTAGAGGTACTCATTCTCCCTCAGCCATTCCAGCACCTCCTCCTCATGGTCCTCGGAAAGGGTGTACTGTTTCCTTTCTCCCTTCTCCTTCCCTTGCCTCTTCCTCCCTCTGGCAGGGGCTTGAGCAGCAGGGCTTTGAGGGCCTTGGGGCTGTTCCACCACAGCAGCAACACCAGCAGCACCAGTAGTTGCAGCAGCACCAGCAGCACCAGTAGAAGCACCAGCAGCTTCAGAGTCAGTGCCAGGGGGTGGAATGGTGGTTCTGTCCTTCTTGCCAGGGCTAGCAGGAGTAGGCACAGGCTTTCTCTTCTTTCCTGACTGACGAACCATGGTGTTATTCGAATATGGCTGTGGCAGCACATCTTTCTTCTGAATGCTGACTACTTGTGAGCTACATCCTTTTATATCCGTGGAGCTGACACAATTCATTCTCCCTGCATGCGCAGTGAACGCTTTGCATCCACTATGCATCCGCTATGCATCCGCTATGCATCCGCTATGCATCCGCTATGCATCTTATAGGTGTCTGTGATGCATCCGTGTCATCCGCTATGCGTCTACTTCGGATGTACAGCCCTTCGGATGTGTCATCCACTTCCATCCACTGTCATCCGCTAGGCTTCCTACAAAGATCCGCTTAACATCCTTGCTACGTACTACCCCTGTCCATTCCTTTCCGTTCTTTTCTGTTCTGTTTATGCAAATTTGGGGCACTTTTTAGAATGGATAAAAACGGATGGAGCCACCCCCGAAATTTTGCTCGTCCGCTGTGTCCTTTTTGAATACATTTTGCATGCGTCGGCCAGTGGGACCTAGCCTTTACCCAAAGCAATGGAAGAATTTTCCTACCTCTACGAATGGGCAAGGCTAGTCTGAGTTCAAGCCAAAATCAGGTTTCTAAGTTAGGGAAGAGTCCCCACCCATTACTAAAGAAACCTTCAATCCACAGATATGAGGCAGATAACATGGTTAATATGGTTTTAGTCATTAGTTTCCATTAAGCTTCATGGAGTTACAGTACAGTGCTTACTGAACTGTGTACAAAAGCGTACAAAAATCATGAGATGAGAGATCCTTTGGAGAGCTGTATCATAGTCCATTTCACCCAGGAACTTCAGTTATGCTAGCATGCCCAAAGAGAAGGTTTACTGAGGACAGATTCAAAATGTATTGTTGTAAATTTATCATTGCTAGCCACTTTCAGAGACTCTTAATCTCAGCCACCAAGAAGAAGAAATGAATGGATAAAGAATGCATCAATATTCCGCTGCAGAATCATGCTGTTGAGAGTTGATCATGAAATGTGAGGCATGTTAGGGGAAATTTATCAGTACAATAAGTGCAATATCCCCAAAGCATATCAAAACTACATTAGACATGCCCAATTTATTGAACATAGCCCATATTTTCAGGCGCTTCTAAAAGACTCAATTTTTTTTTCTGGTGATGAAAATTAGGAATAAAGTTCAACAAGAGGGCCTTATTAACTGTTCTTTTGAACATCCAGTTCATTTGGTACTTGGGGTTACAATAGTTAATTTGATTAACATTGCTAGTAGAATAGAGGCTAACTCTGAACAAAAATACTAATTTTTCCTGTTTGGGAATTTTCTACTTTCTCCAGATTCTCATGACTAAAAAAGACACAGACAAGTTCTACTCGATCTGCCATCAGGTTTTATGGATTCAGTTATTTATCTCAAGGAAATCACTTGAGCCCAGCCATCATGGAGGAAAGATAGGGGATATTTGAGCCTATTAGAATCTTTGCTGTATTTCATTGGAGAAGCATGGGTAGAAAATGAAAAAATATTGAATTAGGTGGCTGAAGTGGATTGAAAGTTATCTCTTTCAAATGCAAATTGTTCCAAACAGAAATTAAATTTGTCTAATGAGAATATGTCTACTCATTCAGAAAAAAAATGCTAGCCTTATGACCAGGTCTCAGGCAACTTCTGTAAAGAAGCTGCATTTTTTTCTGCTTTGGTTAAGTACCTGTATACTAGCCACAAATCCAAAACATAAGATAAACATAACACAAGGGATAAAAACTATTCTAACAGGTCAGAGTACTTTTGGAAAAGGTGGATCCTTGAATGTATAATCATTTTAAAAGATATTCACTATTTCTTCCCAGTGTTGGCTTTTGCAGATCCCAGGAAGGAGTATGTGCTACATGTATTTGTGTAGATCATTCGGGAGTTAAATTAAACCAGGAGTACGTACACAGATTGGGAGGCTTATGGCAGATGCCATCAGAATGCTGACTAAAACTGAGTGAAATTATCTTCCTCACAATTTTGAACTCTGAACTTTAAAACGGGAAGGGACACCTACTAGAAAACATACACACACGAACACGTGCAGTTTGTTTTAGTGTAATTGTTCACAGGAAAACACTTTTGCCTTATTTTCTCAGGCTAACTCTGAGGCCACCCTCCACATTCGTTTCCCAAATCTGTTTAAAAAAACCTGACAAGTAGTATTCCACAAATATATGTTAAAGACATTTCTCATGTTCTTCTGTGTCATATGTGGAGAGAATGAAAATCTTGACAAGATTCAGTTTTTGTAAGAGTGATTTATTTCCTGTCACTTAAAAATCATGCTTGGGATATTCTTGACTTACAGTTGTATTTGTGCATTTTTATATCAGTTCCAAAATGCTTCTCTCATATATTGATGAGCAGAGGAAAAAAATTGGCAAGACAATTAGGTTGGGGTGGCAGGAGATTAACAGCTAAGTGTAATCCTATGTACTGTTACTCAGAAACTAGGTGGAAATTAATCCCTGATGAGTGAATATAGAACTTCAAAAGGATGTAAATGAGTTGCTAGTAAAGTAACATCCATAGTAACATATTACCCAATGTAAAACCAAGGGAATAAGTTCATTGTTAAGCCAAAGGAGTAAGTTCACACATTCATTTAGAATACATAGAACATATGTGTTCATATGTATCCTAAATACATATTCTATGTATACTAAATACATAGAATATGTGTTTGTCATGTTCAAACACATATTTTGCTCAAAGAGCACTTCAGAGAATTGAGCGAATATGTTTAATATAATATGCAAGAAGCAAAACTGGCACAATTAATATAATATGCAAGAAGCAAAACAGGCACAATTCTTCCACATATAAATTACATTATGTGTTTGCATTGCTTAAGTTAATGTGTAACACGTTTATTTTACAGATGTAAACAAAGCACAAAATGACATTTTTCTGCAAAGCTAAAAAGATCAATTGCATGCTACATTTGCAAATAAAAACTCCACTGGAAAATAACCTAGAGAAAATGTCACTATGACTCCAAGTAGTTTTAACAACAGTTATTCCTAAAGGCATAGAGAGTTATTAATGCCTTATATTTTCTGGTTTTGTATTGCAATTACAAACCAGGAGTAAGAAGTTTAAAATGTGGCTGTTTGACCTCTTCAGTATCCTTCCATCTTGCTGGTGAATAAGGAAAGTGGCAATTCCATTTGTTTAGGCCACAGGAAAACGACTTTGTTAGGTTTACAGTCTGGGGAAGGAGACTAAAATACCCTGAACATATCGCAAGGGTATGCCATAAATTCATATGTATATTGTATGTCATTTCCTGATTACTGTGGATAAAGGATTCTCTTTTCATATTTCTTATTGGTATTGAACGCATGACATTAAATTTAGCATACATTACATGTATGGATATCATATATTAAAATAGTCCTTGACTCACAACAGCTCATTTGGTGACCTTTCAAAGTTATAACAGCACTAAAAAAAGTGACTTACAATCGTTTTTCACACATTACCATTGCAACATCTCCATGACCATGTGATCAAAATTTGGATGCTTGGCAACTAGTTCATGCATCTCTCTCTCTCTCTCTCTCCCTGGGGCATGTGACCTCCTTTTTGCCATCTTTAGACAAACAAAGTCAATGGGGAAGGCAGGCTCAGTTAACAACTATGTTACTAACTTTACTGCAGTGATTCACTTAACAAATGTGGCAAGAAAGATTGTAAAATGGGGCAAAACTAATTTAACATATATCTCACTTAGCCACAGAAATTTTGGGCTCAGTTGTGATTATAACTCGAGGACTACCTTTAGTATATTTCTTTCCATTTACTGTATTTTAAAGGTGTCTAGTAACCCTTGTTCTCTGGACAGATTCCAGAAAACAGAATGAATAATTATAAAAAGCCAAGGCTATGAAACAACTTTAATGCAGGGGCTGTGGTGGCTCATGTGGTAAGACACAGGGCCTGTGCACTGCTGAGGCCGGCAGCTCAGCAGCTCAATTCCCATGAGCGAACAAACCACGGAGTGACAAGAAAGGAGCCTTCCCCGATTACCTACTGGCATTCAGGTGTCCCACAGGTCAAGATAACAAGGTCCAAAAAAATTCCTTTCACAGAGGCAGGCAGCCACCTCGGTGATTTCTAGCTAACACGTGCCATATTATGCTAAATAAATAAATACATTTTAAATGCAATCATTTTAAGGCTACTAAGGCTTAACAATCGTAAGACTTGGGTCAAACTAAGTGTCTGTCTAAGTGTGAGAGGAAACAATAGGAGTGCCAAACAAGGAGGTAATGGCAGGCTTCACATCAGGGCTCAGCAATAAATCACAGCTTCGGAGATACTTAACCTTTTATTCAGCACTTGGCTTGACTTGACAAGGGAGTCTCAAACACGATTCAACTAGATTAGAAACTTTATTGCACACAAGAAGGAAGCATGAAATATAATTGATTGATCACTGCAGTGCAAAGAAGTCTAAGCCTACAGGTACATGTAACAGAATAACAGAGTAGCTGAGTTGTAAGGGACCTTGGAGGTCTTCTCGTCCAATCCCCGTGCTCAGGCAGGAAACCCTATACCATTTCAGACAAATGGTTGTCCAATCTCTTCATAAAAACTTCCAGTGTTGGAGCATTCACAACTTCTGGAGGCAAATCATTCCACTGATTACTTGTTTTAATTGTCAGGAAATTTCTCCTTAGTTTTAGGATGCTTCTCTCCTTGATTGGTTTCTGTTGTGGCTCCAATTCCCGAGCCTGTGTTGTTAGAGGAGGAGGACTTGGAAAATGAGAAGGAGGAACTGGGAATGCCTTCCTCCCCAGGATCTTCCTCTCTGGCAATGCCTTCCTCCTTGATAATACCTCAGGTTTCGGCTGACAACCGAGAGGAACAGCTTGAGATGAATCAGGAGGAGGAGGGCATATCAGAGCAGCCCCTGACAGGGAGTCAAGTGTCCCGTACCTGACTTAACCCATCTTTTACTGAAGATGGACCAGCAGCAGCAGGTTCAACAACAGCTGCAAAATGAAAATCGAACTCTCCAACAGCAAGTGGCTCAATTAACAGCTCAACTTGCTTTGCTGCATGCTCATGCAACTCCTCCTCCCCCTCCCCTTCGAAAATGCCTGGTGGCTGTGCCAGATAAGTTTTCTGGGCAGCCTGAGACGTTAACAGCTTTCATGGGACAGTGCCAGTTATTTATGGCTATGAGGCAGAGGATTTCCCAGATGACCGGGCTCCGGTGGGGTTTGTCATAAGCCTCCTTTCTGGCTCAGCCGCCAGATGGGCCATGTCCATCTGTTGCTCCAGAACAGCCCGTTATTAACTGATTACCAGGGTTTTTGGCAACACATGTGCCACATGTATGAAGATCCCACACGAGTCCAGACGGCAGCCAGGCGTCTTAAGGATCTTCACCAAGGGAAGTGCCCCCTGCAAGAATTTATTTCTGAAATTCGGCTTGTATGCCTGGACTCCAACTGGAATGATGCAGCATTAATGGATACCTTCCAGGATGGCCTGTCAGATGAGCTGGAGGATGAGTTAGTTCGAGTGGAACCGGCCCCGACCCTTGATGCTCTGATGGTGCAATACTTGCGCATCGACGCACGACTCCAATGGAGAAAGACTCGTCGCACCATCCAGGAGCAGCCATCCGCATCTGTACCACAGCGCCCTGTGTAACCAGCACCCAGGTCACCCAATGTGTTGTGGCAATGGCTGAGGAACCAATGAAGTTGGGAGTGGTCAGACCTCGCCTGACGGCCCAGGAGCGAACACAGAGACGCCAAGGAGGTTTGTGCTTGTATTGTGGGGGGCAGGACATTTTGCTATTTCTTGTTCTATAAAGCGAAGGGGGGTGCTCAAGTCTGTGCCTGACTCTTGGCCTGATCAGTCAGGAAACAGGGCAGGCCCAACCTAGGGGAAACCCTAGGCCGGGCACATATCAAACACCCACCTAAATTAGCAGAGGTTGACTCTGGACCCCCTCGGCATCTGATTGTCGACACTCAGGTTTTCTTAGCTAACCAGTCGGAAGGGATTCCAGCGAACGCACTAGTGGACTCAGGGGCCACAACTAACTTTATGGACCAGGCCTTTGCAGCCTATTTTGATATCCCCTTGGTCCCGGTAGACCCTCCAATGAGGGTCGAGACTATTGATGGGCGGGAACTTATTTCAGGACTCATTAAATTCGCTACCCAGCCTTTGCGCCTAGTCATTGGAGACCATGAGGAGGCTATCCATTTTATGTCACTGCAGACCTCCATTTCCCATTAGTCCTTGGCATGGCATGGCTTCGGATTCATGATCCTCAGTTGGCATGGTCGCGGAACACCATTTCTTTTCCGAGTCTACAGTGCTTGGACCACTTCCACCACACCTGTGCTGGTCAGGACATCACCTCCTACTCCATACCTCCTGAACTGAAAGACTTCATGGATGTGTTCAGTGAGAAGGAGGCAGACCGGTTACCCCCGCATCGGCCCTATGATTGTTCAGTGGATCTTCTGCCCAATGTACCACTGCCAAAGGGTGTGTACTCCATGTCAGAGCCCGAGCTGGCTGCACTATGGGACTTTTTGGACAAAAATTTGGCTCGAGGATTCATCCGGCCTTCATCATCTCCTCTCTCAGCCCCAGTCCTCTTTGTCAAGAAAAAAACGGGAGACTTACGTTTGTGCTGTGATTACCGTTGGTTAAATGCCTCACGGTGGGGAATAGCTATCCTTTGCCACTCATTCCGGAGTTGTTGGAGTAGTTGAGGGAGGCCACTATTTTCACCAAGTTCGATCTTCGAGGGGCCTATAACCTGGTGTGGATGCAGGAGGGGGACGAATGGAAGACAGCTTTTGGCACCCGATACGGCCATTTTGAGTACGCTGTGATGCTGTTTGGGTTGACCAATGCCCCTGCAGTCTTCCAGCACCTGATGAATGAGGTGTTTCGGGATATGTTAGATCGGTTCGTGGTGGTGTACCTGGGTGATATTTTGATCTATTCTGGGTCCAGGGACAGCCATCTTCACCATGTTCGTCTGGTCTTGCAATGCCTTTGGGAGCACCAACTTTATGTGAAGCTGGAGAAATGTCTCTTCTTCCAGACTTCCATTGAGTTCCTTGGGCACATCATCGCTCCCAAGGGTATCGCCATGGACCCGCGTAAGGTGGAGGCCTTATGTAGCTGGGAACCCCCTCGTGGCACGAAGGACATTCAAGGCCTATTGGGGTTCACTAACTATAACCGGACCTTCATCCTGGGTTTTGCCAAGCTGACAGGTCCAATAACCCAGCTTCTTCAAAAGAAGGTCCCATTCCAGTGGGGGCTCACGCAGCAACAGGCTTTTGAGGCCCTCAAGAATGCTTTCATCACAGAACCTATCCTGAGGCACCCTGATCCGCATCCTCCTTTTGTGGTGGAGACAGATGTGTCCAACGTGGCTATTGGCGCGTTGTTGTTGCAAGCCCTGGCGAATAGTGTCACTCTTTTTCTCTGTGCTTATTATTCCCGGAAACTCACTCCTTCCGAACGTAATTACACCATCTGGGAAAAAGAGTCACTGGCTATCAAGGCTGTGTTTGAGACTTGGCGACATCATCTCGAGGGGTCTGACACAAGGTGGAGGTCCGGACGGACCATCGGAATTTAGAACACTTGTCAATGGCAAGAAAGTTGAACCAGCGGCAGATCAGGTAGTTGTTGTTTTTTGCCCGGTTCAATTTTTCTGTGACCTATATCCCCAGTGATCACAATTGGAAGGTGGATGCCTTGTCCTGCAAACCAGAGTACCTTTGCCCCGAGGACCCCATTCCTCCGTGGATGGTGTTGCAAGCAGAATCCTTGGCTGCAGTCCAGGAACTGGTGGACTTGCGGATTCAGGTGCTAGAGGCACAGTGCCTAGACGTTTGATCACAGCAGAGGATGGGGGAGATTGGACCCAAATCCCCATGGACTTTGGAGGAGGGCTTACTCAAGCATCGGGGCCGGTTGTATGTACCCACGGGGCTGCTTTGAGCCCTTATTATGACTCAGTGTCACGACAGCTGGCCATTTCGGTTTTTTAAAGACCCTCTATCTTGTCACGCAGACTTTTTGGTGGCCTCGAGTATGGCATGATGTCCACACCTATGTCACGTCCTGTGTACCATGCAGGCAAGCAAAAACCATGATGGGTGCGCCTCCTGGTCTCCTCCAACCTCTGCCAACTCTGGACCATGGGGAACAATTTCCATGGACTTTTTGACTCATTTACCATCATCCTCAAGATTTACGACTGTGCTTGTGGTGGTCGACATGTTGACTAAAATGGCCCACTTCATTTCGTGTTGTAAATTGCCATCGGCCCATACTACTGCCCAGTTATTCTTGCAGCATGTTTTTCATCTCCATGGTCTGCCAGACAGGGTAGTTTCTGACTGTGGTGTCCAATTTACAGCCCAATTTTGGAAGAGCCTGATGACCGCATTACAAGTGCAGGTCTGCTTATCATCGGCGCACCATCCAGAGACTGATGGGGGAACAGAGAAGGTCATTGGCATTCTCGAGAAATATTTGTGTTGTTTTGTCAACCAACGACAGAACAATTGGGTTGATTATCTCCCTCTGGTGGAGTTTGCCTTCAACAACTCCCAGCACACCTCCACCCACATGACACCATTTTACGCAAATGTGGAGTTCCATCTGCGGTTCTTTCCGTTGACACTCTTAGATTCCCCAGTTCCCGAGACTCAGGAATTCCTTTCGGAACTACATTCCGTTCAGCAATTAGTTCAACAGCAACTGATGCGGGCCAAGAAAGATTACAAGAGGTTCGCAGATCACTCTCGACGGGTGACACCTCCGCTGGCGGTGGGAGATCATGTGTGGTTGTCCACCAAACATCTTCAGATTGATCGCCCAATAAAGAAGCTGGACCATCGGTTCATCGGCCCCTTTCCCATCGAGGCAGTCATCAACCCCGTAGCCTATCGACTCACTCTACCGTGCTTCATGCTCATTCATCCTGTCTTCCACCGTTCCCTTTTGGTCCATGATGCCCCTTCATGTGATCTCCGACGTCCCGCAGCTGTTGATCCACCACCTGTACCCAATGACAATGACACATTTGATGGCAATGTGGTCAGCATTAGGGATTCCCGCTGGCTGAAAGGACGGTTCCAGTATTTGATCGAGAGACAGGGGGATGGACCAGAGGCCCTTTCCTTGGTGGATGCTTCCACGATCCACACCCTGGACCTTATATGGAAGTTCCATGACCAGTTCCCCTCGAGACCACATCCTGACCGTCAGACTCGGGGGCAGGGCCCTGCAGTGAGGGATAGTGTTGTGGCTCCGATTCCCGAGCCTGTGTTGTTAGAGGAGGAGGACTTGGAAAATGAGAAGGAGGAACTGGGAATGCCTTCCTCCCTAGGACCTTCATCTCTGGCAATGCCTTCCTCCTTGATAATACCTCAGGTTTCGGCTGACAACCGAGAGGAACAGCTTGAGATGAATCAGGAGGAGGAGGGCATATCAGAGCAGCCCCTGACAGGGAGTCAAGTGGACGAATGTTGGCTTGATCCGAGGCAACGTCGAAGGAAGAAATGTGAGCTGCAGTGTAGGAGGCATGGGAGGGTCAGAGAGTGAGCTGAGTCATTGAGACACACCCCACAGGGGATTAAAGTGGGTGTGTTTTAGCCAAAAACTTTGTACGGGACAAAGTTTTACTTCTCTTCCAGGTTTCATAGTAACTGTGGTCTGCTTTGGAATCTTTAGTGAATAGTTTTTTCTTGTTATCATTTTGGACTTGGCAGACAGAATGTATTGGAATGCCAAGGACATTATCAGTATGAAGGATTAACTCTATAAAGACCGAGTCAGCTTGCCTACCTATGTTAGTATGAGTTTGTACTCTTTCATCTGTTTTGGAAAGAAGAAAGGTGACACATAACAAACAGGTTTCCATCCATTGTTTCTTGTTCTGCCTTCTGGTCCTTTGGAGAAATGGTTGACTCCCTCTTTATGGCAATTCCTAAAATGTTGGGACACTGCTATCATGTGACCACTGCATGTATTTGTGTAAGTGCATACACACATACATCTTATAAGAAAACCTATTATCATTCCTAATCAATCCACTGCAAGGAGACGGCCTCTCCATTGAAGGTTATGGAGTACAATCTACTATCTGGTTTACTGTGGATTGGTAGATAGATTTAAAACATGCCTACCAATCTGCTTTGGACCAGCATTGTTTCTATAAACATCAATGAAGTTTATGATTTAGATAATGCCATCTTTGCAATAAGTCATTTCTCTCTCTCTCTCTCTTTCCCCCCTCTCTCTCACACATACACACACATACAGAGAGAGAGAGACAGACAGACAGGCAGGCAGGCAGGCAGGCAGACAGACAGACAGACAGACAGACAGACATACATTTAGGCTTTTTCTTCCTATTTCTGAAATACTAGATTGCTTGTCTTGGTAGGCAGCTGTTGATGTAATGGTGGTTCCCATCACACCAATCTCGGATTTTGTAAATCCCTAATATTATATATAATATAATATCCCTAATATTATCCTTTCTATATTGCTATTATTTCTAATAACAGAAATCCCTCTCTCTGGTAGCCATTCATCAAATCATTTGGCATAGACTTTAAAAGAAATGCCCATAAACATTATCTAAGGATCAAGTGCTCCTTTAGGCCAATCTTATCCAACAGAGCATTCTCTAGATCAGGATTGTCAAACTCATGTTGTCACGGCAGTGTCACAGGATGTATCAGAGCTTTTTTAACTTTTGCTAAACCAGGCATAGGTGTGGCCAGCCCATGACGCATCCGACCTGGTCAGATGTCAGGAGTTTGACAGTCCTGCTCTAGACACACGAATACTACAGTATTCTTTGGGTGTATTCTACCCAAAGATGATATTGTACATATAGAACCTAGAATAGAGTTGGTATGGACCTTGGAGGTCTTCTAGTCCAATCCCCTGCTTGAACAGGACACCTTTTACCATTTCAGACAAATGATTTTCCAATCTCTTCTTGAAAGCCTCCAGCAATGAGGTAACCACAATTTCTGAAGGCAAGACATTTGACTGGTTAATTGCTCTCACTGTTAGGAAATTTTTCCTGAGTCCTAGGTTGCTTCTCTCCTTGGTTAATTTCCATTCATTGTTTCTCGTCTTGCCTTTTGGTGTTTGAAAATAGTTTGACCCTCCCTTGTCTTTGTAGGAGCTCATCAAGCACTGGAACACTGCACCATATCTCTCCTAGTCCTTCTTTGCATTAGACCAGACCTACCCAATATGAACAAAATAGTACAAGTAGGTTCTCACAACCTGATCCTGGGAAAAAAGGCAGAGAAAACATTGAAATATCTCAGCAACTGACTCCCATGACTCAGGAGGTGTCGTTTGTGTAATTATGTGTCAATCCAATCAAAAATAAGTTTCCAGATAATAAAATTATCAAGTTAAGATCAAGTACTTTTGAATAATACTTTTTTTTCACTTATCCCACAATGCTATCTCTTCCAGGATGCCTCTTTGTTTAAAAGGCTAAAGCCAATCAAGCTAGTTTTTCTTTCTCTAAATTCTTTTACCCCAATATTTTTCAAGTGAACATGTGTGCTTCAACATGTGAAAATAGTCCAAGAAGCTTATGAAGTGGTCATGAGAACTTTAGAAATAATCTTCCTGCTTTAACAATTTGGAAAAGATGCATTCTGACACTCTTTTGAGTGCCCAAGCTACTAATAACAGATGATTATTTATACTAATATTCATTTATAGTTCTATAACTGTTTGGTTTGGTTCAGTAACAAAACAGGACAGGCAGAGAATTCAATAGATAGTTAGGATCACAGAAAAAACCATTGCAACCAGCCGGCTTTCCATTGAGAACCTGTATGCTGCACAAGTCAGAAAGAGGGCTGAGAAAATATCTACTGACTCCTCACATTGTAGACTTAAAACAGTTCAACTTCTCCCCTTAGGATACGGCTACAGGGCACTGCATGCCAAAACAACTAGACACAAAGACAGTTTTACCCCCATACCATCTCCCCGTGAAACACAATTCCCACAGCACCACCTTATGTTTAAGGATATCTAACCATGTATTACTAATACCTTTCTCATTTTTCCTATTACCTACTCCTATCCGTATCTTATGACTATGACATTGTTGATTGTATCTTATGATTTATGATTGTATCTTATGATGTATGTTTATTCATTTTGTTGCTTGTATATACATTTATGTACTGGAGACAAATGCTTTGTATCCAATCACACTTGGCCAATAAAGAATATTCCATTCCATTCCATTCTATTCTATGGCTGATTGTTTGAACATTCAGGCCAGATGATTATCCTTTGAATTGTCTGGGAGGTTTGAACCCTGGAGTTCTACAGATATATCACCACCAAATAACCTCACCACGTCAGAGGTTACATACAAAGAAATATAAGAATGTATTGAAGTGCTTTAGGTCAGTGGTTCTTAAAAGTTTGATTCTTAAATTTCTCCTTATTACAGAAGCTTTTGTCTTGGATCCCACCAAGAGAGAAATAAGGAGAACATTGATAAGGTTGTAAACTGGCAACCCATGTAGTTCATGGAACAGAGTTGTAACATGCTAATTGCATAGTGCACATTATTGTTTCTGCTGCTGTATTTTTTCCATGAAGCCCCCAATCATTACCATGAAGCCCCCAATCTCCTCTCAAGCTTATTTCTCTCAGAGAGATTGGTTCAGCCCTCTATGGCAGTGGTTCTCAAACTAGGATCTGTGGATCCCATGATATTGTCACAGGCAGTCTGTGAAGGCTTGAAGAAATATTATTTACATTTCGAGGGGTCCATGGCCACAAAAGGTATCTAAATGGGAGTCTGTGGTAAATAAAAGGTTGATAACCACTGCTCTACAGGCTGAATTTTGTTACTTTTACTTAAGCAGTGACATGAAAATACCTCCATATTCTGTTGCCTTCTTTCTGCTTAAATCACAAAACGAGAAAAAGGCTGCATTTGGCTTGTCTTCTCCTTAACATTTCACTAAAAGTGAGTTTCACCCTCCCAAAACTATTAACATATACAGTTGATGCCGATGAAGCTGCTTTCTTTTCTACTGCACAAGTTCCTGAGCAGGGAGATTCTTCAAGCCTTAGCAACCTAATGAGATAAGGAAAAGCGACTCCAAAATTAAGTTTGCATTTTTTTCATTTTTTTTCCAAAAGGGAGTCCTGTGCCATAAATTTGTTGGCAAATGAATAAAAATTTAATGGGGCAAGGCAGATCTTCAAAAATAACTTTTCATTCCTCTTAGTTCATGGAGGGAACAAATTAGGACAGCCTTTGAAAAACTGGCAGAAACTCATAGTTTCTACCCAAGTAGGCTTTAGTGACTATTAAGATCTTCAAATGTGAAATAATTTCTGAGATACTACAGGGATCCCAGTGTGCATCTATAAAAAGTTAAATCTAATGGTAACCACCCAATCCAGTAAGAGCTTTATTTAAGTCCCATGCTGTGTCTCTACATATTGTACAACTTGAATCTGGGTTAGACTTCCTTACAGTTGGTGCTTGTATTTGCTAATTCAATAAATTGGCATAGTTTTGTAAGAAATTATTTGCTTGCTTTACTATGCTGCAATAATTTGTAGAAGATGCAACGACAGGATAGAAGTCAATTTCGCTTTCCAAGGCAATATGTTTCTGGATCAGAGACTTGTTAGGACAAAGCTGAATTTTTTAAAAAAGGGATCTAGATGTAGATCTACCCAAAATATCAGGGAACCTTCATTGAACTCTGTGAATTGGGGATTAACTTAAAGATGCTTATGCGAACAAATTTCCTATCTGATATTATGTATTTAAGCCTTTGCAGAGCTTTCTTCCTAGTTCATTTTAATGCTCTACCTCAGTGGTTCTAGAAGGAAGATATAACAATGTCCTTTTCTCAGCACTATATGAAATTGAAGTCTCAATCTATGAATCTTTGTATGTCCTCTCTGTAGGATTCCATATTCTCACTTTGCAGCCCGTCTTCTATTTAATGGCCCTTCTAGAACAGAAGATCATTGCAGCCACCTTCAGTCCCTTCCCATGAGACTTTGAGGTAAACAATAATTCTGTGCTTTAGAGACAAAATATTTGTATTATATACTTTCTAATCATCAGTAAAGTTTGGTTTTTTTTTAATAAATAAGATTGATCTGTCTCCCCAAGGCAGGCCTACCTCTTCTAGCCACACATTTCTACATTATATAACGACATTATGCAGCATTTTAGAAATGAGTCCACTATTATTATTTTTTCCTTTTTCAATCAATAATAAGCCAATACAGGTTGCAAGGTCTCTTTCTTTTCCACATACTGCGATTAGGAAAGAAATTACTGTGTGAAGCACTGTATAGAAGATGTTACAGAAATATATATAGAATATACTGCTATCCCCAAGCATGAGCCAGAGCCAAGAAGTTGGCTAGACGACTTCTGGGAAAGAAAACTTCAGATTTCCACTTTTTCAGATCTTTGGCAAAACAAAAAGAGATACACTCCTAGTTCTCATTAGACTGTTGACAGAATAACAGAACAGAATAGAATAACAGAATTGGAAGGGAGGTTTTCTAATCCAACTCCCTTGTTCAGGAAACCTCCTGCTCAAGAAACCTGCTGTTCTACTGCTCAGGAAACCCTACACCATTTCAGACAAATGGTTGTCCAATCTCTTCTTAAAAACTTAGTGTCAGCACATTAACAACTTCTGAAGGCAAGTTGTTCCACAGATTAATTGTTCTAATAATTTTCAGGAAATTTCTCCTCAGTTCTAGGTTGCTTCTCTCTTTGTTAAGTTTCCATCTGTTGCTTCTTGTCCTGCCTTCAGGTGCTTTGGAGAATAGCTTGACTCCCTCTTCTTTGTGGCAACCCCTGAGTGATGAATGAATGTGCGTTTGAATTAAAAAAAATGAGCAATGGCTATAGAAGAGATACTTTGAGATCACTGGCTCCTAGTATAAGAGAAGGAACCCTGAGGTGCAGTGGTTAGAATGCAGTATTGCAGGCGAACTCTGCACATAGCTAGAACTGGCTCCTGAGCGGCTCAAGGTTGACTCAGCTTTCATCCTTCCACAGTCAGTAAAACCAAGACCCAGCTTATTGGGGGCAATAGTGTGGGTTGTGCACCAGTTACACCCTTTCCTGGATCAGCGGTCCCAACTCAGAGTCACTCATGCCCTGGTCACTTCCTGTCTTGATTATTGCAACGTGCTGTACATGGGGCTGCCCTTGAAAAGCATCCGGAAGCTCCAGTTGGTGCAAAATGCAGTGTCCCGCATGGTTTTATGCAGACCCTGGTGTGCACATGTCATCTCTCCTGCAGGAGCTGCATTGGTTGCTGATTTGCTTTTGGGTGCAATTCAAGGTGTTGGTCGTCACCTTTAAAACTCTTCAT
Source organism: Laticauda colubrina (assembly GCA_015471245.1). Taxonomy (NCBI): domain Eukaryota; kingdom Metazoa; phylum Chordata; class Lepidosauria; order Squamata; family Elapidae; genus Laticauda; species Laticauda colubrina. Next base: position 19,075 of record BLBF01016161.1, read on the forward strand.
GGCTTGTGTCCGGGTTATCTGAGGAAACATCTCTTGCCAGTGACATCTACCCAACCCATAAGAGTGAGGAGGCAGGGAACGTTGCGGGTCCCACCCCTGAGGGAGAGACACCTGGCGGGACCTTCTCCTTGATGGCTCCGTCTCTCTGGAACATCATTCCCCCTGAGAATGACCCCCTCACTAATACTCTTCCGAAAGGCACTGAAGATCTGGTTTTGCCAGCAGGCTTGGGGAACCCAGAGAGGGATGGAGCCCATCAAGTGGCTAGTGTGATCTGCTGTGGTCGGGATGGAGGTGGGGGTGGGAGTTGGTTTTTGATTTTTTGTTTTGTTTTTTGTTTTCCCAAATTTTGTTCTATTGTACTTTACTAATTTATTTGATTCTTTTTAGTTTTTTATTGTTTTTATTTTTTGTTTTAAATATGGTTTTACAATGTGTAAGCTGCCTCAAGTCGCCATGGGCAAATAGGTGGCAATATAAAATAAATAAATAAATAAATAAATAAATAAATAAATAAATAAATAAA
>BLBF01016162.1:0-11473 GCA_015471245.1 Laticauda colubrina
TTTTTTTTTTTTATGGTGGATTACTTCAATTGGACTAGGGTCTAGAAGAACCTGAAGATCTTTCTTTTTCCTTTTCCCCCTTTTTTTCTTTGGTTTTGGGCTTTTTACTATTGGATTTTTTATTTTTATTTTTTTGGACTATATCTGGTTACTATATTAGCTGGATTGAAAGTCAAAGAGAACCTGAAGCTTTGGAAGCATTAAAATGAGCAGGAAACCAAAATCATTTGGCATTTCTGTTTCTACCTCTGCTTCCCCACCATCTGAAGGACAACATTTAATTCAGACAATGTTGAAGCAAGATAAAGAACAAGAAAAAATAAATTTACAGACGATTATGCAAGGAATTCAAGATATTAAAATAAAAATAGATGCTATGGATCAAAGAATAGAGAAATCTGATGAAAATATTAAACAAATGATGGGGAAGTATGAGGAGAGATTCCAAAAAATTGAGGAAGAAGGAAAACAAAGAGAGGAGAAGATTGGAAATATTGACACTAGATTAACAGTGGTAGAACAAGAAAAAAATGGGATGTTGAGGTGGGAGATGGAAAGGTCAGAATTTTATCTTAGATTCCAAAATATAGAAGAGGAAAAAGGAGAAAATTTGGCTGCGATAATGATAGAAATGCTGGCAGACCTTCTGGAAATTACAGAGGAAAAGATGATGGATGGAGTAGATGAGATATATCGAGTTTATACAAGATATGCGATGAGAAATAAACTACCAAAGGAAGTTCATATCAGATTTACCAAAAAATCCATCAAAACACAGATATTGCAAGTGGTAAGAGAGAAAACATTGAAATATAAAGGTAAAGAGATTGTGGTTTTAAAACAAATACCTAGAAGAGTGAGAGAGATGAGAAGAGAATACCGATTTCTGACCAAAATACTATTAGAAAATGAAGTGAACTATAGATGGCTGATACCAGAAGGACTAATCTTTACGTGGCAAGAACAGAGACATAGAATTGATTCGATTGAAAAAGCAGAACTTTTCTACGCAGAATTTTTTGGAAGAAGAAAAGAGGAGGCAGAGAAAGAGGTCTCATTAATTGAGTTTCAGGAGGAACAACTGGAGATTGAAAAAGAGAAAGGAGTTGTAGGTGGACAGGTAGACAGTAAAGAACAACGTGAAGTGAGAACTACGAGAGCTGTTAGACCTAAATATAAAGCATAATCATGGAAGAAAAAAAACTGATTACAATGAATATAAATGTACTTAACTCAGCTGTTAAAAGAAGAAAAACCTTTCATAAATTAGAGAAATTTAAATTTGATATAATTTGCTTACAAGAAGTTCATATTAAAAAACAACATGAGCAATTGTTAGTACAGCCAAAATTAGGGAAAATATTTACTTCTTTGATTCAATGTAAGAAAAGGGGAGTGGTTCTCTACATTAAAGAGGATATCCCAGCAAAACTGATTTACACGGATGAAGATGGAAGATGGTGGAAATAATGGACAATAATAAAAAAATACTCTTGATTGCAATTTATGCCCCGAATGATAAACAAGAAGAGTTTTATAAAAAACTACATATGGAAATAATTAGATTGGACTATGTTAACATAATTATGATGGGAGACTTTAATGGAATCGTGGACAATAAATTGGACTATATAACAACAACAACAAAACAAAATAGAAAGGTTCTCCCTAAATCTTTTTTTAAAATGACAGATGAATTAACTTTAAAAGATATTTGGAGGGAAAGAAACATTAAAGCTAAACAATATACTTTTTACTCTAATAGACATTTATCATGGTCCAGATTAGGTATGATTTGGATCTCAACAGAATTAATATCCATTATTCAAGAAACAAGTATTGAAATGAGTACTTGGGCAGACCATTGTCCAATGACAATTAAATGGAAGGGACAAAAAAAAAAGATCGAGATGGACATTAAACAATACTATTTTAAAGGAGAAAGACTTTATACAATGGATGGAGAAGGAATTGGTTTTTTTCTTTAAAGAAAACAAAAAAGAAGATACTTCAATACAGAATGTTTGGGATACAATGAAGGCATATGCTAGAGGTTTGATAATAGATTATACAAGAAAAAAGAATATTAGGAAAAGACAAACCTCCAAGATCCTGGAAGATGAATATAAAAGACTTGAAAAAGAACTACAGAAAATGCCACAGAAAAAAGATATTAAATTGAAACTGTGTGTAATTAAGCATAAAATGGAATTAATAGAGAAAGAAGAACTGGCACAGAAAATTAGAAATTCTAAATTATTTTGAAGACGCAAATAAACCAGGTAGATGGCTAGCATATAAACTGGGAAAGGAGAAGGAATCAAGAAAAATATTGAAACTAATAGATGATCAAGGTCAAGTTTGTTGTGGTAATAAGGAGAAAAAGGAAATTATTCGAGATTTCTATGGACAACTATATAAACAAGAGAATATTGATGAGGAAAAAATTAAACAGTATTTACAGAATGTTAACTTACCGAAGATACCTAAAGAGACTGAAGAAATGTTAGAAAGCAATATAACAATGATGGAATTAAATGAAGCATTTAAGAGACAAAATAATGGGAAAGCACCAGGTCCAGATGGGCTTCCGGCAGAATTCTATAAAAAATTTCAAGAACCATTGAACATCCCATTGTTAGAAGTTATGAATGAAGTTATGTTAAAGAAGATGACACCCAAAACATGGTCAGAGGCTTATATTACACTTATTTTAAAGGAAGAGGCTGACCCGTTGCAAATTAAGAATTATAGACCTATTTCCTTATTGAATGCAGATTATAAAATCTTTGCTTCAATTTTAGCAGAAAGACTGAAAAAATATTTAAATAATTTTATCCATCCAGATCAAAATGGATTTCTGCCAAAGAGACAAATTAAAGACAATATGAGAGTAATTTTGGATACTTTGGAATATTATGAGGCTCATCCTGAGAAACAAATGGCTTTGATATTCCTAGATGCTCAAAAAGCATTTGACAACGTGAACTGGAGATTTATGTTATTACTATTGGAACAGATGGGTTTTGCCAGAAAATTTATTCAAGCAATAGAAACCATATATAATAAACAGACAGCAAAGGTAATGGTGGAGGGAGAGTTTACAGATCTTATTAATATAAGAAGAGGCACAAGACAAGGATGTCCCCTATCTCCTTTGTTATTCGTATTGACTTTGGAAGTGTTGAATAGAAATATTAGAGATGACAAAAGTATAAAAGGAATGAAAATTAAAAAGGAAGAATTTAAACTACAAGCTTTTGCTGACGATTTAGCTTTTATTCTGGAAGACCCGTTAGAAACCGCTCCAAAATTATTGGAAAAGATAGAGACATATGGTGAGATGGCTGGCTTGAAAATAAATAAAGATAAAACAAAGATTTTGACAAAAAACATGTTATTGAGACAAAGAGAAGAACTGACAGATCTTTTGAAAATCCAAGTTACAAATAAGGTTAAGTATCTGGGGATATATTTGACAGCAAGATGTAGCACATTAAAAGAGAATAATTATATTAAACTCAAACAACAGATAATTACAGATTTGAAGAAATGGGAAAATTTACAATTGTCATTAATAGGGAGAATTTCAACAATTAAGATGAATATTTTACCTAGAATTTTATTTCTCTTTCAAACAATACCAATTAGACTTGGAAAAGACTACTTTGAAGATTTAAATAAAATCATGTTGAAGTTTATATGGCAAGGTAAAAGAGCGAGAATAAAGTTAAAGCTTTTGCAAGATGCTAGAATTAGAGGAGGTTTTGGCCTGCCTAATTGGGAACTGTATTATCAAGCTGCAAGTTTGATGTGGGTCAAAGAATGGATAACATTAAGAAAGCATAGATTGTTGACATTAGAAGGACATGATTTACTGTTGGGCTGGCATGCTTTTTTATGGTACAAGGGAACTAAAACACAGGGGTATTTCAGAAGACATTATATACGGGAGTCTTTGTGGTTAAATTGGGAGAAGATAAAAAAACAATGTTACCTGAAAATTCCAGTTTGGTTATCGACTATTGAAGCATTTTCCTACCCTATGATCTATAAAAAGGAACAAACAGTTAGATATGGGGAACTGTTGGATGAAAAGGGTGGACTTAAATCGATCCAAAACTTAGAGGAACAAGGTATAAGGATGAATTGGTTTTCATATGCGCAAATACACTCAAGATATGTTGAAGATTTTAAAATGGAAGGATTTTATGACAAACAGACTGATTTAGATAAGATATTGATGGGTACTGATGAGAAAGTGATTAAAAAATTATATGGTTATTTATTGGGAATTAAGCTAGAGGAAGAACAAGTTAAAGAAACTATGATTGCTTGGGGGAAGAATTTTGGATATGGGATTGATTTAGAGCAATGGCAAAAATTGTGGTCTCAAAATTATAAAATGACAATGTCAGTAGCATATAAAGAAAACTTGTATAAGATGTTTTACAGGTAGCACTTCCCCCCGACAAGAATAGCAAGAATGTTCAAGAACAAATCTGAAAAATGTTGGAAATGTCATCAGATACCTGGCTCATATTATCATATGTGGTGGACTTGTGAGGATGCCAGAAAATATTGGACTAAAATTCACATGTGGTTGGAAAAAATGACAAAGAAACACATAGACTTGAAACCAGAGATCTTTTTATTGGGAATCTTACCTGATATATATAATAAAGACTTGAAATATTTGATTGTAAATGTATTAACAGCGGCTAGGATTGTATTTGCTAAAAATTGGAAGAATGAGAAAATACCATTGCAGGAAGAAATTATTAAGAAAATATTGGAATGTGCTGAGATGAGTAGATTGACATTTGAAATTAGAGAGCAAGAAGATAAACAATTTTATGAAATTTGGGATCTTTTTTATCAATGGTTAGATGATAAAATACAATAATAGAGCATTAGTATTATATCTATGAAGGGTTTTTAGGATTGATTTGTTATGATTATATGATTTGTTATAGAATAAACTGTTTGAAGTATTGTTATCTCACAAAGCATGAATGTTTAAAAGTATAGTCAGAAAAAGACTTTATTTTAATTTTTTTTGGTAATATTAGGATATGGATTGACAATATGAGTGGTTATGTAATATAACTGTAATTGAGACTATAAAATGAATGCACAAAACTGATGAACCAACCGACACACCGGAAGTATATATGAGAGTAGATGTTTTTAATGTTTTGTATGTTATGTCTGTTTGTAGAAAATTAATAAAATTCTTAAAAAAAAAAAAAAAAAGAGTTGAGGAAAATCCAAGTCCAAGGGGAAATAAAAGGCTCATTCTAGTCAGGTCAAAATAAAATCAGCCTGATGATTGAAATGATGGATGTATCAAGTATCAATATTGACTCATTTATTTATTGATTATGTTTTGGCCTTCTGTTTTTCCTAGAGGTTTAGGCAGCAGAGACTTGCTTCTTCTCCCCATGTTTTATCTTCACAACAGTCCTGAATACTTGCTCAAATCATTGTGTGAGATTCTTGAGTCAATGGGATATGAATCAAGGGTTCTCAGTATTGAAAGAGCAGTACATACTATACATCAGGTGACCAACTTATAAAAAAAGAATTTTTTTACAGATTTCTGCTGAAGAAAGATCTCAGTTAATTTCTGATGTGGGCAAAAATGGATATTGACCAGGCTATGAATCTTTAAGGCCAGAGTTTCTTTCTCTCTCTCTTTTTCATGATTAGATTTATGCCTTTATCTTTGATCATCTCAAGATGGATCATATATTTCTTGCTCCCACCACCTATTTTCCCACTACAACCTCACTGAGGTGTGTTTGGCTGAGAGAATGTGATTGGCCCAAAGTCTCCAGGGCAGCTTTCAAGTCTAAGGGAAGAAATATAATCTCCTTACCGCTAGTCCAGCACCTTAAGTAGTGCCTTAAAGCTTTTTTCTCATCTTTTTTTTTAATCAATATCATTTACCTTTATCCTGTGAAAATTCTCTAGAGGATTTCTCAGACTTCCAGAGAGGAATGCAGATACAATCATAATTTAGTTGACCACCTCCTGGGCATCAAAGAACAATCTTACATGATTGGAATGTCAGTTGCATAAGTTGCTAGGAACAGGGAACTCCAGGGAATGTCAGCATTTTGCTATTTCAATTTGCAAAGGGTAGTGTTTATTTCTACTTCACAATATCCCAGTACTAGTGTTGTTCTGTATGTAAAGTGGATGACTCCAAACCTACCATTCTGATTGGCTAAGGAAAAGACAAGTGGATTGGTTCCCTAGGAACCAATCCAAAGAGATACCAAAAAGGCGGCAAATCTAAATAGCTGCCATTGGCTGCAAGCAGGCAAGCCAGCCTGTATAAAAGGGCTGGCCCCGGCTTCAGCCGGCGTTCCGTTACTAACAGTTAACAATAAAAGTATTTGTTGTTGGAACCCGGTCTACCTCGTGTGTTTTCCAAACAAAACACTGGCGACGAGGATGGGATCGTCCTGAACGGAACAAAACCTGCACGTGGTGATAAAAGCCCAGACTGCAACTAAGATGTCTGGAAACAACGCACCGCCCGCACCTTTCAATCCCAACGAAGAGGATTGGGATTCCTATGCTGATCGCTTCCAAATGTACTTGGAGAGCAACGAAATGGAAGGCATTTCCGAACAACGAAAGAGAGCCGTGTTCCTGACACACTGCGGAACAACCGTCTTTAAAATGGCTAAAGCCCTCGCCAAGCCTCGGGACGTTAAACAATTAACGTGGACAGAATTACAGAGACTCCTGAAAGCACACTACGCCCCGATGGTGTCTAATCTAATAAAGCGACATGAATTCTACCGAAGAGACCAGAGAGAGGGAGAAACCGTTGCCGATTTCGTCGCTGCACTCAGACAAATAGGGGGTGAGTGTAAATTCTCAAACATAGACGAGGCAATGAGAGATCGCGTGGTGTTGGGCCTGAGAGACTCAACCGCACAGAGCAAAATGCTCAACAAGCCCAACATCACCGTTACCGAAGCCATTGCGGAAGCCACCGCCGCGGAAGCTACGAAAAAATCCGCAGTAACATTTAAGAAAATGAACACGCACGGCGATGAAACATCAACCAAAGAGAAAAAGCATCCTGCCACAACGACCCATTATGAAGAGTCGGGCGAAACAAACGAATCAAGCGAGGAGGACGACGAGGTCCACCGTTTGCTCACAAACAAGAAAGAGCGCGAAAGGAGAAAGTGGCGGGAATGCGCTGGCTGCGGAGGAAACCACCCATGAGCCGAATGCAGATTCCTCGATGCCATCTGCCGACATTGCAGAAAAAGAGGGCACATCGAGAAGGTCTGCAGAAATAAAAAATTTTACAGCCCGACGAGACGCAGAAATTCCCCAACACGAGCCGAGCCAAGTCGAACTGAAAGAAAATGGCAACAAGAAAAGCGAGCCAATACACACCAAACTGTCATTATCCAAAGCTCCCAGACGGAAAGTGGAAGAAAAATTAAAATCGTCGTAGAAATCGAGGGAAAACACTGCAAAATGGAAGTGGACTCGGGGTCCTTCCTCTCCATGGTATCATGGGACACAATTCAACAGTTAGTCCCAGGTATCAAGACCAAAGACTTGATGAAGCAGCACCTAACCCTCAAAGACTATCAGGGAAACCAAATCCCTGTGATGGGCAAAGGACATTTTCAAGTTGCCTACAAAAACCACATCAAAGTGCTTCCACTGACCATAGTCAACCAAGACAGACCAAGCCTCCTGGGCATCGAGTGGTTCGCGCCATTGGGCATCGGGATGACTGGGGTCGATCGAGTGACCACAGCCGGCTGGGAAGACGACCTCGTCAGAGAATTCCACGACGTGTTTGACGGATCACTGGGCAAGTACCAGGGAAACCCTATTTCTTTCAATTTAAACCCCCAAATAGCCCCACGAAGAATAAAAGCCAGGCGAGTTCCTTTTGCACTAAAGGCAAAAATAGAGGAACAGCTGGAAAAATTAGTAGCCCAAGGGGTGTTAGAACCTGTGGACCATGCCAAGTGGGAAACGCCTATCGTCACACCCATTAAACCAGACGGGTCCATCAGAATCTGTGGTGACTATAAGGCTACTCTGAACCACGCATTACAACCAAGCGCATACCCAGTGCCCGTAGTCCAGCATTTGCTCCATTCCCTGGGAAATGGCAAAGTTTTCGCCAAACTCGACTTGGCACAAGCCTATTAGCAACTCCCAGTAGACCCAGAAACAGCAGAAGCGCAGACTATTGTCACCCATAAAGGCGCATTCAAATGCCACCGACTCCAATTTGGAGTAAGCGTAGCCCCTGGCGTCTTCCAGAGTCTAATGGAACGCCTTCTAAATGGCATACAAGGAGTCGTTCCCTATTTCGACGACGTCCTAATCTCGGCCAGAGATGAACCACAATTAAGGAACAGACTAAAAAAGGTTCTGACTAAGTTTAGAGAAGCTGGCCTCAAGGTTAAAAGAGAGAAGTGCTGTCTAGTTAAAAACAACGTCGAATTCCTGGGCTACTCAATAGACGGAGAGGGCATCCACCCCACAGATAAAAAGATTAAGGCGATAAATGACGCGCCTGAACCTAAAAATAAAACGGAACTCCAAGCATTTTTAGGATTAATTAATTTCTATAATGTATTCCTGCCAAACAAAGCCACTATAGCAGAACCGCTACACTGCCTGCTAGACAAAAAGGCTACTTGGACTTGGGGTTACAAAGAAAAAAAAGCCTTCCAAAACATTAAAAGACTGCTAACATCAACAAACGTTCTCATCCAATTTAGCGACACTCTGCCATTAACAGTGACCTGCGACGCCTCACCATATGGAGTAGGTGCCGTCCTGAGCCACCAACTACCGGATGGCAGAGAAGCACCCGTCGTATATTATTCTAGGACTCTATCAAAAACTGAGCGGAATTATAGCCAATTGGACAGGGAAGCTCTAGCAATTGTCGCTGGAGTAAAACGTTTCCACGAATATGTATATGGGAGGACTTTTCGAATTATAACGGATCACAAGCCGTTAATGGGGATTTTGGCGGGAAACAAGCCAACACCTAACATACTTTCACCCAGAATGACGAGATGGTCAGAGTTCCTGGCGGCCTATTCCTACACTCTGACACACCGACCAGGGAAACAAATTTCCCATGCGGACGCTTTGAGCAGAGCGCCTTTGCCAACAACCGACGCAGACCCGGCACCAACGATGACAGCGCTACAAATCGAGACATGCCCCGATCTACCCATTTCAGCGTATGATGTCGCAAGAGCCACCGCGAAAGACTCATTGACTGCCCGCGTTCTTAGCTGGGTAGGTAAAGGCTGGCCGGACAATCTAAAAACTGAAAATTCCAAACCTTTCCGGTCCAGACAGACTGAACTTTCCATCCAAAAGGGGTGTTTGTTGTGGGGTGATCGGGTGGTAATCCCTGCTAAACTGCAGCCCAGGGTTCTTAGGCTTTTACATGAAGGGCACCCGGGAATGGTGAAGATGAAAAGCCTCGCCAGGAGTTACGTGTGGTGGCCGGGTATTGATAAGGACATAGAGTATTGGGTAAGCTCATGCCACAAATGCCAAACAATTAGACCATCCCCACCAAAAGCACCCGTTAAGGACTGGGAAACCCCTCGAGGACCGTGGTCAAGAATACACATTGACTTCGCGGGGCCTACCAAGGGGCATACTTTTCTGATTGTCGTTGATGCCTATTCCAATTGGCTTGAAGTAAAAATCATGCCATCAACGACAACAGAAGCCGTAATTAAGCAACTAGACAGCCTGTTTGCCACCCATGGCATACCTGACATCCTCGTTTCAGATAATGGACCACAGCTAACCAGTATACCATTTGAGCAATACCTAGCCTCCCTAGGTATAAGACATGCACTAACCGCACCGGCTCACCCGGCTGCGAACGGCAGGGCAGAGAGAATGGTCCGGTTTACAAAAGAGGGGTTAGAACGAATGGACGCTGGAGATACACAACAAAAAGTAAACCGGCTGCTCACACTGCAGCACATAACACCTAGTACTATCACAAATAAATCACCAGCAGAACTGCTTATGGGGCGAAAATTAAGATCTCACCTGGATAGGTTACACCCAAATTTCACCCCAGAAAACCCCCCTGACTCCTCAACACGGTTCAGACAATTTGAGACAGACGATTTAGTTTACGCTAAAAATTTCTCCGGGGACTCGGTATGGCTACCCGGGCAAATTACCCAACTTACAGGCCCCAAATCCTACCGGGTAAGATTAGACGATGGGAGGGAATGGAAGCGGCATATAGACCAGCTTCGATCTCGAATTGTGGAAAGAACCACGGACTTAAAAACATTCACAAAAGAACACGGCGAAATGCAAACCGAGGTGGGGGGGGAAAGGCGAGAAACGAATAAAAAACTTTTTAAAAATAAAACTAACATTCAAAACGACCAAAAAGAGCCAACAAAAGACTCACCGTTTGAAGAGACCCACGAAGAGAGATCTTCGGAAGGGGCCAGCCAAGCCAGCTCGACCTGCCCCGAGGAAACGGGAGGGAGCGGCAGAACCGCCGGCCTAAGAAACTTAGGCGGCGGTAAAATGGCCGACTCACCCTTCCAGACGGTTCCAGAGAGGAGGACGGACGACACAGCAGCCCCATCTGAACCGGTCGAAGTCCTCACTGGAAATGAACCGCGCAGGTCAGGTCGAGCCCGGAAAAGCCCCACCTACCTGCGAGACTACGTCACCACGTAGGACTAAACTAAGGAGGGAGGGGTGTTCTGTATGTAAAGTGGATGACTCCAAACCTACCATTCTGATTGGCTAAGGAAAAGACAAGTGGATTGGTTCCTAGTGATACCAAAAAGGCGGCAAATCTAAATAGCTGCCATTGGCTGCAAGCAGGCAAGCCAGCCTGTATAAAAGGGCTGGCCCCGGCTTCAGCCGGCGTTCCGTTACTAACAGTTAACAATAAAAGTATTTGTTGTTGGAACCCGGTCTACCTCGTGTGTTTTCCAAACAAAACAAGTGTCAACATCAGAGTAAAAACTCCAAATACAGGGCTTGGTTAGTGTCCCATCACAAAAACACCCAGAATCCCTTTATGAACCCACCTTTTTATATGAAAATAAGTGTGAGATAATAAGTACTCATTTCTGGCTAGCAAATAAACACTGATAGAGTTGAACCAACTCTGTGATCTGTTGGCCAGGAAAGGATCTTATTTGAATTTGTTTATTTTCTGCAAGGACTTTAAATTCTCAAAGAGGTAAAGGGTAAACTTTGTATCATCTGTTTTATTATATAAGAAAACTCAGAACAAAAAACCACAAAATTCTGTGGTTAATGATGTGTGTTAGGGATAACATTGTTCACCCTAACTGTTTTAGGTGAAATACTAACTATAAATCATAGTTAGTGTATGCAGCTTTAACTGTAAAATAGCAACTGTGGGTGTGGTTATGAAAACCATATAAAAGTA
>BLBF01016165.1:0-15669 GCA_015471245.1 Laticauda colubrina
TCGGCATGGCAGAAAACCAAATTTAAGTTACCGACACACATTTGGAGCTCCAGCATGGGTGCATATTCCCTCACAAGTAAGACTGAAAGGGCAACATAGAGCTAAGAAGTTATTTTTAGTTGGTTATGAGGCCAACCACAGATCATTTAGATTTTGGGATCAAGGCACAGCTCCTGTTTATTGTAGTGCTAGTGCAAAATTTCTTGAGCACGTTGGGTGGGATAAACTGGAACAGGAATCCAGCAAATAGTCCCTAAAGATAAAATCAGTAAACCACAGATAGCCATTAAAGAGGAAGGACAGGAGGAAGTAGGAGAACAGGGACAGGAAGAGGTAGAAGAACAGGAACAGGTGGTACAGGAAAGTCCACCAGCAAGCCCTGTATTACCAAGACGTTAAACCCGAGTAACACGACCACCTGATAGATATCAGGCTAGTGTTGTATGCCAAGTGAATACAGTTCCAAGTAATTATAATGAATTAAAACTGTGTCCTGCTAAGGATCAGGCTACTTGGCAGAAAGCAATGGATAAGGAACTAGAATCATTAAAAAAAATGGATGTATACGAAAATGTTAAGTTACCACCAGGTAAACATGCCAAAGGATGTAAATGGATATGAAACCTCAATATACTGAAGCTTTTTACAGCCTTATGCAGGTATAAAAAGTACAAAAAAAAGATAATAGTACAAAATCATCTAAAAGTTAGATTACAAATGGAATTGATAGGCACATTCACAGAGCAATACTGAATTCTTTTTCTGAAATATATTCCTCAGTTTAAAAAACTGGAATATATGGATTCAGTATTGGGTACTGCTAGTGTAGCTATTCAAGAGGATATAGTGTCAAGATTAGCAAACATGGTAAAGCAACATATAGATTTAAATTTTAAAACCAGAAATATTTTTGTTGGCACCCACATAAATAAAGTGAGTACAATACATATTTAATGTTATACATGTTAATAGTGGCTAGAATTATGTTTGCACAACAATGGAAAAACAAAGATATCCCCATAGATGAAAATGAAATTAAAAAATTACAATGTGTAGAAATGGATAGAGATAAGAGGTAGAAATTAGGTGGAGAATGATCATTGAATTATGAATTAATTAATTTAATTAAAGTATGAATTAAATACAGAAGGTTGATAATTATAAACATGTAGATATAATTAACAAAATTAGAAATAAGTGAATAGAAAGAAATTGAAGTAATTTTTCTGTTACGCTGCTGTATTTATTGATATTTGTTATTACAGAGGTAAGGTAAAGTCAGGATTTATTCTTATACAATAGATTGGTGATGATGAAATGAACATTATAAAGTAGATTAAGTAAAAATGAAGATTTGCTCGCATAAAATGATGTAATATTAGTATTCTAGCATGTAATTAATAATGGTAATAATCTAAACATATATAGTGGATTTATGATATAAGGATTAATGCAAATTGGGAGGATTTGTAAATTATTAATTTACAAATTAATTGGAAGTATGTAAATTAGAGAACTACAGAAGAAAGATTCAAATGTGAAAAAGCATCTGGGATAATAAACAAAGTTTTCTGCTTTTAAAATTGCTGCATGTTCCCATTCTAGTTCCATCCTTTCCTGGAGAAGAATGAGTTTGTCAATATTTCAGACACTAAACTCTACATGGACCCAAATGGAGAGGTAGCAGGAGATCTGGGCATTTTGGGTTTCTTTGTTCTTCCCAGGGATGATCCCAGGGAAGAGACTGTGGCATATTTTAAAAGAAACAGACTTTATATCAACCAAGATGTTTTTTCACAGCTAAAGTTGCTCAACAAGGTAAGAGAAAGTTTTGATGTCTTTCCTCTGTTTTCCAAAGCCTGAGGCCCCATTTCAAGAGGGCTGATGCTTTTCCCCAAAGGTGGTTGACCTTCATTGAGAATTGAATCTGGGCAGTAGAAACCAGATTTTTTCTCTTAGGCTGCTTGGGAGGCTTTGATATTGGTCCATTTTGTGGACTACGTACAATTAAGGGTCTTCATCAATCGGGTGAGAAACTGTTAGGGATAACATTGTTTACCCTAACTGGTTTAGGTGAAATAATAACTATGATTCATAGTTAGTGTATGTTAAAGTGTCTGCAGCTTTAACTGTGGGATAGTAATTAAGGGAGTGGTTATGAAAAGCACTTAAAAGTAGCAAGACTACAGCTTGCTCACTCTGGCTTTGATGATCCCTGATTACTGCTTGGAATCAAGACTGAACTGCTCGAACGGGAGAGACAACAAAGGACTGATTTGTTAGTGAACTGACATAGGATATTCTACATGGACTTTGCTAACTGAATATCCCTGAATGGACTGACTACTTGATACATGACAATTGGACTGTTATTTGACTATGCCATGAACTTATAATGGAATAAACTATATTCTTGATAGCACAAGCGTATCTGTTATTTTTACTGTATGTTAATAAACATACAAGCTTAGCTCACTCATTTATCTGTGTGCCTATCTGACTAACGCTGCACATTCTGTTTAGCTTGTCTCCCTAACCCTGGTTGGGGAACCCAGGCTTAACAGAAACCTACAAAGGCTGGGAAATGTGTCGCTAGTAGCTTCTGGTTGTTTGCTCCTTGTGCCCAGAAGAGCAATGAAGGTGGTAATTCTGCTGACCTGAATCAGATGGGATTGAATCGTGAGTGGACAGAGGTCTTTTTGGCCCCATTGGGGGAAAGAAGCTTCCTCTCGTCCTGTTTGGGGAAAAGTGTCCCCTGAAGGGGCAGATCCATAATCTGGGAGGCTCTTAAGGAGGCCAGACCTGGCCAGAGCTCTCCATGCCTCCCTTTCACCCTCCCTGGGATGGAGCAATGGGCCTTCTGCTCCTAGGAAGCAGCTCCAAGGCTTTCAGTTCACCTGAAATTATCAAGATTGTTCTGATATCACATCTTAAAATTTTGGGTGTAAGAAAAGGGGAGAAATGCATGTTAATGGGGTCATGAGAAGGAACCGACTGGTTATCACTTAATCCTGAAATCTTATCTCAGTTCCATCCAGGGGTGGGATTCAAATTTTGTAACAAGTGGTTCTGTGGGTGTGGCTTAATTTATGGGTGTGGCTTGGTGGTCACATGACCAGATGGGCATGGCCATGTGGTCATGTGACTGGCAAACCAAATATAAGTGGTCCTTGCTTAATGGCCAGATGCTTCACAAGTGTTCTACTTTATGACTAATCTCCCCAGAACTCCTTGACCTGTTTTTGGAATTTTGACAGCCATGCACACACACACACACACACACACACACACACACACACACACACACACAGAGAGAGAGAGAGAGAGAGAGAGACAGAGAGACAGAGAGAGACAGAGAGCGACAGAGAGACAGAGAGAGCTTTCTAACCCTGCTATTCTTTGATTGTGTAAGGATCTCCTGCTGGAGCAGGGGATTGGACGAGATGACCTCCGAGATCCCTTGCAGGCCAGCCTTATATTGATGACTCAAAAAGTCTTCTGAAGCCAGGGTTTGTGTCCTTCCTTCCTCTCCTTTTTTTCTCTTTCCCTCCCTCCCTCCTTCCATGTATTTATCTACGCATTCATATATCTCATTCACTTTCTCCTCCCTCCATCTCTTCCATTCTTTGTCCCTTCATTCCATCTCTCCCTTTTTTGTCTTTCCCTTTTCTTCCTTTTCCTTCCTTTCTCTCCTTTCTTTCTTTTTCTTTTCTTTCTTGTCTCTCTTTTCCTCTCATTCCCCAATTTTCTCTTTTTCCCTCTCTTTTTTTCTCTCATTCCCTCTCTCTTTCCCCCCTCTCTGTATCTCTCTGTGTCTCTGTCTCTCTCTGCCTCTTTCCCTGTCTTCCCCTCACCCTCCACCCATTTTGTGTGTGTGTGTGTGTGTGTGTGTGTGTGTTTGTGTAAAAGAGAGGCATGGATAAGTCTGACCAGGTCTGGTCTCTTTAAGAACCTCCCCAATTATGAACCTTCCCTTTCAGGGGACACTTTTCCCCAAACAGGATGAAGCTTCTCTCCCAATGGGACGAAAAGGACCTCCACCCAATCATAATTCAAATTCATCTGAATTCAGGCCCTGGCCAACAGAATTTCCTTGTTCTTTGCTATTTTGGGCACAAGGAGCAAATAAACCTGAAGCTCTTAGTGACACATTCCCCAGCCCTTGTGGGTTTCTCACCAGTTTGAAGGAGATACTAAACCATAGATGGTTCACAAAATGGAGAAGTGTGAGAAGGTAAGGGTGACGGTTAGGGATAGCAAAGCGGCCAGGTCCCTATCTTCCCCTCTGTCTCCCCCACTCTGTGTGTGTGTGTGTGTGTGTGTGTGTGTGTTTGTGTCACAAAGTCGCAGCTGGGCCAAGCCAGCAAGCTCTCCTTGGCGCTCTTCGCTAGTTCTTTCATTTCTTCTTTTGGGAATCCAAACTGGATGAACAACGATCAACAGACCGTGAGGGAAGGATCACTTCAAGTGACCCTATCTCCTCTCTCCCTCCCCCATTCTCTCTGTGTTTGTGTGTGTGTGTGTTTGTGTATGTCCCTCAAAGCCGCGGCTCGGCTAAGCCCGCAAGCTCTCCTTGTCATTCTTTTCTGTTTCTTTCATTTCTTCTTTTCGGAATCCAGACTGGCTGAACAACGATCACCAGACCACGTGGGAAGTGTCACTTCGGGTGACCCTCCTCCTCCTCCTCTCACGCCAGGTGGCCGAGGAGGGGCCAGGAGGGTGCACTTGTGTGGGGAGACATTCCCTCCTCAAGTGAGCAGCTACCCACCCCATACCTTTTTTTGCTGTGAGAGAGGAACTAAAGGACAAATCTTCTAGAAGTTATATCCCCAACCATTTGGAAATAGTGAGAGATTTTATATTTTCTTAAGTAAGGACCAAAGGGTAATATCGAATATCTTGTCTAATATCCATTTTTACCTCCATTTTCCATGGATGGTGAATCCAAACACATTTCCTTTGGCAATCCTATTTTTTTCTGCTCAGTCCTTTCCTCAATCTAAATGTGTGGAAAGTTGTCCTGGATTTGTCAAGAGGGCTCGAGAAGGAGAGCCAGTTTGCTGCTATGACCGCATTCCTTGTCCACAGGGGATGGTCTCCACTCAGAAAGGTGAGTGATACTGCACTAAAGGAAGGCCTGGTGCATCTGGATCCATCCAGAGCATTGTCATGAAAGTGTGATTTAAAAAACACTTTGAAGCTTAATTGGTTGCTTCTTTATTTCCAAAATGCCCCATCTAAACAGAAGAACAAAAAGACTGTGAAGGAAGGGCTGGATAGAGAGAGGTGGCTGTGGCAGATTGGACAAGCTTTACTACTGCCAGAGAAAATATTTCTTATTTTTAGCTTGGATGTGTCCTTCCTTCCACATTTACTTCTCTGAGAACACCTGAGCTCCTTGAAACACAAAGAATTGCTTTAGGTCCACCTCATGAAAGGAGGATTGCAATGCAGTCTACATGGGTTCCCTTTGGGAAACACTGAAAAGATATTTCTGATATACGAGATACACAAAATGGTGGCATGAATAGCTGTGCCTGTATGTGGCTGCACCTGTATTATCATTGCTCCAATGGCCATTCCATATTGTTTGCAGCAGTCACTTGATCCTCCAGCATCCTCTCAGACAAGTATGACAAGAATTGTCACCTGGCAGAAAAGTTTCTCTAGAAAGATTAATTTATTCATTATTTCCTGTTAGTAATGGAAGTTCCTATCAATACCTAGAGATGGACACAGCAGCTACATACCTGAGATTTCAGAATGCAGAGGAATATAAGGAAGAAGATCTGGAACAATTGATGGCGGGAATACTGGCTGGATTATTGGATAAAGACAAAGATGATATTTTAAGAGCATTTGATGAAGTTTACAGGGTCAGTACTAACTATGCGAGACACCATAAATGCCTGAGAAAAGTCCATATATGTTTTACGAGAAGGAGTGTTCATGGTATTATATTTAGGATGTCCAGGGACGGAAGAATTATGTACAAAGGTAAAGAAATTACGATTCTGAAACAAATCCCAAGAAGAGTAAGAGAAACAAGATGAGACTACAAATTTTTAGCTGCTTACTTAAATCAAAAAAGAATTGTATTCAAATGGCTAATCCCAGAGGGGATGTTAGTTTCATGGAAAGAAAGGAAAATTAAAATAGGTACCATGGAAAGAGCCCAAGAATTTTATGAACAGTTAGTAAGTTCGGAAGACCTGAGCAGTAAGGAGGAACTGGAAATAAATTTACAAGAAGACCAAAACTACTATAGAAACAAAAAAGAAGGAACTTTAAACCAGCAAGCACGAGGAGTTATCACGAGACAAAGAGCGAAAGAGAATTAAGTAAATGGAAGAAGAAAAGAAACTTCTATCAATTAACATAAATGGCCTAAATTCGACGTTAAAAAGAAAAAGGATATTAAGAAAACTAATTAAACAAAATGCTGATAAAATATGCCTACAGGAAACCCATATAAGAAAAGAAGACAAAAGTTATTTAAATTGCCCGAAACTAGGGAAGCTATTTTCTGCACCAGCAGACACAGGAAAAAAGAAAGGGATCACAATATATGTCAAAGATGATTTGAAATCAGAATTAGTATGGTCAGACCCTGAGGGAAGAACTTTGGTTTTGCAGATCTGGATTAATGACATTTCAATTTTGTTAGTAGTAATTTATGCCCTTAAATGAAGACCAGAAAGAATTTTTTAAACATCTATACCGAAAATTAATAGGATTTGAAAAAAAGGAATATCTGTATTATAGGAGATTTTAACTCTATTGCCGATTACCAGAATGACCATAGTAATGGGGGGAAGAATAAGCAAAGGAAAGGAGAGTTCCTTAAGATATGTAAGGAAATGATGAAATAATTAAATTTGGTGGATTTATGGAGAAAACTATATCCTGAAAAAAAACAATTTACATTTTATTCCAATCTGCATCAAATATGGACACGAATTGATATGGCATGGATGAACGGGGAAATAGCAAATAAGAGAAAAGAAATTGATATATGACCGAATGAATGGGCAGACCATAGCCCAATTCAGATAATATGGAAAGGCAGGAAGAAACTAAAGAAAAGATGGACATTAAATAGCCAATTATTAAGAGAAAAAGAATATATTGATAAACTTAAAGAGCAATTAAATTATTTTTTTTAAAGAAAATGACAATGGAGTAACTACAAAACAAAATATTTGGGATACAATGAAGGCAGTAATAAGAGGTATAACAATTTCTTACAATGCCAAGAGGAATAAAGAAAAATATGCCCAACAAAATAAACTGCAATAACAAATTAAGGAATTAGAAACACAATTATAGAAGACCCCGAAGAACCCAACATTACAAAATCAGATAATAATAGCTAAACACAAATTGAATTGAATTGAATAAGAAAAATGATCATAAATTTGAATATGACCAAACAAACCTACTTTGAGAATGCTAATAAGCCAGGAAGATGGTTAGCTTATAAACTAAAAAAAGAAAGAAAGAAAACAGACTGATATACCAATTAATAGATGGGAATGGCGACATACACCAAGAGATAGAACAAAAAAAAGAAATTGTACACAAATACTTTGGAGAGTTATATAAAAAGGAAGAAATAAATGAGGACAAAATAAGAAAATACTTAGATGAAATTAAAGATAAAGAAATTGAGGAAGAAATGATAGAATTACTTAACAATGATATATCTTGGTTTGAACGGAAATCAGCAATAGAGAACTAAAAAGATAATAAAGCCCCAGGCCCAGATGGGATTCCGGGAGAGCTATATAAAGCAATTGCAGAACAAATTGGACCTTTTATGATGGAAATTTTTAATGATGTATTATTGGTGGCCAAGATGTCGGACTCATGGAGGGGAACGCTGATTTCACTGATCCCGAAGGAGGAATCTGATTCTAGATATATCAATAATTACAGACCAATTTCATTATTAAATACCGACTATAAAATATTTACCTCCATTATAGCTAATAGACTAAAAAGAATTTTAAATTTATATATATACATGAAGATCAAAATGGATTTCTCCCAACCAGACAGATTAGCAATAATTCAAGAACAGAATTAGACATTTTAGAATTTTTACGAAGCCCACCCCGAGAAACAAATCACACTTATGTTCTTACATGCTGAAAAGGCCTTTGATAATTTAAATTGGCAATTTTTAATTCAAAAAATATATAATATGAAATTAGGCATTAAATTTGAAAATATTATAACAACTATTTACGATATACAATAGGCCAATATTATAATAAATTGGGAATATACTCGCCCAATAAAAATAGAAAAGGGAGTCAGACAAGGTTGCCCGCTCTCCCCCCTGCTCTTCATATTCTCATTAGAAACATTATTAATACGAATTAGACAGAATTCCAAGATAAAAGGATTAAAGGTTAAAACAGAAGAATACAAGCTGCAAGCATTTGCTGATGATATGGTTTTCTTTCTTGAGGAACCAATGGAAAGAGGACAAAAATTGATTAATGAATTAGAACAATTCGGAGCAGTAGCAGAACTCAAAATTAATAGGAAGAAAACAAAATTAATGAATAAAGTTTAACATAAAAACAGAAAAAAGAATTAGAAGTTATGGGAATACAAGTGACAAAGAAAGTGAAATATTTAGGAATATGGTTGACAGCACATTGCAAGGCACTTAAAGAAAATAATTATGATAAGTTGTTGCTACAGGTAAAGAAAGGTTAAGAATTATGGGGTAGACTGCAACTCTCCTTCTGTGTTAGGTTGCTTCCCTTTAAAATAAATATTCTCCCAAAATTTTTGTATTTATTTCAAATGATTCCAATTAAACTACACAATTTTTTTTTTGAAGAACTTAATAAAATAACCACTAAATTTGTTTGGCAAACCCAGAATAAATTTAAAAGCAATGCAGCATATGAGAAGCAGGGGAGGGTTGGCACTTCCAAATTGGAAATTATATTAAATTGCTGCCACTCTAGGATGGTAAAAAGATTAGCTGAACTTAAAAAATAAGAGAATTTCATTTTTAGAAGACCACAATTTACAAAGGGGGTGGCACACCTTTTTATGGGACGTAGGGAAAGTTGACCAGAAATATTTCCATAGACACTTAATTAGAGACTCATGATTAATTAATTGGCAAAAAACACTACTTAAAAGTGCTGATCTGGTTATCAACAATGGAGGTGATGATCCACCCAAACAATTTGGATATTTCTAAAATGATCAAATACAAAGATTTATTGGATCTACAGAGTAAATCGTTCAAGTCCCAAGCCTTCCTTCAATTTCCTCGCCTATCAAAAATATATTCTAGTGAAATTTATTATTTTCTTATTTTCTGTCTCTGGAGATATTAAGAAATCCATCCTGGAAAATGCTCCTGATAATCACTTGTTGCCAAAGAATGTACAATATACCTTGAAATGCAAAGGACAAAGAAATATGTGCTTTTTCCACTTTCTCAGATACAGAAAAATGCACCAAGTGTCCAGATGATCAATACCCAAATCAAGAAAGAGTCCAATATATCCCCAAAGTTATAACCTTCCTTTCTTATGAAGAACTTCTGGGCATCACCCAGGTCTCTTTTGCACTATTCTTGTTCCTAACCACAAGGCTTGTTTTAATCATTTTCATTAACTTCCAAGAAACTCCCCTTGTCAAAGCCAACAACCAGGACCTCTCCTACATCCTCCTGGTCTCCCTCCTGCTTTGCTTCTTGTCTTCTTCTCTCTTCATTGGTCAACCACGGAAAACCACCTGCCTTCTCCGACAGACGGTCTTCAGCATCATTTTCTCAGTTGCTGTTTCTTCTCTCTTGGCCAAAACCATCACGGTGGTGCTGGCTTTCCTGGTCACAAAACCAGGAAACCAAGCCAAAAGTTGGCTGAGGAAGAGCTTGGCCAATTCCATCATCCTTTCTTCTTCTGGTGTACAAATTATCATCTGCTCAATCTGGCTGGGAGCTTCTCCCCCCTTCCCTGACTCTGACCTCCACTCCCAGCCTGGAGAGATCATCCTGCAATGCAACGAAGGAGCTGTTTTCATGTTCTACGTTACCCTCAGCTACATGGGCTTCCTGGCTGCCATCTGCTTCATGGTGGCTTTCCTGGCCAGGAATCTGCCTGGGGCCTTCAATGAAGCCAAGCTGATCACCTTCAGCATGCTTGTCTTCTGCAGTGTCTGGGTGACTTTTTTGCCCACCTATCTGAGCACCAAAGGGAAACACATGGTGGCTGTGCAGGTCTTTTCCATCCTGGCCTCCAGTGCTGGTCTGCTGGGCTGCATATTCATCCCCAAGTGCTACATTATCCTTCTGAAGCCAGAGCTGAACACAAAGGAGCATCTCACAGCCAGAACAATTGTAACATTCTTTAAATGACATTTAAAGAATTGTAAAATTTCCTTTTATTTCAAAGTAGACACTAATTATTTCATCTTAGATAATGTGCAGGAATCAAAGCAATCATGTCTACATTTTTCAATGGGAAATATTTGAATGATTGTAATCCTTGCAACTCTCTTCATCTCAATAAATCTTGCTAAAGGGAACTCTGAAAATCATTCAGAGTAGTTTGTTGTTCAGCCACTGCCAATTAATTTGACACTTTATTTGTACTGACAGCAGCTAAAAGTGTATCTGTGAGAGAATGAATAGGAAAAGTGGTAAAATGGCTTCTGTGGGAGCCAAGCTCCAGCTATGTCATTTGACAATCGCTATGAGAACCATTGGCTGTCCCACCAAGCCAGAGAATGCGGAGGCATCCAGTGCCTCTTGCTTAGATGTTCTCATCCAAGGAGGCTGTGTGGCTGGAAAGGCTAGCTGGGAAGGTCCGGCCCCTCCTTAGGAACCTCCAGGTGGGATGAACCCTCCACCTTCCCAGGGAAGCCATTCCATGCCTGCAAGTCTCTCCAGGTCCTGGCTGGTCTTTTCCCCCTTCTTGGAGACCCCTGGAGAACTGGGCTCATGGCAGGCGATTCAAGGAGGGAAGAGCTCAGTCTTGGATTCAAGAAGTGCCACTCAGAAAGTGACACCTTAATATTCCCCCAGGTTGCTTTCTTGGGCTGGGTGGATGCTTTCCAGGTGACAAAGGTCTAGTGCAGGAATGCCATTCCTCTTCATTTGCAAGTGTGGGATGAAGGGCAACAGGCACCAGCGGTTCTGATCAAGCTGGCTAACAAGATGCCCCCAAGGAGGTTTCCTCCACTGGAAATGACCCCCCTCAACCACTGAATTTGGCCACCCTCTTCTGCTCTGGACATTGGACCCCTCCCCACTTTTAAGCAATGGCTCTGATGAGAGGAGGGAGGGAAGGAATCTAAGAATTTAAGAGGGATTTCTAAGACCAGAGAAGACAGAAGGAGCCATTCAGACCTTGGATTTTGGGTACATCCATGAGGCTGCCTGGGTCTAAAAGGATTAAAATGAGGATTTATTTGAAATTGTCCATCTGGAAATGGACTGAAATGAGTCTTGCAGATTTGATCTGTCCCCTTTTGAAAGAAACCTCTCACGGGGGAAAGGGGCCATGAAAGCAGGAGGGCCAGAGCCTGAAATTATGCAGGGACAATCAAGGCCTAAATCTTAAGCCAAGCCAGGAATTCTCCATATTCAGGGCTTCCTGGCTCAGGACAGGACATAATTCTGCATTATTCATTTTATTTTTCCATTCACTGTACTGGTTTCCAAGGTGGCAGCTGGAAAATTCCCTGGGGAGCCAAGAGGGAGGAAGAAATAAATCCACAGCCTTTCCCTTCATCATAGGGGGGAAGAGGCTCCTCTGCAGGCTGGAAATGAGCAAGTAAACAAGAACTCGGCTCCAAGTTTCCTTTTTTGAAAGGAAACAAGGCTGAGATGTGGTGATGAAAGATGAACCAATTCATACTAGTTCATGCCCAGGTTTCCTGCCCTCC
The DNA here is from genome assembly GCA_015471245.1 of Laticauda colubrina. Taxonomy (NCBI): domain Eukaryota; kingdom Metazoa; phylum Chordata; class Lepidosauria; order Squamata; family Elapidae; genus Laticauda; species Laticauda colubrina. Next base: position 11,926 of record BLBF01016165.1, read on the forward strand.
TGAAAGGGCTCCCTGCAGATGGAGACACTCAGTGGGCTCAGGGTCCTTCCCAGAGAGCTGACCCTCCCCCGGGTCTCAGACTGGGCCTCCTCTACATTTTTCTGGGACACATTAGGCCATTTGGGGGAGAATCAAGGGCCCACCTACCCATCCTGGAGACAGGATCTCATGGAGAAACTTCTTTCACAGGGCAGGAGCCATTATGGGAAAGGGGTGCTAACTAGGTCTCATTGGATGAGAACATCTAAGCAAGAGGCCCTGGAGGCCTCCGCCTTCTCTGACTTGTTGGGATGGCCAATGGTTCTCATGGAGACTGTCAAACAACATAGTTGGAGCTTGGCTCCTACACAAACCACCTTACCACTTTTCCTATTCATTCCTATACATACACTTTTAGCTGCTGTCAGTACAAATAAGGTGTCAAATTCATTGAAAAACAAATTCCTCTGAATGATTTTCAAAAAATTCCCTTTAGCAAGATTTATTGAGATGTACATGAATTACAATAATCCAAACATCTCCCATTTGGAAGCATGTAGATATGATGTTCTTTTAACTCCTGGATATTATCTAAAGCCCATGTCACACTGCCCAACGGATGCAAAAAGGACACAGCGGATGAGCAAAATGTTCCATCAGTTGTTATCTGCTCTCAAAAGGGGCAAAAATTTGCATAACCGGAGCGGATAACACGGACGCGGGGAGGACGCAGGGCGGATGGAAAGCGGATGCGGAATGGAAGCCCAGAGGATGGAAGTGGATGGGAGCGGATGGCACGTCCGCTGGGCTTCCGGGGGGCCTCAGCAAAGCGGACGCGGAACGGAAAGAGCGGATGCACAGCGGATGCACAGCAGATGAAGCGGATGCACAATGGAAGCCTAGCGGATGCACAGCGGAAGCGGAACATATGCCGAGCGTTAATTGTGAATGTGGGGGGGATCCATTGCGTAAGCCACATGGATATAAAGGGAAGCAGCTCGCACGTGGCCAGCATTCCGAGGAAAGACCTGCTGCTGGACACTTCGAGTTCCTTGCCTGCCCTGCCTGCATGCCTGCCTGCGAGCCTTGCTGCCAGCCTGCCTTCCAGCCAGCCTTGGTGCCTGCCTGCCTGCCTTCCTGCCAGGCTTCCTGCCAGGTTTCCTGCCACCCTACCTGCCAGGCTTCCTGTCACCCTACCTGCCAGCCTACCTGCCAGGCTTCCTGCCATCCTTGGTGCCTGCCTGCCAGCCTTGGTGCCTGGCTTCCTGCAAGCCTTCCTGCCAGCCTTGGTTACTGCCAGGCTCCCTGCCAGCCAGCAACCCCCCAACCATGGAGAGGAAGCGAAGGCCTCAGCAGCCTGCCGCCATCCCTGGAAGAGGGACAGGGCCAACCTCCTGGCAGTGGTGCTTCTGCTGGTTCTGGGGGTTCTGCTGGTGCTGCTCCTGTCTGTGGTGCTTCTGCTGGTGCTTACTCTGTTGAAGCTGCTCCTGGTCCTGCTCATCCTGCTCGTCCTGCTTGTATTCCTGGTCCTGCTCATGCTCCTGGACTTGCTGGCCCTGCTGATGCTTACTCTGCTGCTGATGATCCTGGTCCTGCTGGTCCTGCTGCTGCTGATGATGATGATCCTGCCGCTGCTGCTGCTGCTGCTGATGATGATGATGATCCTGCTGCTGCTGCTGCTGCTGATGATGATGATTATGATCCTGCTGGTGAGGATGATGATGATGATGATGGTGATGATGATGATCCTGCTGGTGCTGCTGGTGGTGGTGGTGGTGTGGAGGAGCAGCCCCTACTACCTGGGAGCCCCTCTGATGAGGGCCCATCTGGTCCTGCCAAAGGGAGGAAGAGGCGTATGCGACAACGGGAGAGGAGGCAATACTATATTGAGGAGGCGCACGAGGATGAGGTGCTGGAGTGGCTGAGAGAGAATGACTATCTGTGGCGGAAGGGACACCGGCTGTACGGGGACACCAAGCGGAAGCAGGCTGCTTGGAGAGAGAGGGCGGAGAGTATGGGTTACACTTCGGAGGTGCTCCTCGGCTGGTGGAAGCACATACACACCTGGTATGGGAAGCTGCACCTGAAGAAATCTGGCCAGGCCACTGTGAAGCTGACAGACAGAGAGACCTACGTCATGGCCAGGTGCAGGTTCCTGGAGGGTGAGGTCAGCCACCAAGGAGCACCAGCAGCCCCTCTCACGACCCTATTTCTCCGGCAGCCTGCTGAGAGCCAGTCCTCTTCCGGCCGAGAGTCAGTCCCTGTCTACAGGCAGGTTTCTGTGGACCGTGCCATGGTGGAGAACCCGAGGACAGGTGTGGTAACCATGGTGGAGTGTATGGAGGACTCCCTGGTGTGGTGGGAGAAAGGAGACATCGCATCCACCACAGTCCTAGCCTCATCCACCACCACCCCAGCTCCGCCTCCGCAGAAAGGCAGAGAGCCGGACAGCAGGAGGGGCAGAGACACACTGTCCTGCTGGAGATCAGGGACACCATCCGCACCAGCATAGATCTCCTTTCTCAACTCGTCCACACTGACTCCTCCTCCTCCAACCGCAAGCCCTTCCTCACCTATGTCAACCAGACCCTCAAGGAAATGGCGGATCCACAGTTCCAGGTGGTGAAGGACCGGATCACCGAGCTGCTTCACAACCCTCCAGTCCCAGAGGAACCTGCTCCCACCCAGTCCAGGTCTGCTCATCCACCCCAGGTGATGTCCCTCCCATTCCAAGGCTTCCCACAGGCCCTCACCTACCAGGTCTACAGCTACCAGGAGGTTCAACAGCACAGGCAGCAGCCCTTCCCACTCCAGGCACAGAGTCATTCGGCGACACCGTTGCCACCGGTTCCACTGATGCCACTGATGCCACCCACGACAATGATGTCAACGACGACAGCGATGCCACCCAGGCAATGATGCCACCCACGACAGTCCTCACCCAGCTGAAGAGCAGACAGCCCCACTACACTGCTCCTCTCTCCACCCCACATCCAAGCCCGGCCTCAGTACATCTGTCATCAGAACTGTGGCTGACACCCCATGGCATGGAGGAAGGAACTCTCAACATCACGGGGCTAAGCCAGCTGTCCGACACCTTCCTCAACACACTGTCCCCTGTTGTCCTCTCGGGGCCAGACACTCCAGCACCACCCACAACCACAGCACCTGAACCCTTCACCCCTGAGACTGGGCACACCTCCGAGTGACCAATAAGAGTGCCGGAGACTGGGTAGCTGGCTACCTGTGGACTTTATTTGGACACTTGACTTGGGTCATTTTTCTGTTACAGCTTATTGTTCAATAAAGTTTATCTTTGATTCACACACTTGCTTCATTTCTTTTTTTCAATAAAGTCTTGGTGGAAACTTTTAGAAATGGTTTAAGCCTTTGCATGCTTGTGGGATGGGTTAAGATAGCAGTGGGGTGGGCAAGGATACCTGTGGAATGAGCAGGAATACCTTTGGGATGGGTAATAGCTGTGTGGATAGATAAACCTCCAGTGCAAGCAAAGTGGGACTGTATGGTCCACCCTCCCAGGTGCCACACCTATGGCCCTTTATTATCAATAATAATGTAATCAATCATCCAAACATGACAACATAAACACAACTCTTTATTAAACACCCTGTTCATTGTAGCCCCACCCAACATACATGGCCCAATCTCATCAGTGTGATGAGACAGGCTCAAGGAAGCATCCATTAAGCATCTACCATCCTGTCTTGCCACTCCACTGCTCCAGCTGGGGAGTTGCACCAGTTT
>BLBF01016175.1:0-28711 GCA_015471245.1 Laticauda colubrina
TAAAATACAATAATAGAGCATTAATATTATATATATGAAGAGTTTTTTAGGATTGATTTGTTATGATTATACGACAAATTGTTTGAAGTATTGTTATCTCGCAAAGCATGAATGATTAAAAGTATAGTCAGAAAAAAAAAATTTTTTTATTTTTTTCTTTAGTAATATTAGAATATGGATTGACAATATGAGTGGTTATGCAATATAATTGTAATTGACACGATAAAATGAATGCACAAAACTGATGAACCAACCGATACACCGGAAGTATATATGAGAGTAGATGTTTTTAATGTTTTGTATGTTTGTTTGTTTGTAGAAAATTAATAAAAACTTTAAAAAAAAAAAAAAAAAAGAAGTCAGCAAACTGGTTAATTATTTCGATGAGTAATCTGCAGTTAGATGCATCGTTTAAGACTGGTGAAAATTTAATAATTCTAAGTTCTAACCAAGGACCTAACAAATTATTAAGGTAGTGATGAAGGATATATACGGGCAGCTCCAAGCAAGGTGACATTTTATAAAATTAGGGTGTTCATTATTATGGTTCATCACACATTCAGGCAGATATTCAGTGTGTAGCACAATGTGTGGCATTGTGCCTGTCTGTTTGAATTCTGAAGTCTCGGAACACTTTATCTTCTTCATTTTCCAATTTTTCATGCACCAAGCAGCACATACAGCTGAAACAAAGTAACTCAAGGAACTGAACTATGCCAAAATAAAACCATACATGGATTTTGTATTTTCGGGACCGTTTTTGGGAATGAGACCCAAACTAAAACAAATAAACCCTTGTAGTCCATTCTATCATTCAATTATTTAACAGAATCAAATTCTTAATATTCTAGTTGGATTCCAGCTGAATGCCAACTGGCTTTCAACTTGATGGTCAGCCTTTTGAGGATGACCAGATTAGAAAACAGACTACACCAGAAGATTAGCGCTATACTTTATTGAGTAAGGCTATAGCAATAGCACTTAGACTTATATCCTGCTTCATAGTGCTTTACAGCCCTCTCTAAGTGGTTTAGAGTGTCAGCATATTGCCCCCAAAATTTTGGGTCCTCATTTTACCCACCTCGGAAGGATGGAAGGATGAGTCAACCTTGAGCCTGGTGGGATTTGAACTGCCAAATTGCAGGCAGCTGACAGTCAGCAGAAGTAACCTGTAGTACTGCACTCTAACCAGTGTACCACCAAGGCTTCTGTAATAAAATATGGGGGGCACAATGTCTCAGCAGTTAAAGATGCTGAGCTTATCAGCTGGAAAGTGACAGCCTGGGTTCAAGCCCAGGTGAGTTCCCATTCCTGCATCTTCCCCATTTAACAGTTCAAAAGTATGCAAATGTGAATAGATTAATAGGTACCATTTTAGTGGGAAGGTAACAGCATTCTCTGCACCTTTGGCATATAGCCATGTTTGCCACATGATCACAGAAATTGTCTTCAGACAACACTAGTTCCTTCGATTAAGAAATGGAGATGAGCACCCCTGCCTAGAGACAGACATGTCTGGACAGGGGAAACTTTTACCTTTATAATAGAATCCTTCCAGGCTATGCTTATTCTCTCCTCCTTCTTATAGTCAGGGAGGAGCCAAATGGAGACTCTTCCATTACTTCCCCATAACTCAAAACATGTTTTTGTGCAACTTGGTTGCTTTCTGAACAGTTTCTCAAAGTCATTTCCATGGCTCACTATACCAAAAACCTAAATACCTAACTAAAGGTATAATATCTTTAGTTATTTAACTAAATACCTTTAGTTATTTAACTAAATACCTACTTAAGATTTCCAAATAGCATTTGGTTTACCAATAAGACAATCTTTCCTGCAACAGTTCACCTGCCTTGAAAAGTAACCTTGCATATAAGATCAGGAAAACAGCATTCGTCTTGAAGAAGACACATGACACTTAGATATTTTTATTGTACAAGTCACATAGCCATTTCTCATCTACTGACATACTATGATTTATGCAATGCCAATGAAAAAATCTGTAAGTGAAAGTTACAGATTGCTAATTCTTGTTCACCATTCAAAGTATCAAATGCAAAAATAAAAAAATGGAATGCTCTTCTATCTTATTTTTAAAGGAAACCATGAGGAACATCATGACATACCTAAAATGTGAGAAAGAGTTCACTATGTGTAGAAAGTCACTATCTCTACTCTCCAGTTAGTTATGTGCAAAAGCAATTACGTTGCTCAGCTAACAGTTACATTTAAACCTTTTCCTAAGGAGACACATATGATGTCTAAATCCTAATGAATTTGGCACTACATCCTAATTAATGTAATCTCCAATAAAAAGTCACAGCTAATAATTGCCATCACAATGCCTGGTGTTTTGAAAGAGTCAGCAGTTTGGGGAAAAAAATAAAAGTAAAGGAAAAAGATTGACTACTGTAAAGTATTTGGCTTAGCAAATACTGCTGAAAACTGGAATTTAATTGATGGCAAAACTTGCTTAGATTTCCTTGGCTTCTTATCTCCAAAATATTACCTAAATCTTCACTCACTGCCAATTATCTCTTGGAAATGTTGGCCTAGCATCAGTATTTCATGGTCAATTTTACTTCAGTGAAAAGGTGGAAGGGGAGGAAGGAGGCAGAACCACAACTTTTAAACAAAAACAGTTTCTGAGATCTACTTGGGAGATGGTAAAGTACAATTTGTTTTGAAGCAACCCTGCATTTATTGAATTGCTTTTTCCTTAATTTTCCTCCCACTGAGAAGTCCAATGCTTCTGTTAAAACTAAGGTACCTCCCTAAGCCACAGTACCTATTCTATTCAACAGATGTCACTTTTCAAGCTGAACTCAAAGGAACTCTAGATTCTTTGAAGTCAATCATGGGACTCTCATTTAATACCACGATTGACTTCAAAAAAAACCTGAATAATTACATTGACAATAGTTTACTGTGTCACTGTGTTGGTTATGCCCCAAATCATTTCCCCAAATACCATTGCTTTTTAAAAAAAAAAAACTTACCCAATATGATTAGTCCTTAAAGAAATTTCTAGTTCCCGTAAAACTTGTGTGGATTCTTGAACTCTTCTCCTAAATTTCTAGAATTTATAAGAAAGGGGAAAAAACAATTCTTATATGATGTCTAGATTAATGAGGATGATAATTAGCCTAATCCTTATTGATTTTTCTTTCTATTATGAAATAAATCAAACGCCCTTCAAGATATCAAGAACAGTATGTTTTAAAAATGATAAACACTTTTCTGAGTCTGTTTTTTGAAGCACAAACACATCTGTCCCCAGACACAAATAATTTTGTCCAATCAAATTTCTCATTATTCTACTCTGAAAATAACACAAAAGGACTTCCATGTTTAACCATTTTCCCCATGATTTGTACACATACATTATGGTAATATTTCCCAGGATGAGATAAACTCAAGGCCTGTGGGCACATTAGGCCCGCAGGGTGCTTAAGTCTGGCCCATGTGGCCAGCCTGGAAATAGCAAAGGACCGGACCAGCATGCCTCTGGTAGCCAAAATGGGACACAGCCCCCCCCTGACATGTTATGAAGCAGGAAACATATGGAAAACATACAATGTAATTTCCAAATAAAAAGTTTTTTTAAAAAAAATAGTATAAATCCAGATTCTCAAAAACTCAAGGAATTTTTTTTTTAAATTAAAAATCTGCAGACTACTTCATTTCTCTGCATCTTAAATTTTTTTAATGTGGCTTACAGTCACCTCAAACATTACCTAACTTTTGTTTATATGGTTACATTGGAGCTGTGGACTTGTTGATCAAGAATCTTAGAATTATTATCTGCAGAACATCATCCCTGACAAAGCCTCGAAAAAGAAGATCCTTATACTAATCTCAATAGAACAGTGACATTTTCAGCAAAGTGCCTGGAAAACAACCATAGCTTTCAAAATCTGCAAGAGTTTTATTTTCCTCCTCCTTTTTGGTAAACAGAGAAAGCTGTGACAAAAATGACCATCTTTAAGCAAGAGAGAGAAACTAACCCTCCCCCCCTCAAATCTCTTACCTTCCTAGTTACAGCTGGATCAAGATAGCCTTTTAATTTCTGTATATATGTATGAGGTGGATTCTTGACTTGAAATCTTTCCTGTAAGTAAAAAAGTCATCATTAGCCCCTAGTTACCAAATATAGTAACTAATATCTACATAAAGAAGCATGTAAAATGCTTCACTGCTTTTGTAATATCTTTATTTAATTAATATTTTCTTTATTTGTGTATTAGAAACAAAGGCCAAATACTTCAAAATCATCCACTATTTTTTTTAAAAAAGAGCTGTACAAATTCACTACGCTACCATCTCCCATGCTCATCAATGAATAGGATAAATTGTATATTCTGTTCAAAGAGAAAGATGATGTATGTTACTGAGGCTATCAGATTGAATTTATGAGCAAAGCTGATGATTTTATAGTTTATTGTCATCTTGTTATCATGGAAAGGAACTATTTTACACCAGCTCCTCTGTATACATGGTGACCAAGAATGTAGGGATGGGAGAAGTATTCCTTGACTTCCAACCACAATGGAGTCCCTAAATTTCCATAGCTAAGCAGGACAGTTGTTAAGTGTGTTTTGCGTGCCCCATTTTACAACTTTTTTGCCACTGTTGTTAAGCGAATCACTGCAGTCTTAAAATGTATCATGTGGTCATTATCATGTGAATCTGGCTTCCCCCATTGACTTCGCTTGTCAGAAGCCACCTGGGAAGGTTCCAAATGGTGATCAAATGGTAACCCCAGGATAATGCAACTGTCATAAATATATGTCAGTTGCCAAGCAACCAAATTCTGATTACATGACCACAGGGATGCTGCAATGGTCCTAAGTATGAAAACTGGTCATAAGTCATTTTTTTCAGTGGCATTATAACATTGAATGGTCACTAAACATATGGATGCAAGTATAGGTTTACATGTAGTCAAACACATCTGCAGTAAATTATGTTCACAAAGACTGCATTCCACCAAACCTGATTTTTTTATTCATATATACAATTAGTTGTTTATACATTATATATATATATATATACACATACATATAATGTATAAACAACTAATTGTATAAATATATATGTGTGTGTGTGTGTGTGTGTGTGTGTGTGCTGTTCAGCTTCCTTCGGATATTATCCCACGGCATTGTAGTGCTTTCAAAGTTGTAGCAACGTTTCAGCAGAATCTCATCTGCCATCATCAGGCTCCTGTATGGATGTGGGTCTCACAGCTTTTGGTTTCAAATTTGAGGCTGGCCTATTCTGATTGGTTGGGAGTTTTGGTCTGTGTTCACTGGACTTGGAGTTTGATTGATTGATGTTTCTAGTTTCTTGTCTGTTTTGTGGCTTTGATTGGCTGGCAACACTGTGTTCCTGTATTGGAGGCTTTCAGTGCAGCTTGGCTTCGTGTGAAAGGACGGCTATCATCTATTAGGAATCTAGGTTTCATCTGGGTGCCTGGTTGGGGTGTGTTTGAGTTGGAGGTATCGGGGGAGTCTGTTTGTGCCCAGGTGTTTGCCTGGCTTGTGGTGTGGAGATCTTTCTGTTTGAAAGTGTAGGCTTCCAAATGATTGACAGTCTGGTGGAATCATCTCTTCTATTCATGCTTTCAGGTCTTTTTTCAATCTCTATGGCTTCTCTGATGATTCTGTGGTTGGGGTTTTCTATAGTGGCTAGGGTTTTGGTGCCATTGAAGTTGATGTTATGACCTGTGGCTTTCATGTGTTGGACTAGTGAGGAGGTGTATTCCAGCTTTTTTACTGCATTTTTGTGTTCATCCAGGCGGGTACTTATTCTTCTATTAGTCTGTCCAATGTATGTGGCCAGGCATGAAGCGCAGGGGACTTCGTATATGCCTTGGTTTTCCAGGTCAATTTTATCTTTGGGGTTTCTAAGGATGGCTATTTTTTTGTCTGTTTTGAAGGTGAACAGACCTAGAAGATGAACAGACCTATGGAACAGCTGTCCTGCCCTACATAAGAGGTACTACAGACAAAATCAGTAAGATACTACATAGGCATCACATCAAGACTGCCTTCAAAACAGACAAAAAAATAGCAGCCATCCTTAGAAACCCCAAAGATTATATATATGTATATCTATATATTTCAAAGAGAATCTACCTATCTACTGCACAAAAGCAAGAAGAAGATAGAGGGCTCCTTTCCTGGAATCTCTTTCTGAGATTCAGGAAATGGCTCAAAATGAGAACCTTTTAGTTGTTGCCCCTCTTGGAGATCCAAATAAATCCTCTTCTCCTAAAAGGAGAACTCACCCCAGCCATCACACCCAGCTGACTCACCCCAGTTGACTTGCTAAGGCCAACTCGCTGTGGGAAGATTTATCAAAGCCAATTCATTCCGGCACAACTTGCCGCGAGACAATTCCATGTGGTATAACTCAAGAGAGGGACAAGTAAAATTGCCATTCACCCCAGCCTCAAGGACTTCTAACTTGAGAAGGTTCAAACCTAAAGTAAGACAAGGCCTGCTGTAATTCATTTGTCCCTCTCTCTTGAGTTACCCTGCTTTGAATTGTCCCATGGCGAGTTGGCCATGATGAATTATCGGTGGCAAACTGGCTGGATCAAGTTGTCCTAGACTCCTCCTAGAAGGTTGTTGAAACAGAACTGCCCAGGAGAATGTTTGAGAATAATAATGTTGTCTGCAGAAGGCTTAATAACAACAATATCATTTTTAAAATATTTCTTTCTTTGCATTTGTATTGTTTTTTTCATGTCTATTGTCATTTTAAATTGTAAACTGAAGAGATAAATATATCTGTTAAAATATATTCCAGTAAAGCAGAAGAGGGTACTTAATAGTACCCTCAGAAGTGTGGCAATGTAGAAATATAGTAAATAAACAAACTATGGTCTACTGACTCTAATGTTAAAACTGATGGACTTCTAATATTTTCCCTAGGCTCACATTTTTTTTTTAGGATGTTTAATTTTCAAAACATGAGAAATGCATTTTCATTTCTTCGAAATCTGAGCTCCTTGCTCCTTTAAAATCTGCTAATTTTTATAAATATACAATGCAGTAACAAGGCAATCCCAATTCTCTGTCAATGTATGTCTCTTTCCAATATTGCTTTGTAGTTAAATACCTGGCAATTACATCATAGAAATTGGGTGTTCAGTAAACTACATGAAAAGAGAAGTGCATAAAAAGAAAATGCCATTAAAGTGAAATAAGGAAATTGGAAAAAAATCATCAATGATAGAACTATTCAAAGTTCAAATGGTTAATCATTTATCTTTATGTATACAGTTTCATTATGAAAACAAACCTTGCACCTATTCTTTCTCAAATGATGCTAATGCTGGAATATACACAGCACTATAACTTTTTTCTTTTCTTTTCTGTCTTTAAAATCTATTCTGGAAAAACAGAAGAGGGTACTTAATAGTTTCCTTCCTGAAAATCACCCAGCAGTATCTTTTCTTTATTCTCTGAAAAAATATATATTTATTCTTCAAATGTGGGTCCTAACATGAATATGGGGATATTTTGGAATGGGAAAAGAGGAAACCTTCGCCGACTCCTTTTCCGTTCTGAATTGTTTCCTTCTGAAACACAGCTTGACCGCTCACAGTGTCATTTCTGTTTTGCTATCACAATGCAGATGTATATAGCTGAGATGACAATTCAGAGCAAGGAGCTATCATTCACAAGCAGCTTATTTCTGCAGGAGCAGCAAGATTTACCTTATCTGAAAAAGGAGGAAGACGAGCCCCAATTCTTTCACAAAACTATCGTTTAAAGGCATCTTAGGAACTGGGGGTGGCTGTTAAACTTGTTAAATCTCTTCAAGGCTGTGGAATTCCAATTGTGTTTGCGGAAGTCCCAGATCATTGACGGTGTGTCAAAAAAATCAGAAAATGCCTACGGTACTTTGAGTCTGCTGGCATCTCTTTCTCTCCCTCCCTCTCTCTCCCTCGCCCTCTCACACACAGAGAGAAAGAAGTCATAAAAAATAATAAAAATTGAATTGAATTATTTAAATTTATTATTTAATAAATAAATGTTTATGTAATTGTAAATTATTTTTTAAAATGTCTATCCAAGGCAGCTCTAGGGGCCTTGAAAATTTGAAGAATGCTCTTGGGTGGCCTTGCTGTCTCCAAAAAGAGAGGAAAAGCACACCCGTTCTCACACAATTTGGGGGGGCTTCCAGAGACCATGTGAGAGCTAGGCCCTCCTGCACAGTTTTCAGAGGGTAAAGAGGCCTGGTGTATCACCTATTCTGTGACACACGTCATAGATTCTCCTCCACAAATCCTACCCGTTCTATTCCGTGACAGGATTCAAAATGTTGAATCAGTAGCTGGTTGTTCACACAACAGGACTCTAAGCCCTGTTGATCTGTTAGAGCAATATTTTAAAATCATCCTTAATGCCATACAGACTCACAAATAATTGTGGTGCTTCATTGCTTTAACCTCTCGTAAACACCTATAAATCAATGTTTGAGGAACTGAGGCATAATTTTTGGGAATATAAAGCTCACTAAATTCCAAAACTTGCTTCTAAATAAATTGACATAGGATTGAACATTGAATTCTACATTCAATTACTTTGCTCCTACTCAACAAACATATTCGTGATGATGCTCATGAAAGCTTTAGAAAGGCTATATACTTGAACTAATTCCTACAGTACAGTTTGCTTCCTTATCCCTCAATGGATAAGGATTTCTAAAAACACGTTTTCCTTGTTTTACATTAATACCATATTTATAAATTATAACCTGATTCCCAGCACCATATGCAAATTCATACATTGGATTTTCTTTTGTACAATATTTTAAATTCCTGATTAACTTCCGTAGATTTGCATTATATCACAGCACAACAGTATATTTAACTAGATCCTGTTTTCTATGCCAGTGAAGAATCTGGCATCTTAATATACTTATTTCTCTTTAACTTAAAATTAACATTACAGCTTCTGAATATGGATAACCCTATGAAAAAGCAAACAGAATGCTCAATTATTTCCTTAAAGAAATGAATCACAAATTACACAATTTTTCATACTTATTTCTTAGTTAAAATTATGTTATCTTTATTATTATATGAAAATATTTATGCAAACATTTTAATGCAAATAATTTGTAGAATGTGGGCTATATGAATCAAGATTGCAACTTAGCATTAAGGCATGTGAACTAGTTAGTGAGATATGTCAATTTGCATCAAAATGTGACTATGTGAAACACTAATTAATATTTATACCATCATAAAGACAACTCTACTTTCTTTTTATTTCTTACAAAATGCATACAACTGTTTTCAAATGATTTACAGCATGTGTAGATGAGTGTGTTTCTTAGAAAATAAAAAAAATTAACAGTATAACAGTTCCTGAATATCAAGTTTTGGGAATCAAAACCAGTATGTGGGAAATAAAACTATCCAGAAAGAGATGTCACTGATTTCTTTCTACTCTTATAGAAATTAGCATACCGAAAAATGGCATTTATTGTATATTTCAGGTATGTTCTTTCATCTCAGGGGCTATGTAACATAAAGAACACTTTCCTGATTAATAGTAACCAGGATTTGTATCAACAGCTTTAGAAAGGAGAGATTTTTAAAAGCTTCTCATAAGAGAATTGGGGTGCACTATTAATAAAACTCATATTAACGTCAGAATGACTGCTTAGAATAACTTATAGCCATGGTTAAAGGCAGTAGATAAAATCTGTATGCAAGAAATAAGAGATAGCATATCTAAGCAGATAGAAGTGATAAATGTTTTGAAAATCATGTTTATTTTAACCATTTCATTTACTTTTTTTCAAGCATGCTCTTCAGTTCGAAGCAAAAGACTAACAAAAGAAAGCACCCAACTGCATTGTGCTGAAACATGAAAACACTATGTTATTATCCCGAAAATCAACTGGAGAAGAAAACCTTGTGAGGTCTCTTGATCATCTTTGTTCTACGGTGATTGCTTGCATGCTTTAGCTATCAGCAGAATGGTAGTCTCTTGGATGCATCACACAACAGATTTCCTTTCCAGAGAAACTGGAGAGTTGTAAAGTGTTGAAATTTGTGCTTGAATGTCCAAACGTGCTTTTTCAAAAACTGGATTTTCTTTGTTTTGCTTGAAGGCATTTCACTTCTCACCCAAGCAGCTTTTTTCAGTTCATTCTGCAGAACTGAAGAAGCTTCTTGGGTGAGAAGCAAAACATTTTCAAGCAAAACAAAGGAAGTACAGTTGCCTTTTGAAAAAGCACCTTTGGGACAACCATGACCTGGATGATTGAGATACCCCAGAGATACTGTGCATGAATACCAGAGGTATGAGGCTGTCAAAAGAAGTGCTGCTGGCCATAACTATAAATATCCATCTACTCTTCCATTTGCCCACTTCATAAAACTATGAAGGTATAGGACCCTTCACCTGAATCAGAGCAAGTTCTGAATGATGGAAGCCAATCATAGGGAAAAACTTGGAGAGTTTTGTACTGCATTCTCTGACATTTCTGACTAACTATGTGGGAAATCATTCACTGAATCATAAACCAGGCAAGCATGAGTTGTAAAATGTAATAGTCAGTTATAAACCCATATAACACAGAATTAATCTCCTGCCAATATCCTGAGTGCAGACAGATCAAAAATTAATGACTGCAGAGAATCTATTATTCTGCTGGGAATATAATTTCCTCCTATTTATTCAGAACAGTCAGCAAGCAATTTCCTCAATTTTTACTTTAACAACTCGAGCACTTCACAATTCAGCTTCCTTTCTTTCTTTTCTACAAACAAATGAATAATTTTTGAAAGCCCAGGCTTTGGGAAGAATATTTTAATAGATATATGCTCTTAGAGATTAGATAATATTCTCTTAGAGATTAGAATTGCTTTCAGATAAAAGATTTGCTCTGTCATGAAAGCCTCCAACTTGCTTGTCGGAGCTAATCCACTTTGAAAATGGCTCTACTACTTGCAGAAGAGTAGTTTAAGGACTTCCCATCAGGTGAAATTGGAAAGGTAACATCCGGGCTAGCCAAGTAAAAGAATAGCAGGGATATACTGGATAACAATAGAAACCTAGTTTATTCAGTGTATCATGGAGGTCCTAAGAGCACGGAACTTATTAACTTCTGAATTTCCCATGCTTGAAATTCAGACATGAATAAAATAGAGCAAATGTATATTGGAAAGAGATGTATCTTCTTATTGATGGTTTCTAAATTTCCAAGGATTTCAAGCAAACCTGTTAGTGTAGGCATTCATCAACTGTTCAAAGCAAAAATGGTTTTAATAAACGCACAGTATTTCTGTTCAACCTTTTTCCATCAATAAAATCAATCTAATGTCCATAGAATTTCCTTAGTCCCAGTTTATAAATAGCTTCTATTCAATATATTAAACAACCAATTTCAATAGACTGTACCTCGGTCAGTGACTGTTCAGTTATAACCCTGATGAATACATAAGCTTTGTGATCAATGTCTGCATTTATCACCTTCATATCATTTCTCAGCCACATGTTCACCATTACAGTTGGTCAGTGTGTATTGTCCTATGTAAGATCATAAGCACTGTTGTGGTCACATGATATTTTTCACTTAATGACCACTTTAACAATCAAGTGACCAGTCCCAATTGTGACAGCTAAAAACGAGGACAACTTGTTTGTGCTTTTGATAGTTTCATGTATCAAGCTAATGCAGAATGTAAACTACCTGATTTGGGTTTGTGTGAACTCTACCATAACAGCTTTTCATATGCCAGATCTATGACTCAATCAACAAGCTACAATTAAAACAAACCAAGGTTTGTTAAAGGAAACCATTGTGATTAAAAAGCCTCATGTATTTAAATCAGGGAGCATTTATCTTCTCAATCTTATGGAAAACAACTGAACACAAGACAGTGTTTTGAAATGTCAACAAAGCTTTGAATTGTCATCTTTGCACAAGAGATCGCACCTTTCCCAACTTGATGCCTTGGACTCCAACACACATCCCTACTCAAGACATTTGAGAAAGCTGAAATAGATGGAAATTCTTTACAATATTTTGGGCAGCAAAAATAGGAATTATTAGAATTAGTGGACAAATGAAATAGGTATTAGTTCATTTGTGTCTGGAGACTACGCTCCCAATTAAGCAAAGGTTCTAGGTTCAAGAGAGGAATTCTACCAAACCTTGAGTTGATTTAGCAGAGTTTGATACTGAATGTCATAGCCACATTGAGCTTTGAGATTGCCTTTATTTTTTCAAATACTAAGCAGGGACAATGCTACTTACATCACCCAATATGGTTCAATGCTGCCGTTAAAGGCCCGGTCCCACTGGCCGACAGATGCAAAACGTATGCATAAAGGACACAGCGGACGAGCAAAATTTCAGGGGTGGCTCCATCCGTTGTCATCCGCTCCAAAAAGTGGCGAAAATTTGCATAAATAGAACAGAAAAGAACAGATGTGGGTAGTATGTAGCAGGGATGTTAAACGGATGTTCATAGGAAGCCTAGCAGATGAAAGTGGATGGAAGTGGATGATACCTCCAAAGGGGTTCTGGGGGAGAATTTTGAAGCGGATGCATAGCCGAAGGGACGGATGCATCACATACGCCTAAAGGAAAGAAAGGGGATGCCGCGCAGATGTATATTGGATGCAAACCGTTCACTGCGCATCCTTTCTATTTCCGTGCTACTAATGCTGTGTAGACGTTCCATGTACCTTTTGTTTCCTCCCTCTTTCCGTTTTCAGCTGCAGCGGATGTGAGTTGCGAGGATGCCCAGAGGATGCAAAGAGGATACAGCGGATGTTTAACAGATGATAAACGGACATAGAACGTTTGTTGCTCATATGTCGCGGATTTACACTGTACACGGCGGAAAGTTCATCCGTTCACAAAGTTTTGTGCAGCTCAAAACTTCTTGCACGGATGAAATCGCAGTGGATGGATGCTCGACGGATAGAGGGTATGAAACACGTATGCAATGAGTACACAATGGATGCATAGTGTTTTCCAATGGATGGCAAGCTTTTTTTAACATTTTACATCCTCTTTGCATCCGTAAGTGTAGTGGGACAGGGCCTTTACTTTGGTTTAGGACACTGGAGAAGGTCGTACAAAGGTACTGAGACAAGTGTCCCTGTTAAGTTATCTTTTTTAACATTAAGACATTTTATTTTTCAGTTGCCCTTTTCCTCTAGTCAAACCAAAATATTTTTCTCTCTGTCTTTTCAGATTGGTATTTTCTTCAGTGCAATCATGATTTAAGGAGAAGATCTAAATTCCCTATTTATTTGAGGTCCTTAGAAAACATTAAGCTTCTGTCCAGTTTTTCCCACAAGCACCAAAATTATCTGTTCTGCGGTGAGGCCCACTTTTTGATTTATCATCCTTGATTGCTTCTGAATAACCTGGTGCCCAAGTCTGAGCACCTTGAGGCTTTCATCATAGTGTGAATTTTAATTAAAAGCTATTAAATTAAAAACTAAGAGTGGCTGAGTCCTACAATATTTTTTTCCAATTGCTTATGACTAACTACAAATCACACTGCTTTGCTCTAGAGCAAGATAATTATTCCATTTATGTTTCCTTTCCTCTCCTAACTCAATCAGTTTACACGCCCATAGTTTACCACTCTTTCCAGGGCATCTTATTTTCACCTCTTATTTGACAAACTTTATTCATTTTTATTTTTGTCTTTATCCATATGTAAGAAGAGACATATATATTACCCTATGCCAATTGATAAATAACGTAAATTTTCTCTTCTCTAAATGTAACGTGCTATACTATACAGTGGCATCTTGGTACTCAACTGCTAGGAAAGAAAGAACCATCTTTATCACTTTGGTTAAGTTCAATGATTCTCAACTGGGAAAATGCACAAAATAGATTGGACCTAAAAATATTATAAGAAAGGACATATGGCAACCTTAGTGGAGTCTTACAACTAACATAGACAATAGAATATAATGACACAATACCCATATGCATATAATTATTCTTCTAGAAAAATAAGGATATTTTCTTTCTATCATGTTTGAAAGGTCAAGAACGATTGCCGTACAACAGAAACTCTTGGATCAAAACAGTGCACTTCCCCAATATGATTCTCTGGTAAATGTCCTGGGATTTCTTCCGTTTAGTAGATGTCTGGATTTTTGCACCTCTCAGACAATTCTCTTAATTTACTCACATTTTTAATATAACTTTTAAACCAGTCCATGAACCTCAATAGGATCAATGGCATGTCTGTTCTCTTTCTGTTTAAAATTGCATTTCAGTGCTTCAATCTTCCATTAGAGGGTGTGAAAGGGCTCTGTGATGGGTTCCAAAGCCCCCTTCCCCAAAGCCCCCTTAGCAAGCTACTGGCTGAATAACCAAGAGGATGGACCAGCCAATCTCAAAGTTCCCAAGGGAAAGGTCACATGAGTCCTGAAACAAGAACACCCCTTAATCACATGATTACATGCTCTCTCATCCATCTCTGTTTCAGCTGCTAATGTCCTATTAGCAGATTGCTATTAACAATAAGGAAGATCAATCTTTTATTTATTTTTTTTTGGGGGGGGAGAGACAAGGCATTTGAAGAATGGAGATGCTTGCTTAGATGTTAGAGATGCTTGCTTAGATGTTAGTAGATTACCAATAGAGTGGCACTAAAAAGAGGGAGGAGGGAGCTCCTTCATTTCATACCAGAATCATTAAAAGATATAGAGTTTATAAAAAAAAATAGGAAGGTTAAGTATTTGCATGTTCTGAAAGCCTGCAGGCTCTACACATCTTCTATAATATCTGGATTTTCTAACAAACATCATAAAGTTTCTCCTTCAAGTCAAGCTTAACTCTGCAATTTCATGGATACATCCATATACTTTTCTTGGAATCCAGATTGCAATGGGTTGCCTTTTGCCTTGTTCTTTCACCTCCTACTCTAGCTTGCAGTCCTAGAGCTTAATGGAGGTCTCCCATCCATAAATTAATCAAAGTTGACACTGCTTAACTTTCAAGATCAGTAGAATGTTGTTTTTAATAGCATTAACAATTATTTGGGGTCATGAGGTCTTGGAATGAAAAATATTAACTGTGTTGAAATGGAAACTTTCATTTTCATTCTTCAGATCTTAAAAATAACATTGAGTTGGATCCATTCACAGAGTCCAACTCCATTTGCACCAAGGGTGTTGTCATCATCTCTCCTTGCTTGCACATCGCACTTCTACACTGAGGAGGATCGTTATGGAAAAGGGTTGACTGAAGCATCTGAGTGAAGGCATGACAAGAATATTTCTGCCAATTCAAAACCTAAATTTATATGCAATCCATATCTATCATATTAGAACCTAGATTTTTCACACCTATTTCCAAAGATACTTTTTATAAGGTTCCAGTTTCTTTTGTTCAGTCATTTTAAAAGCCCCAGTACTAATTTATTTACCAAATCCACTCCTTTTGACCTCCTTTCCTGATTTCACAGAGATTCCAGGCCACAATCCAAAAGCCATTTGAAAAGCCTCTCAAAGCCAAATAGGATGTGTCAGGACTGGGTGCAAACCATACATCAATTTTTTGGGAAACAGCTTGAGCCATATGCTGTACTTGCACTGCTGGACCTATAAAAACATCACGCACCAAATGCTTCATCTAAATCTCTTTATGAAGTTTCTGTTCCACTGTTGCTCTTTATTCCCACCGGTAAATAATTCAAAAGGAGTCAATAGGTCAGCCACAAACAGAGGCTGCAGGAGAGGAGGAACATTCCAATGTATTGTAGAAAAAGCCTTAAAACAGAAGACACTGAGGAGATGGGTGCTTTGATTTCTGCCTCACCAGAAATGATGAGGAAACTGAAAGCAAGAATTGGGACTTTCTATTCCAATCGAGAAGATTCGCTGGACCAAGGTGCTTCAGACACTCAGATGCCAATGTAATTCTCATATTTTCCCATTCCATTAGGTCAGGGGTCCCCAAACTTGGCAGCTTTAAGACTTGTGGACTTCAACTCCCAGAATTCCTCAGCCAGCTTTGCTTTGCTTTGCTTTGCTTTGCTTTGAAGTCCACAAGTCTTAAAGTTGCCAAGTTTGGAGACCTCTGCATTAGGTCTTCCCAATCCTGCCATCAGTGTATCTACGGACTCAGAAATTCCCAAATTGTAATCTGAAATGGATTGTAAATGAATGCAATTAAACTTAGCCTTATAAGTAACATTGTCCAGTCCCCAACCTTACACAGGTATCTTAGTCCTCGGCTTATGATCACAATTGAGCCCAAAATTTCCATTGCTAGGCAAGACAATTGTTACAGGGAGTTTTGTTCGATTTTATGACTTTTCTTGCCATGGTTGTTAAATGAATCACTGCAAGTTGAGTTAGCAACACGGCTGTTAAGGTGAATCTGGCTTCCGTATTGACTTTGCTTGTCAGAAGGCCACAAAAGGTGATCACATGACACTGCAACCACCATAAGTACATGTCAGTTGTCAAACATCCAAATGTTGATCACATGACCATGGGGATGCTACAATGGTTGTGTGAAAAACAGTCGTAAGTCACTTTTATTCATGCTGTTGTAACTTCAAATGGTCACTAACTGAATGGTTGTAAGTTAAGGACTACCTGTAGTTTACTTATTTATTTAGGTTTTTTATATAATTCTTGCATTCTTCTTGAATCCTACTGGCTGCTGGTGTAAGGTATAAGGAAAAATACAACTCATATAGATTTTTTTTACTCTAAAGATGCTGGCTATTGATAAACATGCCCAAGGAAATGAACTACATAAAGCAGGTTGAACAATTTGCCACTGTGTCTCAGTAAACTACTTTATATTTGTAAGCCATACAGTGGTTTAAATGTTCTGCATAGGATACTCAATAAACATAAGCTGATAGTTCTGCAATTCTAAAACTATTTGACAATCACTCTCCAGCACATATAGAGGATACCCCACAGAGCAGCAATTTTTAGTTAGTAAATTCTGGTTGCGTCTTTGTAACTTCTGAAAAACTTTCTGGCTCAGTTTCAAGCGTGCTAAACATGAAGCAAACATGCCCAGTCTAGTCCTCTTTTGTTAAGCAACAGTCCTCCCAAGATTAACGATTTCTTCTTTTTAGATATTTTTTAAATATTTGCTTTGCTTCTCTAAAGTTGGAAATAAATATTGAGGTATTCTCTTCTAAGAGCTTCTTTAATTAATGAACAATGACCAAAACATAAACTCATTTCCTTCCAAAAAAATTACTTCATTTTTTTTTTACCTAGATTGAATGTATCTCATCTAAAATCAGTTCCATAAATCCTAGAAAATCAAAAGGTGACTAGAAGTAGTCTTTGTTTAGTGATCACCATTGGGACTGGCAACTAGTTAAGTAAGTTGCTAAGTGAAACATCACGATTTTGTGATTTTACTTTAGCTTTACTTCACAGAACTATGAAGGTCGTATATATGAGGGCCAGTTGCAACGGCCATCACCACTGTAACTGTGATTAGTCACTAAACAAGACAGTTGTTAAATGAGAGCTACCTATATTAAATCATGCCACTTTCTTGCCTATGTTCTGGAACACTTAAATTAAGCATGGCAGGAGTATAAAAAAAAAGACCCCCAGACCCAAATCCAGAACAAAACACCCTAACATATTTAAATACATAGATAGGAAGGATGCTATGAATTAGGGCTTCGGCTCTGAGCTGCTCTGAACTCGAAGTGATGCAATTCAGGGATTCTAGAAAAAGAAGCCTTACATGTTATTTCAACTATTTTCTCCCCTGCTCTTTTCTGACCAATCGGCATCAATGTCTTGAGCATGACTTATTCTGCAGCTTCTGAGCCTCTTTTCCAAATGGACAGTTACTTTTTTTGGCCTAGGACCAAGATGGTCTTTAAGGGCTAATCGTAACGATGGCAACAATGATCATTACAGAGTAAGCTGACTTGTGATGCTTGCTTTAGGGTGGGAAAAACTGAATAAGAAACACAACCAGCTCATCTTAGGCAAAGAGCTAAATATGCTCAAGGCATATTTTCTAAATAGTGTTGGTACACCCCAAAGTGCTGTCTGTAGAGATTCTCGGTCATCCAGGTCATGGTTGTCCTAAAGGTGCTTTTTTTTGGAGGCAACTGGACTTTCTTGTTTTTTTTTCTTTTGAAGACATTTCACTTCTCATCCAAGAAGCTTCTTCAGCTCTGACTGAAGAATTTAAGAAGGATTTAAGGATCAAGAAATATGCAAGGAATATAAATCCTTCCATTCCCCACTCCTGTCAGAGCTGAAGAAGCTTCTTGGATGAAAAGCAAAATGTCTTCAAAAGAAAAAACAAGAAAGTCCAGTTGCCTCCAGAAAAAGCACCTTTGGGACAAAGTGGTGTGTGTGTGTGTGTGTGTGTGTGTGTGTGTGTGTGTGTGTGTGTGTGTGTGTGCAGAGAAAGAGAGATGGGGAGGAAGTTTTTAAGCTAAGCAGAAACCAAAGATATTTCTATTTCTGTGTTGATTTTTAAAGAAATTTCAAAAAGTTCCACAATTGGAAAGGTACAGATCTTATCAGGAAAGTGCATGATTCATAAGCATAAAGTTCTGGATTCTGTCCCTGGAATCACCAATTATTGGCAATAGGAAGAAAACGCTCCTTGCTTTCCAGTCAACAGCAAGCAATTATCTGCCTTAAGAGACAGATCTCATTGGACCTGCTAGGAGGCAGCTTCCCATGTTCCTGTTATCACAACCTTGGAACAGTGTTTGTAAAATCAGCTTAGGAGACTCTGTACCTTAAAAGTGCCTTTTGGCTGCTACACTTACCTGATCACAGATCAGCTCCCATTTCTTCTCATTGTCATATTGTCGGAGTAGCCTTGCTTTATCAGGAGGCAAGTTCATGGCATTCTGTGAAAAAAAAGAGAAAGCAAACCTGGGTGACCACAAAAGGCTGAAGATTGAGAGAGGTTACAGATGAATAAGTGTAAATAAGCAGAACAACATGGTTTTCAATTATGTGATTTTTTTTTTTTAAATGTCATAGTTAAGAGTTTATCCAAAGCTTTCAAAGCCAAAAATTGCAAAAGAGCAATGAAAGATTCTTTCCTCTCCCCAACCTCTAATATAAGATATGACTCATGTTGAACAATGTCAAGGTTGAGAGGTCTTTCACATATGGTAAAACTAGAGAATGAAGTTGTGGGTAATTCAAGAAGAGTTTGTTTTTCTTCTCTCCTATCATATATTACTGCTACATAAAATGCCCAATAACAAATGCATGCTTTTATCTACTTAGAAATGCAAGACTGAAATCCATGCACAATTCATAGTTAAAGGAGCATAAGATATGGTTTGCCACCAATGTATACAACATTTACAAAGAGAGCCACATAAATCTGTTGCAGCAAGAGAGGAAAAAGGCTTGCAGTGTCTCAGAGGTAAACAGATTTATTGTGATATACTGTACATTTGTGGATGAGATTCAATTTTAGCCAAAATAAATTAGTGCTCCAAATGGAACCAACTTAAACAGCTCTTATATTGTAGTATCAAGGCTATCAAAGTTGAAAATTTAATGAAAATACACAGCAATGTGCACATTTGCTCAAGATGGATACAAAGAACATTTTGGAGCACATGGAAGAACAAGTGTAGTTAACGGAAACTGTATCCCATAGAGTTCCACAATAACTGCCATCAGAGAAGGACAAGCCTTGTTCTTTATTCGAAAACAAAAGCCTATCATAGCAAATTAAAAAGAAATGACACAGAAAAATGAGACTAGATATACCATATGTTGGGATATACACTTCTACATCAGAACTGCACAAAAAAATCAATAGCAGAAATAAAGTCAGAAGGACAGTTAGTCAAACAGACATTTCCTTTATATATAGTTATGCCTTGAATTTACTGCGAGGAATGAGAATTGGAGACTAGAATCAGATAGGGTTATATAAAATTTTGCATGGTTCACCACAAAAGATAGGAAAGATTCTCCCTGCTTTCCTTCTGTTCCATTGGTCTGCATCAACCTGGGGCTCTAAAAATAATTGCTACAATTTGTAATAAAATATACATGAATGAAATAGGATGGCAAATTAGAAAAGTTAACACAAAGTGCTCCCCCCTCCCCCCCCCTCCATCTACCATGTTTTCCTGAAAACAAGACCAGATCTTACATTAATTTTTGCTCCAAAACATACATTAGGGCTTATTTTCTGGTTAGATCTGATTTTAGGGAAAATATAGTACTAAATGCAT
Source organism: Laticauda colubrina (assembly GCA_015471245.1). NCBI lineage: Eukaryota > Metazoa > Chordata > Lepidosauria > Squamata > Elapidae > Laticauda > Laticauda colubrina. The sequence goes on from BLBF01016175.1 coordinate 20,237, forward strand.
CCATTTGGCTGACCATCTTAACTGGGGCTTATTATTGGGATAGGACCTATATTACAAGCATCCTAAAAAAATCAAATAAGGATTCTTTTCTGGTTGGGTCTTATTTTTTGGGGAAACAAGATGTCTATCTATTTACCTATCAATCTAATCTAAGTATTTCTATCAGAAACTCCAGATTCTGATTAAATATTAAAGAATCTTCTGTTTAAATATTTTTTCCAAGGAAGACAAAGCAGGAAAGAGCTGTTCTATTTTTTTTCAAATCTACTCAGGAATTCTGTAAAACATTTAATTGGTTCCTGCTATGTTTTCATGTTGAACCAACAAATTAAATTGTAGCTCTGGAACCGGTTTCTTCAAGGATGAAACCTGATGATCTCCAGATGTTTTACATACATGTGACGTAGTCCCTGACTATTAGCCAAATACAGAAAATGTGTAGTCCAAATTATATTAAGGGTAACAAGTTCACTGTTCCTAATTTAATGATGTTATATATATTGTATACAGCGCTGCACAAAATTAAGTCTTTTACATTTCAAGACGTCACTAAATGTACACTTTTTCCTTAGGTCAATTTTTTTTCTTCCAAAGAGATCTTATTACTATATAAATTGAGAATAAATGGACCCTCAAATTTTTAACCAAAATATCATGAAAATGCATCATCCATCAATAAGCCGACCCTTTAAAAATTTCCATGTGTTTCTCCACGAAATATATACACACACACACATATACAAGCATTTTTTAAAAGCCAAGAGAAAATAAAAACCTACGTATGGATCATGCAAACCTTACTTCTCTATTAATTGTGCTAATTCTTCTCCTTCAATGCTGGCAAAGGAAGAACTGTGGGACTACATTTAAAATCTCACCGAAGAAATATAAGCATTAAAATGAGAACCATATTAGTCTATTGCAAGAAGGGGATTATGTTCTGATTTTGAAAGGTCACTATATACAAACTGAGGTTAACAACTTAAATCCTTGACTTCTAATCTATTGTTCATAATAATATGGATCCTCTCATGTGAAAGCAACATAATGAATGTAATATATTGACTGAAAAGCATCACTAATGAAATATTTAAAAGGAAATGATAGCAGGGGAAAAGTGCCCATTCTTAATCAATACCTTCAGAACAGCTCCAAATTGTATATTTCATATGTGCAACCCCCTGTGTATCACTTCTGCCCTCTCCCTCTCCAGTATCGCTGGACTTTTGGCAGAAATATAGCCACTCCAGATCCAAAGTCTTCTGTGTGGTTATGCTGTCTTCTTTTTCCCAATTTATCTGAAAACAGGTAGCTTCCTACCCATATTCTACTAGTATTGAATAAAATTTGCAGGACTATATCACCATGTGTCAAGAGTCACAAAAGTTCTAATTTGTTATGCTTGTAGTGTGGAACTCCTGGCCCTGAACTGCAACCTCAGCTGGCATGGCCAATGGTCAGCTGTAGTCCTTCCCGTTTTCCATTCAAACACTATGCCCTCACTTTTACAAACTGCCATTTTCCAAGATGTGGAAAGCAACAATGTCCATCCTCAACCAGCAACACCACTAAGAATCTTCTCATGTGGAAATTATGATGAGCACTTTAGTGTAGATAAGAATTCAAAGGGGCCACAGCTGCCTCCCCCCAAAATACATACATGGTCTAAATTAATTAAGAAGTTAAGTACATTAGAATAGCAGCCTCTGATATCATAACAAATAGCAGTTCATTTAAAGCTAAAAAAGCCAAAGGAAACATTTTGAAATGAATCTCCTGCCTTTGCAATGTGAAAGTCGGTCACGGTTCATAGATAGAAATTTTAGACAGATATAAGAAGAAGCGGAATGAAAGCAGAATAATCAATGTATTATACTTTATGACAAGATAGTATCTCAATTCTGAGAAATTGACCCCTCATCTGTGATTTTCTGGTGTAGATCCAATTTTATTTTAAAAGAAACCATGTGTGTGTGTGTGTGTGAGTGAGTGAGTGTTCAAATGAGTAACAGCATTTTAAAATCATCTAAGACAGGGCTGTCAAACTCATGGCCCATGGGCCGGATGCATCACACGCTGGCTACGCCCACACCCGGTTTAGCGAAGGGAGAAAAAGTCCTGATATGTCTCGTGATGCCACCATGATGACATCAGTTTGACACCCCTGATCTAAGATATCAGGATGACGTAACAGGTGTAAACTCCAAAACTGACTGAAGTTCAAAGCGGACTGAAATATATGTATAATCAAACCACAAAACAATATTATGCTAATAAGTATAGAAATCAGAAATCCAGATCACTACAACAACTGTTCCATCTTTCATATTAACCTTTTATGTAGAGTTTGTACAAAGGTGGTTTATTGCCTGGGGGTGAGAGTGGGAAATCTCCTTCATTGGGTATTTTAGTACAACTCTATTAAACATTCCTGAAATTACCAGAATAGTGAAATTCCATAGTGACAGAACTAAAGCTGAAAGATGAATTATGACCAATGAGTCTCCAGAATTTTTGTTAGCAATTTAAGCCAATACAGGCAGAAGACTGTCTTTGAATAATCCTTTTTGCAAAATATCTCCTTAGGTGAGAAGATGAGGAGAAAAGATTTGCTGGCAGTTCTTATAAAACATAAAGGAACTTTCAAAACTGGTTCTATCATTTGCCTATTTGGCTGGGAATTAACAGTACTTTTTCAGAGAATCACTTGCTTCAGATTTTTTTGTTAGAAATAGATGGGTTCCCTTGTAGTGATTATAAAACTACCAGCAAATTTGGATTCTCCCGCCCCCCTTCACTTTGCATTATTGCCTTCTTAACTTATGTCCCACAAGTTTATTCCTTTGAATTGTACCAGGAAAGTTTTGCATGTCTTCCTGTACAATGCTTAATGAGTCATATTTTAGCCTGAAGATGTCTGTGACTTGTCCTCCTTCCTGTAATTCTACTGCTTGAAATTGAGTAACACTAGGAGTCATACTGTAATGAGCTATAATCATCTTGATCTAAAAGATAACTGGGCAGAATCTACTGTACAAAGCCTTCTCTTTCCCTCACTAAAAAGAAGAAAAGTGATGGGATTTCTTTTGATGGTACTGCATGTTACTTTCTCAGGTTTAAGAAATGTTCATCCTGACCCTGAGATTCTTCAGGCCACCCAGGCAACCATGTCACAACTTTTATTTTTTTTAAAAAGTAAGAGAGATTAGGAGCATACACAGGAAACAGACAAGAAGATGGTCGCTCCATCCTGGTCTGGAGCTTTTGGATATATTGGTGTCTCACTCAAATACAAAGTGTGGGAGAGATTCAATTGTGAAACCATGACACCATCTTGCCTGTTTGATCCTCCCCCATTAATACAGGAGACATAAATACACAAAGATTCTTTCAATATGTACCTATAAATCTGAAATAAAAATATGAGCCCAGCATACTGAGCAGTAATTAATCCCAATTTGCTTCTACAAGATAGAAACATATTTCTAAAGCAGCAATTAGAAATTAGAAGAGTATTCTAAAAGGTCACATAGACTTATGTTCTTTTGAGGATCAAGAATCCAATCTCACAATTCCTGATTTTGCCTTAGTTTTACATGGGAGAAAGGGGCCCCTCAATCCACTAGGACAGGGGTCTTCAAACTTAACAGCTTTAAGATTTGTGGACTTCAACTCCCAGAATTTTTCCTCCAGTCATGTTAGCTCAGGAATTCTTGGAATTGAAGTCCACAAGTCTTAAACTTGCCAAATTTGAAGATCCTTGCACTAGGACTTTGGAAGACAATTCCATGCTTCTTAAGTTATATATTTATTGTTCTGTATGTAAAGTGGATGACTCCAAACCTACCATTCTGATTGGCTAAGGAAAAGACAAGTGGATTGGTTCACTAGGAACCAATCCAAAGAGATACCAAAAAGGCGGCAAATCTAAATAGCTGCCATTGGCTGCAAGCAGGCAAGCCAGCCTGTATAAAAGGGCTGGCCCCAGCTTCAGCCGGCGTTCCGTTACTAACTGTTAACAATAAAAGCATTTGTTGTTGGAACCCGGTCTACCTCGTGTGTTTTCCGAACAAAACACTGGCGACGAAGGTGGGATCGTCCTGAACGGAACAAAAAACCTGCACGTGGTGATAGAAGCCCAGACTGCAACTAAGATGTCTGGAAACAACGCACTGCCCGCACCCTTCAATCCCAACGAAGAGGATTGGGATTCCTATGCTGATCGCTTCCAAATGTACTTGGAGAGCAACAAAATGGAAGGCATTTCCGAACAACGAAAGAGAGCCGTGTTCCTGACGCACTGCGGAACAACCGTCTTTAAAATGGCTAAAGCCCTCGCCAAGCCTCGGGACGTTAAACAATTAACGTGGACAGAATTACAGAGACTCCTGAAAGCACACTACGCCCCGATGGTGTCTAATTTAATAAAGCGACATGAATTCTACCGAAGAGACCAGAGAGAGGGAGAAACCGTTGCCGATTTCGTCGCTGCACTCAGACAAATTGGGGGTGAGTGTGAATTCTCAAACATAGACGAGGCAATGAGAGATCGCGTGGTGTTGGGCCTGAGAGACTCAACTGCACAGAGTAAAATGCTCAACAAGCCCAACATCACCGTTACCGAAGCCATTGCGGAAGCCACAGCCGCTGAAGCTACGAAAAAATCCGCAGTAACATTTAAGAAAATGAACACGCACGGCGATGAAACATCAACCAAAGAGAAAAAGCATCCTGCCACAACGACCCATTATGAAGAGTCGGGCGAAACAAACGAATCAAGCGAGGAGGACGACGAGGTCCACCGTTTGCTCACAAACAAGAAAGAGCGCGAAAGGAGAAAGTGGCGGGAATGCGCTGGCTGCGGAGGAAACCACCCACGAGCCGAATGCAGATTCCTCGATGCCATCTGCCGACATTGCAGAAAAAGAGGGCACATCGAGAAGGTCTGCAGAAATAAAAAATCTTACAGCCCGACGAGACGCAGAAATTCCCCAACACGAGCCGAGCCAAGTCGAGCCGAAAGAAAATGGCAACAAGAAAAGCGAGCCAATACACACCAAACTGTCATTATCCAAAGCTCCCAGATGGAAAGTGGAAGAAAAATTAAAATCGTCGTAGAAATCGAGGGAAAACACTGCAAAATGGAAGTGGACTCGGGGTCCTTCCTCTCCATGGTATCATGGGACACAATTAAACAGTTAGTCCCAGGTATCAAGACCAAAGACTTGATGAAGCAGCACCTAACCCTCAAAGACTATCAGGGAAACCAAATCCCTGTGATGGGCAAAGGACATTTTCAAGTTGCCTACAAAAACCACATCAAAGTGCTTCCACTGACCATAGTCAACCAAGACAGACCAAGCCTCCTGGGCATCGAGTGGTTCGCGCCATTGGGCATCGGGATGACCGGGGTCGATCGAGTGACCACAGCCGGCTGGGAAGACGACCTCGTCAGAGAATTCCACGACGTGTTTGACGGATCACTGGGCAAGTACCGGGGAAACCCTATTTCTTTCAATTTAAACCCCCAAATAGCCCCACGAAGAATAAAAGCCAGGCAAGTTCCTTTTGCACTAAAGGCAAAAATAGAGGAACAGCTGGAAAAATTAGTAGCCCAAGGGGTGTTAGAACCTGTGGACCATGCCAAGTGGGAAACGCCTATCGTCACACCCATTAAACCAGACGGGTCCATCAGAATCTGTGGTGACTATAAGGCTACCCTGAACCACGCATTACAACCAAGCGCATACCCGGTGCCCGTAGTCCAGCATTTGCTCCATTCCCTGGGAAATGGCAAAGTTTTCGCCAAACTCGACTTGGCACAAGCCTATCAGCAACTCCCAGTAGACCCAGAAACAGCAGAAGCGCAGACTATTGTCACCCATAAAGGCGCATTCAAATGCCACCGACTCCAATTTGGAGTAAGCGTAGCCCCTGGCGTCTTCCAGAGTCTAATGGAACGCCTTCTAAATGGCATACAAGGAGTCGTTCCCTATTTCGACGACGTCCTAATCTCGGCCAGAGATGAAACACAATTAAGGAACAGACTAAAAAAGGTTCTGACTAAGTTTAGAGAAGCTGGCTTCAAGGTTAAAAGAGAGAAGTGCTGTCTAGTTAAAAACAACGTCGAATTCCTGGGCTACTCAATAGACGGAGAGGGCATTCACCCCACAGATAAAAAGATTAAGGCAATAAATGACGCGCCTGAACCTAAAAATAAAACGGAACTCCAAGCATTTTTAGGATTAATTAATTTCTATAATGTATTCCTGCCAAACAAAGCCACTATAGCAGAACCGCTACACCGCCTGCTAGACAAAAAGGCTACTTGGACTTGGGGTTACAAAGAAAAAAAAGCCTTCCAAAACATTAAAAGACTGCTAACATCAACAAACGTTCTCATCCAATTTAGCGACACTCTGCCATTAACAGTGACCTGCGACGCCTCACCATATGGAGTAGGTGCCGTCCTGAGCCACCAACTACCGGATGGCAGAGAAGCACCCGTCGCATATTATTCTAGGACTCTATCAAAAACCGAGCGGAATTATAGCCAATTGGACAGGGAAGCTCTAGCAATTGTCGCTGGAGTAAAACGTTTCCACGAATATGTATATGGGAGGACTTTTCGAATTATAACGGATCACAAGCCGTTAATGGGGATTTTGGCGGGAAACAAGCCAACACCTAACATACTTTCACCCAGAATGACGAGATGGTCAGAGTTCCTGGCGGCTTATTCCTACACTCTGACACACCGACCAGGGAAACAAATTTCCCATGCGGACGCTTTGAGCAGAGCGCCTTTGCCAACAACCGACGCAGACCCGGCACCAACGATGACAGCGCTACAAATCGAGACATGCCCCGATCTACCCATTTCAGCGTATGATGTCGCAAGAGCCACCGCGAAAGACTCATTGACTGCCCGCGTTCTTAGCTGGGTAGGTAAAGGCTGGCCGGACAATCTAAAAACTGAAAATTCCAAACCTTTCCGGGCCAGACAGACTGAACTTTCCATCCAAAAGGGGTGTTTGTTGTGGGGTGATCGGGTGGTAATCCCTGCTAAACTGCAGCCCAGGGTTCTTAGGCTTTTACATGAAGGGCACCCGGGAATGGTGAAGATGAAAAGCCTCGCCAGGAGTTACGTGTGGTGGCCGGGTATTGATAAGGACATAGAGTATTGGGTAAGCTCATGCCACAAATGCCAAACAATTAGACCATCCCCACCAAAAGCACCCGTTAAGGACTGGGAAACCCCTCGAGGACTGTGGTCAAGAATACACATTGACTTCGCGGGGCCTACCAAGGGGCATACTTTTCTGATTGTCGTTGATGCCTATTCCAATTGGCTTGAAGTAAAAATCATGCCATCAACGACAACAGAAGCCGTAATTAAGCAACTAGACAGCCTGTTTGCCACCCATGGCATACCAGACATTCTCGTTTCAGATAATGGACCACAGCTAACCAGTATACCATTTGAGCAATACCTAGCCTCCCTAGGTATAAGACATGCACTAACCGCGCCGGCTCACCCGGCTGCGAACGGCAGGGCAGAGAGAATGGTCCGGTTTACAAAAGAAGGGTTAGAACGAATGGACGCTGGAGATACACAACAAAAAGTAAACCGGCTGCTCACACTGCAGCACATAACACCTAGTACTATCACAAATAAATCACCAGCAGAACTACTTATGGGGCGAAAATTAAGATCTCACCTGGATAGGTTACACCCAAATTTCACCCCAGAAAACCCCCCTGACTCCTCAACACGGTTCAGACAATTCGAGACAGACGATTTAGTTTACGCTAAAAATTTCTCCGGGGACCCGGTATGGCTACCCGGGCAAATTATCCAACTTACAGGCCCCAAATCCTACCGGGTAAAATTAGACGATGGGAGGGAATGGAAGCGGCATATAGACCAGCTTCGATCTCGAATTGTGGAAAGAACCGCGGACTTAAAAACATTCACAAAAGAACACGGCGATATGCAAACCGAGGTGGGGGGGGAAAGGCGAGAAACGAATAAAGAACTTTTTAAAAATAAAACTAACATTCAAAATGACCAAAAAGAGCCAACAAAAGACTCACCGTTTGAAGAGACCCACGAAAAGAGATCTTCGGAAGGGGCCAGCCAAGCCAGCTCGACCTGCCCCGAGGAAACGGGAGGGAGCGGCAGAACCGCCGGCCTAAGAAACTTAGGCGGCGGTAAAATGGCCGACTCACCCTTCCAGACGGTTCCAGAGAGGAGGACGGACGACACAGCAGCCCCATCCGAACGGGTCGAAGTCCTCACTGGAAATGAACCGCGCAGGTCAGGTCGAGCCCGGAAAAGCCCCACCTACCTGCGAGACTACGTCACCACGTAGGACTAAACTAAGGAGGGAGGGGTGTTCTGTATGTAAAGTGGATGACTCCAAATCTACCATTCTGATTGGCTAAGGAAAAGACAAGTGGATTGGTTCACTA
>BLBF01016182.1:0-55115 GCA_015471245.1 Laticauda colubrina
AAGATGGCAGATGAGATTCTGCTGAAACGTTGCTACAACTTTAACAGCACTACAGTGACGTGGGATAATACCCGAAGGAAGCTAAACAGCACACATGTAAGTCCCCGCGAAAGCTTAAAAAAACATATACATACATACATACATACATACATACATATATATATATATATATATGTTGTTGTTTTTTAAAGTTTTCGCGGGTACTTACATGTATGCTGTTCAACTTCCTTCGGGTATTATCCCACGTCATTGTAGTGCTACAACTTTAAAAGCACTACAATGATGTGGGATAATACCCGAAGGAAGCTGAACAGCGCGCGCGCACACACACACACACACACACACACACATGGATTTTTGGTTATTTGGGTTTTTTTCCGCGTAAAATTGGAAGTATTTTGGCGACATTTCAACGAAATTCATCATCTTCAGGCTTGTGTCTTCGGCTTTGTGCTTCTAAGAGTAATGTGAGCTTGCAGCTGTTTTTTCCTTTTAACTGCCAGTGGGGTGTGACTTGACTGGGTGGGGGCTTGGCTGTGTTCTGATTGGCTGGGGGTGTGTTCTCATTGGTTGGGGGACTGGCTGTGATCTGATTTGTTGAGGGGTTGGCTGTGTTCCAATTGGCTGGGGGTGTGTTCTGTTCAGGCGGGGGCTTGGCTGTGGTGGTAGCATCTTGTGTGGCTCTCATGAGTGTGGGTGGTAGGCGGGAGGTATCATCTCTTTTATTCATACTATGTGGCCGTTTTTCTATCTCTACGGCTTCTCTGATTATTCTGTTGAAGTGTTCGGTTTTGGCGATAGTTCTGGTATTTTTAAAGTCAATCTCATGTCCTGTGGCTTTGAGGTGTTGGACTTCTGTCTGTTTTGTGGCTTTGATTGGCTGGCAACACTGTGTTCCTGTGTTGGAGGCTTTCAGTGCAGCTTGGCTTCACGTAAAAGGACGGCTATTATCTATTAGGAAGCCAGGTTTCATCTGGGTGCCTGATGGGGTGTATTTGAGCTGGAGGTATCAGAGGGAGTCTGTTTTTGCCCAGGTGTTTGCCTGGCTTGTGGCATGGAGATCTTTCTATGTGAGAGTGCAGGCTTCCAAATGATTGACAGTCTGGTGGAATCATCTCTTCTATTCATGCTTTCAGATCTTTTTTCAGTCTCTATGGCTTCTCTGATGATTCTGTCGCTGGGGTTTTCTAGAGATTTTTCAATCTAGAGGTTGAAAAAAAGAGCTGAAAGCATGAATAGAAGAGATGACTCCATCAGACTGTCAATTATCTGGAAGCCTGCACTCACCAATAAAAAACCTCCACACCACAAGCCAAGCAAACACCTGGGCACAAACAAACTTCCCCTGATACCTCCAGCTCAAACACACCCCAATCAGGCACCCAGATGAAACCTAGCTTCCTAATAAATGATAGCCATCCATTTACCCGAAGCCAAGCTGCCCTAAAAACCTCCAATACAGAAAACACAATGTTGCCAGCCGATCAAAACAAAAAAAGCCACAAAACAGACAGAAGATATTAGAAACACCAATCAACAACACAACAAACTCCAAGACCAATAAACACAGACCAAGACTCCCAACCAATCAGGATGAAGAAAAAACCCTTCTAACACAGCAGTAGGCCAGCCCCAAATTTAAAACAGAAAAGGCTGTGAAAGTCTGACTCACAGACAAACTTTATACAGAAGCCTGATGATGGCAGATGAGATTCTGCCGAAACGTTGCTACAACTTTAAAAGCACAACTATAATGACACGGGAAAATACCCGAACAAAGCTGAATACCATACATACATATATGCATACATAAATATTGGGTATAATATTTGGGTGCAGGGAAAAGTCTTTATGTGTATGGTGTATGGTAAGCAAATTGGTTTCTCCTGAACTGTCTCTCTCTCTTTCTCCTGTCTTTCTGTGTTTAAATGTGTGCAGGAAACTGCAATTAGGGATCCCACTGTTACTGGAGTATTAATTAGAAAATTCACATGGCCAGTTGATTTTGCTAAGTGAAAAGCATCAGACATCCTATTGTTTGAAATGATATAGCAATGTCTAGCATGTCCTACTTCTAGTAACCACAACTGAGTAGATGAAGGTTACAAGTTGGAGTGACTGATAGAACCACTGTCCCTAATAGATCCACCCCAGAATTTCGAAAAGGTTAGGGAGGAATCCTGATGCTTATTCATCTCATTACACATTTATATTAGCTGGCTGAAAGAAAGGTCTCTATAACACTTTTATTAGTAGCATTTAAACAGTTATTACGTTGTATTTATAAATAGATATGATACTATTTCTAAATCATACTACAAATAAAGTTTCTCAGTCCAACTGTGTCTGATTCTAGGGCTCATCTCCAATTCTTGCCTGAGGGAGCCAGCATTATCCAAAGACATTTTCCATGGTCATGTGGCCAGCATGGCAATATGCCAAAGAAGTGTAGATCTCTGTTACCTTCCCACCAAAGTGGTACCTGATCTACTCGCATTTGCATGCTTTTGAACTGCTAGATGGGCAGAAGCTGGGCAGAAACAGAAAGGGAGCTCACCCCGTTGCATGGTATTTGGGTCTCGAACCCGGGCTGTCAGATTTCTAGCTGACAAGGTTAGTGTCCTTAACCACTGAGCCATTTAAATTATTAAATTAAAAGTAATAATTAAGCTAAATTAATAATAATTATAATCATTATAACAAAATTAAAAATTTGATTTTATAAAATTAAATCCTACCGTATTAGTAGAATTTAAATGCAGAAAAACATGTATCTATATAAATTGTCAAGGATTCTGCCAATCTGGTAAAAGGAATAATAGAATGATATAAGATGGTTCTCACTTCTACACTGGATGAATTTTTTAGTACTCTTGAGTCTCAGGCAAGACAAATATGCAATGTTTTTTCTTAATTTTAATGTGATCTAAAGCCCATGTTCCACTGCACCAACGGATGCAAAGAGGATGTAAAACGGACAAAAAAGCTTGCCATCTGTTGGAAAACGCAATGCATCCGTTGTGTACTCACTGCTTACGTGTTTCATACGCTCTATCCGTCAAACATCCATCTACTGCTATTTCATCCGCTCAAAAAGTTTTGAGCTGCATAAAACTTTTTGAACGGATGAACTTTCCACCGCGTACGATGTACATCCGCGACACATACAGGCAACAAACGTTCTACGTCCGTTGTCATCCGTTACACGTCCGCTGTATCCTCTCGGCATCCTCTGGCCATCCCCTCAACTCACATCCACTGCAGCTGAAAGCAGAAAGAGGGAGGAAGCGAAAGGTACACGGAACGTCCACACAGCGTGAGTAGCACGGAAATAGAAAGGATGTAAGTGGATGTATCTCGTATATAAAGCATTAAAACGGACAAAACGTTTGTTTATGGGACATATCTCAGATATTTAGCATGTTTGGAGTATACCTAGAGTATGTGGAAGGACACTTAGCGGAAAACCGATATTTCCTTTAAAAAGAGGGAGGAAATCACCTGGATCTCACTATCAGTCCAGCAGCCGTGGTGTACAGACCTCTTCAGCCTTGCTCTTGCTCTTCCACATCATCCATTGATCTCCACCATGGATCATCACACACTCCTTATGGTAGCTGCCATCATTCAACACCAGAACCAAGCCCTGTTCAGACTGTTTCACCTTTTCTACGCAAGGAGAAGAAGGAGATGTCCAAGAGCTGTGTGGGTCCAACGATGGATCGGGAGAAGAGTGGAGTTTGGCCTCTATGACAAGCTGATGGTGGAGCTGAGGAATGAAGACACTCATGCATTTCAGCACTTCATGAGGATGCCACCAGCCATGTTTGATGAAATTGTGGAGCGTCTGAGACCCAGGTTGACCAAGCCGAGCACCAACTTCCGGCCCAGCCTGGACCCTGGACTGAAGGTGGCACTGACTCTGCACCACTTGGTCTCTGGAACCACGTACAGAAACATGCAGTATGCTTGGAGGGTGCCATGCAACAGCATCAGCAAAGTGGTCAGAGAAGTGGTGCAGGCCATCATCGAAGAATACGTGGAGTAGCTCCTCCACTGCCCCACCACTGAAGACACTGAAGAAGGCTGGAGGAAACTTGCAGAACAGTGATATCAGAGGTGGAACTTTCCCCACACCGTTGGAGCCATAGATGGGAAGCACGTGGCCTGCAATGCTCCACCCAACTCAGGGTCCTCTTATCACAACTACAAGGGCTTCTTCAGTATCATCCTCTTTGCCATGGTTGATGCTGACTACAAGTTCATGTACATCGATGCTTCAGGTAACGGGTCAGCTTCAGATAGCCAGGTATACAAGGCCAGTGACCTCAAAGATGGGCTGGAACGCAACCTCATCATGGGTTTTCCATATCCAGACCCCCTAACCAATGACACACAAGATGTGCCCTACTTCATCATGGGGGATGACGCCTTCTCCCTCAGAACCTACCTCATGAAGCCCTACAGTTCCAGATACCTCACCCGTGAAGAGAGGATCTTCAACTACAGGCTGTCCAAGACGGGTAGTGGAGAATGCCTTTGGCATCCTGGCCAACAGGTTCCAGATACTTCTCACCACCATGCAGCATCACCCACAGACTGTGAGGAGCATCGTGGAAGCTTGCTGCATCCTGCACAATCTCATGCACACCCGCTACCCAATGTTGCAGAACAGGCTCGTGGACCTCCAACAAGGCAATGGGGATATGGAGCCTGGTGAATGGAGGCCAGGACGAAACCTGATAGACACTGTGGATGTACAAGGCCCCAACAGAGCTTCACGTGAAGGGAAGAAGCAGCGCAACCTCCTGAAACACTGGTGCAATTCCCCAGCTGGAGCAGTGGAGTAGCAAGACAGGATGGTAAATGCTTAATGGATGCTTCCTTCAGCCTGTCTCATCACACTGATGAGATTGTGCCATGTATGTTGAGTGGCCCTACAATGAATAGGGCATTAATAAAGAGCTTTATTTATTTTGAAATATGTTGATCAATGAATAAATTGTTATTGATAAAAAGGGCCATATGTGTGGCAGCTGGGATGGTGGACCATACAGTCCCACTATGCTTGCACTGGAGGTTTATCTATCCCACAACTATCCTTACCCATCCCACAACTATCCTTACCTATCCCACAGATATCCTTACCATCCCACAACTATCCTTACCCATCCCACAGCTATCCTTACCCATCCCACAACTATCCTTACCCATCCCTCAAGCATGCAAAGGCTTAACCCTTTTTTCAAAGTTTTTATCAACACTTTATTAAGTAAATAAAATGAACCAAGTGTGTGAAGCAAAGATAACTTTTGTTGATAACTGTCTTAAGTAAACTGTATGACTTTATTAAAAAAGCAAAATGAACCAAGTAAAGTGTCTTTAAGCAAAGATAAAGTGAACAGGTAACAATTCAGTCTCTGGCACTATTCTCAGTCACTCTGAGGCATGTCCATGGTCTCAGCTGTCGAGCGGCCAGGGACTGTGGAAGTGGCTGTGGCTGTAGGCGCCATTGGGGTGTTTGGCCCCGAAAGTACAACAGGGGATGGTGTGTTCAGGAAGCTCTCAGAGAGCTGACTCAGTCCCGTGAGGTTGAGAGGCCCTTCCTCAAGGACCTGGGATGTCAGGCATAGTACTGATGACAGATATTCTGTTGAGGGGCTTGGCTGTGGGGTGGAGGAAGGACGAGTGTAGTGGGGCTGTCTGGTCTGCAGCTGGGTGAAGTGAGGCATCTGTGGCGTGCGATGTACCTGGGCCTGGACTGGGAAGAGATGCCTCTGCTGTGGGAAGTCCTGGTACTCGTAGCCTTGGTAGGTGAGGGGCTGTTGAAAGCCGTGGAAGGGCTGTGGCATCGCCTGGGGTGGAGGAGCAGTCCTGGAGTGGGTCGGAGCAGGTTCAGCTGGGCCTGGAGGGTGATGCAGCAGTGCTGTGATCTTCTCCTTCATCACCTGGTACTTGGCCTCGGGCAGGTCCATGAGGGTCTGGCTCACGTACGTGATGAAGAGCTTGCGGTTCGATGATGGTATGTCGCTGTGGACCATCTGAGAGAGAAGATCTGTGCTGGTTTTGATTGTGTCCCTGATCTCCAAGAGGACAGTGTGGCTCTGGCACTCCAGTCTCTGCCTGCTTTCTGTGGAGGTGGAGCTGGGTGTGGGTGTGGGTTGGTCTCTGGCTGCTGCTTCTTCTTGCTCCATTTGAGACAGGGGATCCTCCACATCCTCTGACATGGGGAGTGCAGCTGTCGGGGGGGTCTCTGCCGTGGGCTGTCTGAGAGGGTTGACAGAGGGACTGCTCCTCAGTGGCGGGCCTCACCCTCCAGGAAGCTGCACTTGGCCATGACGTACATCTCCTGGTCAATGAGCTTGAAAGCGGCCTGGCCAGATTTCTTCAGGTGCAGCTTGCCATTTGCCAGATTTCTTCAGGTGTGCATGTGCTTCCACCATCCTAGGAGTAGGGATCCTAGGCTCTCTGCCTTGTCTCTCCACGCTGCCTGCTTTCTCTTGGTGTCACGATAAGAGTCTGTGGCCCTTTCTCCACAAGTACTCGTTCTCCCTCAGCCATTCCAGCACCTCCTCCTCATGGTCCTCGGAAATGGAGTACTGTTTCCTCTCTCCCTTCTCCTTGCCTTGCCTCTTCCTTTCTCTGGCAGGGGCTGGTCCACCACAGCAGCAGCAGCAGGAGAAGCACCAGCAGCACCAGCAGGAGAAGCACCAGCAGCAGCAACACCAGCAGTAGCAGAAGCACCAGCAGCTTCAGAGTCAGCGCCAGGGGGTGGGATGGTGGTTCTGTCCTTCTTGCCAGGGCTGGCAGGAGTAGGCACAGGCTTTGTCTTCTTCCCTGTCGAACCATGGTGTTCCTTCAAGATGTCTCTGGCAGCAGGTCTTTCCTCTGAATGGTGACTGCTTGCGAGCTGCATCCTTTTATATCTGCGGAGCTGACACAATTCATCCTCCCCGCATGCACAGTGAACACTTTGCATCCGCTATGCATCCTATAGGCATCCGTGATGCATCCGCGTCATCCACTATGCATCCGCACCTTCCGCTACGCGTCCGCTTCGCTATTCTCCCCCGGAAGACCTTCAGATGTATCATCCGCTTCCATCCACTTCCATCCACTAGGCTTCCTACGAACATCCGCTTAACATCCTCACTACGTACTACCCCCGTCCGTTCCTTTCCGTTGTTTTCCGTTCTGCTCATGCAAATTTTCACTTTTGAGAGCAGATAACAACGGATGGATCCACCCCCGAAATTTTGCTCGTCCGCTGCGTCCTTTTTGCATACGTTTTGCATCCGTCGGCCAGTGTGACCTAGCCTTAACAGGCAAAGTGAGAGAGAACTGAGATTAGGCAGCTGCTCCTGTAACTTCTCAAACATTAAAGCAGAAAATAAGTCCCTCATCTGAGTCTTTTGGCATCCTATGTTGATTTATTTTTTTCCTAGTCTATCCCAAATTATACAGACTTGTTTTGTCAAATCAAATATTTATTATGATGATAAACCTGCATCCATTTATGTTTTAGTTTTAATGTATTGGGAGGAGCTTAGAAGAAGCTGCACAAAAGCCTCAAGTAAGTTACATGTGCCCATGAAATCTGAAAACTATTAGCAAGATTTAGCAAATTCTTGGAGTGCTTCAGAGACTTTCAAGTTTGTCTATTAATTACATTTACACTTAACCTGTTCTTTTAGATGTTTAAGGCAGTCTCTTGTTTGATCTTCCTGTGATTTGGAGAAAGGACTTGGCTCAAAGCTGAGTCTATTCTTCATTTGTATTGTCTGTTTCATTCTTACAATTCAAACTATTTAGAATATGCATTAACACTGCACATCAAACCTGCTTCTTATAACATGTTAAATAAATGTGACTTATAAACTGTCATATATAATTTGCAACTGTTTTATGCACACAAAACAATCAAATATTATAAAAGCTATGTTAGATCTGGAATTGGTTTGGTTGAACCCTTAAGAACTTCTGGAAGTAAGGAATGGGTGTAACCAGTTAAAAACATTGCATCATGTTCCATATTACATATATACATACCTATACACATATGCATATGCACACGCACATGCATGCGCACACATACATACTCCTACATGTAATAATACTACATCCTCAAGATTGGAGAAGACAACAACACTGAGTTTGAACTCTTTAGCGCCATATAGTATAGTACAGAAAATTTCAGAAGGGTGATGAAGAACGCTTAACCTTCAAATAGCTCTTCACAATTCTCCTCTTTCAGGCTGACCAGAGAGATACATGTATCCATAAAATTACAATATATCAAAACAAAATAAAATAATATTAAAACTCTATTGGAGAATATTGTTTTTACCATCTTTTTTCTGGATTCTTATGCATGTTATGAGTTCTGACTCAGAATGACTTGCCTCATCTTTCTTCTTTGGTTTCTTTTCTTCTACCTCATTTCCTTTCTTCTTCGATTTGCCCTTCTCTTTTTTTTCCTTTTTCCCCTTTTTCCCTTTCTTTTTCAGTTCTTCTTCTGCTTTAGCAGCTAGCTCAGCAGCAACCTGACAGAAAGAATCATATCTGTTTACATTCTAAAAACTTTAAAGGTGGTACTGTATATAAGAAGACAAATGAGCTGATCTTAGGAGTCATTCTATTAATAATTGTTCCCTATTCGACTTTAAATGTGCTGCTTTTCATGAAGGGAAGAGCGGGGAAGGCCTGTGAGCACTTATTCGCAGTGGGGACCTATGTGTCAATTTTTCTTCCCTCCTGCTGGAAGTATGTGAAATGTAAACAGATATGATTCAATGAGCTTTTAAAAATAAATTTGGAGAGATATTTTATAGTTTTTATTGTTGTTGTTTGCTATACCATATAATAAAACTTTTGAGGATGGGTAGATAGCAGCAAGTCTAATGAGTAAATAATTGCAATCAACATGTTATAAAAGAAACACCATTTCACTTTGCTTGATGCCCACATTGAGGCCTTTTAGGATGTATTCAAAATGTACACAAAGCCCACTGTCACCTTTTAGAGTGACAGAAATTGCTATTGTTAGGGATAACATTGTTTACCCTAACTGGTTTAGGTGAAATAATAACTATGAATCATAGTTGTGTATGTTAAAGTGTCTGCAGCTTTAACTGTGGAATAGTAATTAAGGGAGTGGTTATGAAAACACTATAAAAGTAGCAAGTCTACAGCTTGCTCTCTCTGGCTTTGATGATCCCTGATTACTGCTTGGAATCAAGACTGCATTGCTCGAACGGGAGAGACAACAAAGGACTGATTTGTAAGTGAACTGACATAGGATATTCTACATGGACTTTGCTAACTGAATATCCCTGAATGGACTGACTACTTGATACATGACTATTGGACTGTTATTTGACTATGCTATGAACTTATAATGGAATAAACTATATTCTTGATAGCACAAGCGTATCTGTTATTTTTTACTGTATGTTAATAAACATACAAGCTTAGCTCACTCATTTATCTGTGTGCCTATCTGACTAACGCTGCACATTCTGTTTAGCTTGTCTACCTAACCCTGGTTGGGGAACCCAGGCTTAACAGCTATAATCAGTGAACTAATTATATCAGGTCATTGTCTTTTTTATTTGTTAAATATCAATTTATTTATCAAATTTATTTGCTGTCCATTTTGTGATTCTCTGCTACAAGTAGAATTCATTATTATAACATTCAATATATAACAAACAAGTAACACTGAACTAAAGGAAATCAGCAGTAGTATTTTGCTTCAGGATGCCTACGTCATGAATCACTTGTTTATTTGTTTTTTAAAAGGACAGTAAGAACCATATACATTTATACTGATATAAACTCTACCTCTTCTGGAGTTTTTTCTGAGAAAAGAACTGCTGAGCCACCTTGTTCTTCATCAGGATAATCAGGAAATTTTCCTGTAATATGCCTGTTTGAATAGGATAAAATATAACATTAAATGTACTTGATAACTAATAGAAGAGGACATTTGTAGCTCAGGGTTGAACTGTGGGGTCTTTAGTGCTCTCTGAGCCTGGTTGTTTTCTTGCAGACATTTCATCACCAAACTAAGTAATATCATCAATATAGTGTGGGGTTTGATCTCATTTTACATACTAGTGGCTTGCTCTGTCAGTATTGGTGGGTATGATATTAGTGGGTTCCTTGACTGGGATGTTATTTATTGTTAGCTTGTTTGGCAATTCCTTGATTGGGGTATTGTTTGCTTCTTGATTGTTGATCTAATGTTAATCTTGGTGTTAATCTGGTCATCTGAGTGCTGATTGCTGGTGAGGAAGTTTTCCACTGACTAACAGGATTCACGTAAATAAAGGGGTAAGACAAGGGTATATCCTGGCCCCATTATTATTTAGTTTATATGTCAATGACTTGCCAGAATTGATGAAGGATCCCATGGTACACATGCTGATGACCCTAAATACATACTGTAACAACTTGCTCCATGCTGATGATATGATTTTATAATTATATTCTCAAGTAGGATTACATAGACTATTAAGAAGATTCAGCTCTTTTTTGCCAGGATAACTCTCTAATCATTAGTAAATCTAAATAAAAAACCATGATGTTTGGAAAACATCATCAAAGATATAGATGGCAATTAGATGGTGAACTAATTGAATATGTTAACATCTTTGTATATTTAAGCGTAACTTTCTCCAAGACTGAATCTTGGACTTGCCCTCATCAGTGGAGTACACTTGGATCCAAAGCTCATTTGAATTTACTGCTTAAACTAAAGATTCATAGTTTCCTAGGGTCCCTAGCCCCATTAAAGTATACAAAGTATACAAAGTATACAAAGGTTATGCCTATGCTCTTGTATGGAACAGAGATTTAGGGTCTATACTCAACCAGAGTCCTAGAACAAACACAGTCCCAGCATTTGAGATGTATTTTGGGTGTACATTCAAGAATATCTGTTGCTGAATTGGGAATTCATACAATTCACGCACTATCCAAAATTATAGAGCATATAATTAATTACTGGCAGAAAGTCAATGAAATGAAGACTCATAGACTCCCCAAATTATGTCCACTAGAGCAAATCACAATCACAAATCCTCTGGATCACTAAACTAACAAATTTTGTAAGCTTTGGCCTTCCTGTCTCTTGCAAAGCAGGAGAATGATTTTAAAAAAGAGCTACCGAAAGAATCAAGGACATAGAAATGCAAAATGACATAGCTATCCTTAGTAAGGTGGGTAACGTGAAATGGCTGAGCAAATACAAAGATACTTTTCAAAAAGACAGCTATTTGAAGCGACAACTGCCAAAACATCTTAGGGAGATATTTATGCAAGCGAGATTCAAACAGCTTGACACAATGGTCAGATATGGGAGATTCCATTTTATACCTTACAATGAACATCTCTGCATTTGTGGAGCAGCAGAGGTAGAAGACCTGGCTCACATCCTATTTGATTGTTGCCTGTAGAAGAGGGTGAGAGACAGGTACCTCAGTCTATATGCCAAATTAATGACCCATTGGGACTCCCATATCGAAATACCTTACCTTGTGTATGGTCAGAATCTGAAAATAACATTTAACACAGCACAATACTGAAGCAAAATGGTTCAGTTGAGATTTGTATATGTGGGACTGATTAGTTTCAGATTTAATAATAAACTAAAATGATTTTATATATTTCTTCTTTCTTCCTATTATTCTTTTTTACAGAGCTTATTCTGCTCCCTTTCTCTTGACTTAGAATTTGTTTCCTAAACCAATATTTATTTCTGCAGTTCCCAATGTGGTGGCAGCATGTACCAATATGCCTGTAGAGATTGTTCCTGGCACTGGACAGAATTCATGTTCCTTTTAAAATTCATGCTCCTTTAATTAAAAAAGGGAGGGTGGAAAGGCTAAATATCAGGTAGCATAATAGGTGAAAATAATGAAAAACAACTTATTACACAAATGGTGCCAATGGGAATAGTCTGAGTTCTATGTTAATTGAATGTATTTCTGAGACAAGGAATTGTTGGTAAGAGAAAAGCTACATCTACAAGAACTAAGAAAAACTTATTTGAATGGTATCTTGAGAATCTGATCCAGAAAGCTATATACTGTATCTTATAAGGGAGGCTGAAGCCCAGGAAATAGTGCAATGCCTGCTGCTGGGTCTGAGAGACATGAAGTATGTGGAAGCATCCAATAAACATGTAAATACCAAAGTAATAGGCTGGATTAAGTAATCCAAAAATAACAGTCTCAAAATATGCACTGGATGAGGAGAAGAAACAGGAAGAAATAGACAATGCAGAAAAATGAATATTGTATGATTTAATGTCCAAAAGAAAAAGGTTTGGATCCAAAGATTTGAAATTGTGAAGAAGAAATATGTTCAGGAAGAAATGATTTTAAAATAAAATAAGATACTGAAAGAGAAATAGTTCTTACAAGGTTTAAAAAATAGGGATATCCCAGTAGGTAGTGGGGATATACATGTAAAACTCTCTAACATGCTGAAGAGAAAGGCAGATATATACAAAAAATGGAAAGAAGGCAACTTAAGCAAACAAGAATATAAAACAGTCCCTTCTATAAGAAAGAATAGGAACACTTTCACAAAGACTAAAGCTCCAAATATGCTGAGGTTTGCATTTTCCTTAAAAATAATAGAAAAGCCACAGAGTATAAGGAAGAGAAAGTGGTGAACTAGTAATCAATGATAATGTGAAGGAAAAACATTTAACTCCTGTTTTGTGACATAGCTATGATCCTAGGGAAAGGGGGGAATTAAAGCTTCAAATAGGCAAGGATACGAGAGAATTAAGCTAATTTAAATGAATTCAATTTTTTAGGGTGAGCTGGATCACATCCTGCGGTACTGAATGAGCTAGCACAGATAATACCAGAATCACTCTTGATTATCTCTGAGAACACCTGGAAGATTGGTAGGGCCCTGAGAGATTAGAGAAGAGCAAATGCCATCCCTTTTTGAAAAGGGGGAAGAAGCAGAATTGGGGAAATAACAGGCCTGTCAGCTTGAAATCTATACTGGACAAGGTCTAATTAAGCGGCATGTTTGTGAGCTCTTGCATAGGCAACATGCAATTAATAGGAGACAGCATGGGTTTGTTACAAACATATCATGCTAAATTAATTTTATCTTCTTTTTATAGAGTTATTAGTGTAATAGATCAGTCATGCAGATTAAAAGAAAAAGACTGAGTTAATGGCAAACAGTTAATATTTTCTGCTGCTGAGTTCTTCTTATATGGATTTCCATTTTCCTGGCTTCAAATGTTCACTAAACAAATAGTTGTAAGTTGAGGACTACCTGTAACCAAAACTAACATGGGATAAATTTGTATTAAGTGGATCCTGAGCCAGGAATGACCAGTGTGTCTTAAATTGATCTGTTTAAAACAGGGGTCCCCAACTTTAAGACTTGTGGACTTCGACTCCCAGAATTCCTGAGCTAACTTGACTGGATAAGGAATTCTGGGAGTTAAAGTCCACAAGTCTTAAAGTTGCCAAGGTTGGGAACCCCTGGTTTAAAATATCATGAGAAGCAAGTCAATTAGTTTTAAAAAATGTTTCCTGTTCTGTTCTAGACCATGGTGACTTCATACAGAGAAGTTTTTGCCAATGCCTTATGCTGATATTTTCAATTTTTTAGTTTAGCTAAAGTTGAGATTTTCTCATCTAAGTACTAAATTGGCCTCTGTCAGCTTAGGAGCAGTGGTGGGATTCAAATAATTTAACAACTGGTTCTTCCTAATGACCAGCTGAGTGGGCATGGCCAATACTACATCACTCATGTGGGTGTGGCCTGTATGGGCAAGGCAGGAGTTGGGGAGGGAATCCTGGGGTCTCCGGTGGGTAGGGTGGGAGAGGGGCGGGAAGAAAGATCCGATGTGTGTGTGTGTGTGTGTGTGTGTGTGTGTGTGTGTGGCATGTGTGTGTGTGAGAGGGGGGGGGGTTATTTTTTCAAAAGTCCAGAGGGCGGAAAAAGATAACGTTGTGCCAAAGAAATCCCAGGGCAGGAGCAAGGAAAGAAAAAGAATCCTTGCTCTGAAAAGGGAGTATCCTCCCAAGAAAGCAAAACAGTCCTTTCCATGCAGGAGGCAGTGCATGCTGATGTACCAGGAAAGTGGCGCAACTTTTCCTTTGCAAGTGAGTCATTTAGCATCATAACTGTGAGAACCAGGCTCACTAAGTAGCGCCAAAGTGTCCTGTGCAGCTTCTCTAAAGATTGCTTACGAGCCAGCCTGCCAGGCCTTTCCTTAGAGAGGATCTCCTGCAGATCCGCTCGGCAAGGGATCTCATTATGTTGCTAGATCAGGGTTGAGTTAGAGGCTGGAGTGGGTGCAAATGGGTGGTGTCCCGGAGGGTTGCAGCCATCCCCCTACTTGTGGGTTGCATTGCCAAGTGGTGGCCCGGGTGGCTTCCCTTCCTGCTTTGGAGGTGTCCTGATCATCAACTGCTGGTGGGTGTCACCAGCAATCCAGTCAGTGAGCTTGAGCACCCACTGATGAAAAGGCCCAGCATCATGTGGAGGGCGGGGAAGGGCAGTACCACTGTCACTTTTGCTACTTCTCCTGCCTTTCCCACCCGTTGGTGGCCAGTCAGAGGGTGGAAGAGAAAGGACGAAGGAGCCTAGGAAAGCAACCCTGGGTGGCTTAGTGGGAAAGGAAGAGAGCACTCCTGTGCATGTGCAGAGAGCTGCACGGTGACATCCAGGCTCCAAAAGAGCTGGTGTGCTTTTCCTGCTTCTGTTGCAGATATATACAGATATATTATCTGCTGAAGAAGCCAGGGTCTGAGTTTCCAATAAAGCATGTTCATGGTTGTCTCTTCCATTATAGTAAGGAGGTCTAGGAGGGTCCCTATTCTCTTTTTCCACCAAGTTTTTTATTTTTTTTAAATACATCTTTATGCGAACAGTGTGGTTCCAGGTCTTTTAACATTTGAAAGCAAACATGACCATATTTATACATTCCTACTATTAGTTTTCTTCAATATTCTCCTATATTACTTTATATCAATTACTACATTCTTAATATCATTTTAGTACATATTCATTGCAATTGCCATATTTGCTCATTTTATCAAGTTATATTCTTCAAATAATCATTCATAAATCAATTTTAATTTGTATTATCCCATATTTCCCCTTTTTGGCTGTTAATTTTCCCACCCTTAAAGTTTTAATACAAGATCCCTCTTTAATCATCTACTTTGTAAAATGCCTTGCTGAACTCTAAATATACAATGTCCACAACATTTTGCTGGTCACTTTGTCAAAGAATGAAATTGGCATGATCTGTTTTTAACAAACCTGTGCTAGCTTCAAGCTATAACTTCTAGTTATAACTTTGTTTCCAGATGTTTACATATCTGTTTTTTGATTATTTTTTCCAGTATCTAACCAGGTATTGATGTTCGGCTGATTGGTCTGTTTTTTCCCCTTTTTCATTAGACACAATTCCCTGAAAATATTCTGAAATTATTGTTTAATCAGTTCCTGCTATGATGTTAATTTACAAATTAATACCGTGTTTCTCATATAATAAGGCCGGGTCTTATTTTTTTTTGAGCCCCGAAAAAATGGCTAGGCTGTCTTTTCAGGGGTGACTTAATTTCCCCCCCTTGCATCTTCGGGCGGGCAGGCGGCGACGGCTTGGATATTGACCTTGGCGCTGATGGGGCACTTCGTATCGGGGTCAACGCAAGTAGCACCATATCCAGGTGTGCAACAAAAGTACTTCCTAACGGCAAGCCCCCCCCCACCATTCCCCCCCATTTCACATGTTTTAATATAAGCCTTAATTTGGGGGGAGGGGCTTAATTTCATTTCATGCCTATAAAACATGCTGGGACTTCCTATTGGGGGAGGTCATATTGTTGGAGAAACAGGGTATTTGTTGGTAAATGTCAGTATCAATGACAATATCAATATACTGAAGAAACAGATTACTGTATTGATCTCATTACAATGAGTTTGTGCAAGACAACTCTATGTATAAGATAAGCTGTTACACATTTCTGCATCAAAACTCCAACATTATATGATATTGTACTCCAATTCCCTGAATTTGTGATAACAGTGATAACAGAAATGATGGTTCAACTTTCCATATTTTTTTTTGGTTTGTTTAAAACTGTTCTCTGTACGGAAGCAGCTTTGATTCCATCTATCTTAAAGAAATGTTCAGAGACTCTTCTGGTAACTGTGTTACAGACTGGGAGAGGTTAGAGAAAGAAAGAATGGTATCTCACCGGCATTCAATAAACCACTGGCGAATCTGGTCTTGAAGGGTTTCTTTGATGTCTGGTCCTTCAATTTCTTTCACTCGTTCTTTGATACTTACTAGAGCTTTCTGGAAGTCTGATTCATATTTCTCCTGAATTTCACACCTTAAAGTATCAACTTTCTGGGCACGTAATAATGAAGCACTAGGTCTCTGGAAATGGGGAGGTGGGATCTGAAAACAGATATTGCATATGTTATATTTCCAATTTTATAAACACAGTTATTCTATTATTAACTTCAGAGGAAACTAATTCAGCTTTGTTGATGCTATTATTATCCAGCCTGAAGTGGATATAGCAACTGACTTTTATTTGACCATTTATGTGCCTTGATCAGGACAATAGATGACAAATACTTAGAAGATTGCTGTTTTTATTTCTCCTATTCCAATTCTTATTTTACCTTCAATGTTTCAATTAGGAACGATTTCATATTCTACATTATTTTCTTACTTGGGAACTCTTTATATTTAGATTCTGTAAATGATACCGAGAGCTCACATACCTCATTTAACTCAAACAAAAGATAGTTACTATGATATGTAGCAGATTCATTTATTATTATAACAATAGCATTTAGACTTATAAACCACTTCACAGTGCTTTACAGCACTTTCTAAGAGATTTACAGAGTCAGCATAGTGCCCCCAACAATCTGGGACCTCAGTTTACTGACCACGCAATGATGGAAGGCTGAGTCAACCTTGAATCGGTCTGAATTGAACTCCTGGCAGTGAGCAGTGTTCGCCTGCAATACTACATTCTAATCACTGCCCCATCATAGCTCCTTATACATTATTTTGATTTAGAACTGTCTTTCTATTCATATGGCATTAGTAGTAGATCGATAGTAGATTTGTTTGCACACAAAGAATTGTATGTTCAATAAGTAGTATCTACTTCAAAGCTAGGAAATACCTTTATCTGAGACTTTTTATTGTTGTCAGTTAATGCAGACAGCCTCATATAGCTGATTCTGTGTAAAACAGCTTCATTTGCTCAGCAGACATAAACCAAGTAATTTATTTTCCATATTAAGTCAATTACTAAGCAATTCTCATACAAAAAAGAGGATTTAACTACCAGTACATTTTATCTAAATACTTGAATCATGCTGGTAGTTTATAACTGATCCCACCAGGATGGTTGGAACTACATGTGTACCTTCCAGTGCTGGTTTATAAATCAGGCACAGTATTCTTTCCCTTTCTGATAATTTCAATGTCACTGTGGCAAATTTGGGCTTATTTCAATCAAAGCTTCTTATTTTCTAATTTTCTTTTGGAGATATACATCTGCCACCTCTAATACAAAATTTCTGATGTTTCTTATAAAAACCTGTATTTCTTATATTGAAACTATCTAAGAGATTAAATTATATTTAATAATCTGCCCGTCCAAGCAAGATCTGGAAGAGAGACCCCAGCGAAGGTCTCATTTCCAAGAGAGTTCCATTTACAGAGATCCTACACCAGGATCTTCTTTTATGGAATAACATGCCTCCCTCTTTTCTAATAGTTTCCATGGAGAAGCAAAAATGTAGCTCTGGGGGAACATTTGGGAGATGTTAAGTGATGATAAACTATTCAAATTATTTTAATGTATACTATAGAGCAGGGGTGTCAAATCAAGGCCTGTGGGCTGCTTAGATCTGGCCCATGGGACTGTCGTGGAAACAGTGAAGGATCAACCCACGTTATCTCTGCCAGCAAAAGCAGAGCACAGGAGGGGTACACATGGCCCTCCCAAGCTCCATTTTTGCTGGCAGAGGGTTGCAGGAGGCCATCGCAATCGGAAATGGAGCTTTCATTTTCGCTGGTAGAGCACTTGGGCCACCACAGGCACCGTCAACACGAGTGATATCAAACTGGCCATGCCCACCTTGGCCATGCCCACCCCTGCCCCCAAGGTCAAACACAATCCTGATGTGGCCCTCAATGAAATCGTGTTTGACACTCCTGCTATAGAGGGTTCTTCTTCCTAGAATCATTCCCACATTATGGCAGGGGCCGCTTGTTAGCAAAGCTGTCTCCATCAGGGGCAATGGCCACATATTTCATGTTCTCCTTGATGTGATCCATCCACTTTTTCTTGGACATGCTATGGGGTCAATGACCATCAGGGTCCAGATGCATGGATGTTCTTGCCACCAAGCCTTCTTTACTGCATACCATGTGCCCACACCATCTAAATCTTCCAAATGTATACTATAGAGTTGAGGGTGGAGGTTGGTTCTCCGAGCTTGTGGGTTGGTTTCTGAACATTTCATTACCAGGCTAGGTAACATCTTCAGGGGAATTTAGGGGATGTTTGTGTCAGTATTCTTCTGCTTATAATTTTCTGCTTGTGTGGTAAGTCTTGTGATGGGGAGGCCACATCAGATGAGGGTCTTATGCTGGGTCAGGTGTGGGTTACATCAGGTGAGTGTCTTGTAATGATGATGGGGAGGTCCTGTGTTCTGACCCAAACCTTGTTCCAAGGAAACAAACACCAAACAGAGATAAAAGCAAAACCTTTTAATGCTTCTCTGAGAATTGTTCATTCAGTTAAAAGGCTATGAAAACAATTTGTCTCTTATAAGAATGAGCCTTGCCAAGGTTGTGCAAGGCTACCAAGAACACTAGATTAAGTTGCCAAGAAATATTCAAAAACAAAGTCTCCAAACACAAACCAGGTTAGTCCGAACGTCCACAAGGTTTGAAGTGCCAAGAACGTCTTTGCTTCCTGCAAAGAATCCCAGTCTCTTAGGTTGGCTTTTATCTCTCAAGGGAGGGGTCATTACCTTGCAGCCTTACTCCCAAGTCGCCCGTGCTGCTGCAGCTGCTCTTTCCTTAGAGCAGCCCTCCGCACACGGCACTTGGCACAGGCTCCTTGGGGACCTCTTCATCACTGCTGACAGCCTCCACAATCTCCAAAGGCAGCATTCCACTCCCTGATGGTCCTGGCCCCATCCCTGCACCAAACACAGGCCCCTCATCTGAGTCCTCGCTCTCCAAGGCCTCAGCCGTCCGCACCTGCTGCCGGCAAACCATAACATCATGTCAGGTGAGGGTCACTGGGAGGTGAAGTGCTGGTTGCATGAATTGATTGAGGGTCGGTGCTGTTGCTGGTTGATTGTTCAGGTGAATTTTGAGGAGTTCGTAGGCTGGTTATAGGTCTATGTCTGTTAATGGAATTGCTTGTGAAACGCCAGGCTTCAATGAACTCATGCGTGTGGCAGGTGATAGCATGGCTAACGATTCTAGTATTGTTCCAATCAAATTAATGCTGTTCAGTGTCAGTGTGGGCAGAGATTAGGGATTTGGGAACCTGGCATTTGATTGCCAGCTGGTATTCATTTATTCTGGTTTTTAGTCGATGTGATATTTGTCCCACACATAATTGGTTGCAATTGTTACAGTTAATTTTGTAAATTACATTGCTTCTTTCATCCTTCTGTATCTTGTCTTTGGTTCTGGATAATTCCTAGAAGAATGTGGCTGTGGGTTTGTGGGATATTACTATTCCTAGAGGTTGGAGAATTCTGACTGTCATTTCCAACATCCTTTTTGTGTATGATAGGGTTAGTTTCTGTGAGGTGGTTGGCTGTGTGTTGCATTGTGGTTTAGGTGCTTTGTCTGAATACAAAATTTTTTGGATAGAAATACATCAAACAGCTTTTTCTCTTCTGCTTGTTTTAATGTTGTGGTGCTACATTAACTTGTTAAAGAAACACACTATCTACTCAACAACATACTCCCTGGCATCAAATACATACATGAAGAGGAAATGGACAAAATTTCCATTCTGCGACATTGACATGAAGAGACTAGACAACAGAAGACTGGAAACATGCATCTACCATAAACTTACCCATACAAACCAGACCCTCAGCTTCACAAGCAACTTCCCCATTGCACACAAAAGCAGCTGCATCCAGACCCTCTTCAAAAAAGCCAGGAAACATTGCAATCACAGCATTAAGTAAAGCAGAAGAGAAATGGGGTTTAATGTTTTCTTACTATTTTTTTGCCTATTTTGACTTGCATTCCTAAACTTGTGCTGTCCTTCCCCCACACACCATGGGTGCAAGGCATCTGTATTAAGGCTTCCGAGCTGAACTGGTATTTCCCAACCAGCACCAGCTCAACCCCAATGAATTCCACAGGCTACTCAAATGAAGCCTAATTAGTCCTCAAGGCAAAGGCAAATCTCTACAGGCAAAGACAATGGAAGGGAAACAGTTGAAGAGACACGATCCAAAGTTCAAGACAAGAACACACAGCAAGAAAACAGGCACATTTTCCCAACATAGTCTCCATCTGTCTGCTGTGCTAAATAGCCAACTTTTGGTGCAGCCCATCAAGAGGCTGCCTTCTCACAAGTAATCTGGCTGACCTTCGTTGTTCCTGCCTTTTTTCTGCCCTACGTGTTGTTGGATCAGTGCAGAAGGCAATTCCTCTTCCTCATTGCTGATGGGCTACAGCTGCATGCTTTCCCCACCTGGAGCCTCAGGGCTGTCCTGCTGCAGCTGTGCTTCAGCCAAATCACTCTGACAGCTGCTTGGAGCCATTGACCAACTCCCCTCTTGATGTGCCTGGAACTGTTTCATCTTCCTCCGAGCTGACATGTGGAGTGGTATCTGGAGAAGCATCCAACAGAGTCATGTCTTTTACAGTACTATTTTTGTTAGGTTGGACTATATTTTAGTTTTGTGTCAAGACAGATGCAAATAGAGTTAAGCAGTTCCCATTTTTGCTGCCCATTACCTCTATGCCATCTTCTTCCTTTAGTAGACTGATAATTTCCTTGACTTTTATCTTGTTTTTTTTATACATTGAAAGGTGACAAGGAGGTGACAGGCAACAGAAAGCAGTCTCCCTTTCTGCTACCCGTTACCTCTACGCCACCTTCTCCTTTTAGTAAACTGATTGATTTTTCAGTAAATTCCTTGACTTTTATCTTGTTTTTTATATATTGAAAGAAACTTGAAAGAAATTTTTTACATTATTTTTGACATTGTTTTTTTTCTGTCAGTGATATTGTGCTAGACTGGGTGGTATTGTGCTAGACATTCATCATTTCCATCATTTCATTTTTCAGAGTTTCCCAAGCTTCTTGAGTTGCTTTCCCTTTTAAGAATTTCATCCATGGAATCCTTCCCAAGCACTCTCTTAAGTTTGTTGAAATCAACTCTCTCATAGTTCCTGAAATTTCAACACTTTTTATCATTTCATCCATATTAGTAAGAATTAAATGAAGTGCAGCTGACTCTCTAATTCTCTCCTCTATTTTTTGGATGATAAAGTGTCTACTAAATTCATCAGGAACCTGTTTGATCTCCCACTTGGTGCAGTTTGTCTCCCAGTTGATGGCAGGTTAGTTAAAAGTCCCTATTACTATCACAGTGCTCTTCCTGCACATCTTAGCCAGCTGATTAGGAAAAAATTCTCTATTTACTCTGATTTGGTGGTCTGTAGTATACACCTATGGCAATATGATTATTTTTTCCTTTTGTATTAACCAAAATACATTGAAGATTTTCATTTCTGCATTCTATAAAGGTGTAGTTATTTCTTATATATTATACAACACTATTCTTTTATTTATAGTTGTACAGTGTCTAACATTAGGTAACTAACAAAGACTTAACAAAGCAATGTTGATTATTATATTCCTTTATTTAAGATCATCACACTTTCTAGGGTTGAGGATGAAAAAAAATCAAACATCATGCACAAAAACTACTCCTGCATGTTGATAGAAGATATTTATATACAGTTGATCATCTTCTCCTCTCCCCTCAGCTACCTTTTAGTAGTAGAAGCAATATGTCTTTTAAATCCATCTCTTGTCATCCTCCTGTATTTTTAGGAGGCATTAGTTAAAATTTTGACAACATGCCATGTTATGCAGATTGACAAGTGTGCCTCAGTAAAATAAAAGACAGAGTCCAGATAGAGTCCAGGTATATTGGTAAGCCAATGCGTTTATTCAGCTGAATAAAGATAGATCCTTCCTAAGAAGGAACTTTGAATACAGTGTGAGACAGATATTTATATATTTCTTTGCTTTCACTTAGTTACATAAGAGGAAGCTGACACACAACAGGTAAGATATAGAAATTATAAAAACAGTCAAGCATGCCTTTTGTGGTTCTGATCACATGCCTGTGATTTCTTTTGGGACTTTCCATGACCTCAAAGTACTACTGAGGCCTGAACATTAGCCTCACATCTTAACATATGAGCAATCATCAAATTCATCAGATTCCTGATCAACAATGGGCTTTTCATAAAAAGGCTGCCTTTTGGAAGTTGTAACATCTGCTTAGCAGAAGGCAAATAGGTAATGTTACTTCTTCTTACCCTTTCTAATTCCCATATAAATGCCCTACCACATTTGTCTGTATATTTATTTGGTTAATATCCTGTGTTTTGTTTAAGGTAGCCTACATTATACTTTCTTGTCCCAGTTTCCCTCACAACAATATCCCTGCAAAGTAGATTTTGGCTGAGAAAGCAAAATTGGCTCACTGTCACGAAGTTAATCCCTGAAGGTAAGAATATACAAGAGTTTGGGTCTTCCGACTTCTGGTCCAGCACCTTCACCATATGCCCATACTGTCTTTCTTGCTAGGTGGTTGGGTATATTTGAAATAAAGCATTAAGTCAGCCAACATTTATGGCGTTTTAGGAAGCTGATGTGGATTTATATAGAGATGATTTATTATATAAATAAGGGCACTTGATATGTCAGGGTTGTTTTTTTTCTTTTTTTTAAAGCCAGATGAGCCAAGAACCTTGCCAGATCCATTACTGCCACTCTGTTTTCTAGCTCCCACTCTTAGTTGATTCAGATACAGAAATTTGCAGTATCAACATGTTGTCTTTTTTGCATAAAGATTTGCTCTTAACAACTGTCTTGCATAGCATACTTTTTCAACTCTCATTTTATATTAATCAAGAATTAAATTTAATTATTATTCAAATAAAAATACATTTAAAGATTTACCATGCCTAGAAATACCATTTCTTCTTCTCTAATTTTCAAAGTTTTCTTCCACTGGGTGTGTCCACGCCAAATCTGTATTGTAAAATCAAAAGGTATTTAATTGCCCTATTTACAGTTTCTTTTACTGCAACAAGGAAAAAAATAAACAAGAAATTGAAAGTAAATTGTATAAATTATGTAAACAGAATAAGACTAATTTCCCTCTTTTCTTCTCAGGATATGGTATAAAATAATTTGGAGAATATTCTAAGTTGGATCTTTTGACTTATTTGCAGACTTATTATTATTCAATTAATATTATAGCATTTCTATTTCCTTTCATACAATTTTATAGACATAATATACCCAATCGAACAGAACAGAGAACTGCTTCTGCAAAAAATGAGCCTACACATGTACCTAAAAAGCAAGACTGATGGAAATATGTCACACTTGTAAGAAAACAACCAAGACCAAAGTCCCTACTATTTACTCTAGCCCACTCCAATGAAGGCCCTCACGATGTGAACTATAGCTTTCATAGCCTCCCCCCTAGAAGAAAATATACAGACACTTACAAAAAGAGCATTTTATCATTGGTTTCTAAAAAAGAAGCACAACCTAACATTCCTGCAATAGGAAGTGTTTTAAGGACTTCCAGATTTTTATGGTTAGTCCTTACCTAGAAAGGGATCTTTCCCCCTTCCAGAAAATGGCACCAAATGAGGAAGGCCCAGCAGATGGCATCAGCCTCCTTCTCCCAGACAGGCATAAGCCTCCTTCTCCCATCTCTGCTTTGTGGACATTAATTTTTTGGGGGGTGTAAATGCAGGGCTGCAATTTCCTCTGTTCATTTCCCCAAAGCAGGATGGCCATGACAGCCACATTATTGGTGTCTACCTGGATTACGAAAGGCTTTTCCAAGTCTGGGTGTTTTAACACCAGCTCCTCAGAAAAAAGTCTCTTTAGCTTTTTGAATGCCGCTTGGCACTCTACGGTCCACTTCTAGAGTTGCCCATGTTTTGGCTTGTTTCCTGCCTTGGTTTT
The DNA here is from genome assembly GCA_015471245.1 of Laticauda colubrina. Taxonomy (NCBI): domain Eukaryota; kingdom Metazoa; phylum Chordata; class Lepidosauria; order Squamata; family Elapidae; genus Laticauda; species Laticauda colubrina. The sequence continues at coordinate 24,306 of BLBF01016182.1, forward strand.
TTTGCAAGTTGGTGATGGGGAGAGCAATGTGAGCAAACACCAGAATAAACTGCCTATAGAAGTTGGCAAAACCTAGAAGCTCTGTAATTGCCTGGTGGGGCCCAGTCAATAACTGCTCACATCTTTTCTGGGTCCATCTCCACTCCGTCGAGGGAGATGTGGTAGCCTAGATAGTCTATTTTTTTCTTTGTGGAATTTGCACTTTGATAACTTAAGCCCCTGTCACACTGCATCAACAGATGGAAAGAGGATGTAAAAGGGACAAAAAAGCTTGCCATCCGTTGGTTAATGCGATGTATCCATTCTGTACTCACTGCCTCCGTTTTGCTTCCTCTCTATCCGTCCAGCATCCGTTTGTTGATGTTTCATCCGCTCAGAAAGTTTTGAACTGCTCAAAACTTTTGAGCGGAAAATGTATCCAATGCGTCCGTTCTGCATCCGCTAGGCATCTGTTCTGCATCCGTTATGCATCCGCTGTATCAGCTAGGCATCCGCTGCGCATCCGCACAACTCCCATCCGCTCGGACGCAGGGAGGAAGCGGAACGGACGCAGAACGGATGTAGAATGGATGCAGCACGGAAACAAAGCATTTAAAATGGAAAAAACGTTCGCAGAGGGGACCTATCTCGGATATTAAGGATGTCTAGAGGATGCCTAGAGGATGCAAAGGGACACCTAGGGGAAAACCTATACTGCCTATAAAAAGGGGGAGCAACTCATCTGGATCTCACTTTCAGACCAGCAGCCCAGCTGTGCAGACCTCTGCAGCCTTCATCTGACTCTTGCTCTTCCACAGCATCCAGTCATGTCAACCGTGGATCGTAACACAGTCCTTTTGGCAGCCACCATCGTTCTGCAACAGTGCGAAGCCATCTACAGGCTCTGTGAACTCTACTACGGGAAGAAAAAGAGGCGGCCACGATGCGTCTGGGTCCGAAGATGGATCGGGAGAAGAGCAGAGTACAGACTGTACAACAAGCTGATGGTGGAGCTCAGGAACGAAGACACTCGGGCATTCCAGAACTTCATGAGGATGCCTCCAGCCATGTTTGACGAAGTTGTGGAGCGGCTGAGACCCAGGTTGACCAAGCAGAGCACCAACTTCTGGCCCAGCCTGGACCCTGGGCTCAAGGTGGCACTGACTCTGCGCCACCTGGCCTCAGGGACCACCCACAGGAGCATGCAGTACGGCTGGAGGGTGCCACACAACACCATCAGCATTGTGGTCAGAGAAGTGGTGCAGGCCATCATCGAAGAATACATGGAGGAACTCCTCCAGTGCCCCTCCACTGAAGAAGGATGGAAGAAAGTTGCAGAGCAATGGTATCAGAGGTGGAACTTCCCACACACGTTGGAGCCATAGATGGCAAGCACGTGGCCTGCAAAGCTCCAGCCAAGTCGGGGTCCACTTATTTCAACTACAAGGGCTTCCTCATCATTGTCCTCTTCACCATGGTTGATGCTGACTACAAGTTCATGTAAATCAATGCTTCAGGCAACGGGTCATGTTCAGATGCCCAGGTATACAACGCCAGTGACCTCAAGGAGGGGCTGGAACGCAACCTCATCGTGGGCTTCCCAGATCCAGACCCCCTGCCCAATGACAAACAAGATGTGCCCTACTTCATCGTGGGGGATGACGCTTTCTCCCTCAGAACCTACCTCATGAAGCCCTACACTTCCAGACTCCTCACCCGTGAAGAGAGGATCTTCAACTACAGGCTGTCCAGGGCAAGGCAGGTGGTGGAGAACGCCTTTGGCATCCTGGACAACAGGTTCCAGGTACTTCTCACCACCATGCAGCATCGCCCACAGACCGTGAGGAGGATCGTGGAAGCTTGCTGCATCCTGCACAATCTCATGCGCACCCGCTACCCAGTCTTGCAGAACAGGCTCATGGACCTCCAACAAGTCAATGGGGACATGGAGCCTGGGGAATGGAGGCAAGGGCAAAACCTGATAGACACTGAGGATGTGCAAGGCCCCAACAGAGCCTCACATGAAGGGAAGAAGCAGCGCAACCTCCTGAGACATTGGTGCAACTCCCCAGCTGGAGCAGTGGAGTGGCAAGACAGGATGATAGATGATTAATGGATGCTTCCTTCAGCCTGTCTCATCACACTGATGAGATTGGGCCATGTTTGTTGAGTGGCCCTACAATGAACAGGGCATTTAATAAAGAGTTGTGTTTGTGTTGACATGTGTGGATGATTATTACATTATTATTGATAATAAAGGGCCATAGGTGTGGCACCTGGGAGGATGGACCATACAGTCCCACTATGCTTGCACTGGAGGTTTATCTATCCCACAGCTATTACCCATCCCAAAAATATCCCTGCTCATTCCACAGGTATCCCTGCCCACCCCACTGCTATCTTAACCCATCCCACAAGCACGCAAAGGCTTTAACCATTTCTAAAAGTTTCCACCAAGACTTTATTAAAAAAAAGAAATGAAGCAAGTGTGTGAATCAAAGATAGACTTTATTGAACAACAAGCTGTAAAAGAAAAATGACCCAAGTCAAGTGTCCAAATAAAGTCCACAGATAGCCAGCCAGCCAGTCTCTGGCACTCCTCTTGGTCACTCGGAGGTGTGCCCAATCTCAGGGGTGAAGGGTCCAGGTGCTGTGGAGGTGGCTGCTGATGGAGTGCTGGTCTGAAGCACCACTGGGGTGCCTGGCCCTGAGAGGACAACAGGTGATGGTGTGTTGAGAAAGCTCTCGGACAGCTGGCTCAGGCCCGTGATGTTGAGAGCTCCTTCCTCCATACCATGGGGTGTCAGCCCCAGTACCGACGACAGATGTACTGAGGCCGGACTTGGCTGTGGGGTGGAGGAAGGAGCAGTGTAGTGGGGCTGTCTGGTCTGCAGCTGGGTGAGGACTGGCGTTGGTGGCATCGGTGGTATCAGTGTCGTGGGTGGCATCAGTGGAACCGGTGGCAACGGTGTCACCTGATGAGTCTGTGCCTGGACTGGGAAGGGCTGCTGCCTGTGCTGCTGGACCTCCTAGTACCCGTAGTCCTGGTAGGTGAGGGCCTGTGGGAAGCCTTGGAATGGGAGGGACATCACCTGGGGTGGAGGAGCAGACCTGGACTGGGTGGGAGCAGGTTCCTCTGGATCTGGAGGGTTGTGAAGCAGCTCGGTGATCCGGTCCTTCACCACCTGGTACTGGGGTTCCGCCATGTCCCTGAGGGTCTGGTTGACATAGGTGAGGAAGGGCTTGCAGTTGGAGGATGAGGAGTCGGTGTGGACCAGCTGAGAGAGGAGATCTATGTGGTCCGGATGGTGTCCCTGATCTCCAGCAGGACAGTGTGGCTCTGCCCCTCCTGCTGTCTGGCTCTTTGCCTTTCTGTGGAGGTGGAGCTGGGGGTGGTGGATGCGGGTACAGCTGTGGTGGACGCGACGTCTCCTTTCTCCCACCGCACCAGGGAGTCCTCCACACGCTCCACCACGGTTACAACACCTGTCCGCGGGTTCTCCGCCGTGGCACGCTCCATAGAAACCTGCCTGGAGACAGGAACTGACTCTCGGCCAGAGGAGGACTGGCTCTCAGCAGGCTGCCGGAGAGAGAGGGTAGTGAGAGGGGTTCCTGGTGCTCCTCGGTGGCGGATCTCACCCTCCAGGAAGCTGCACCTGGCCATGACGTAGGTCTCTCTGTCCATCAGCTTAACCGCGGCCTGGCCAGATTTCTTCAGGTGTAGCTTCCCATACCAGGTGTACATGTGCTTCCACCAGCCGAGGAGCACCTCCAAAGTGTAGCCCATACTCTCCGCCTTCTCTCTCCAAGCAGCATGCTTCCGCTTGGTGTCCCTGTACAGCCGGTGTCCCTTCCGCCACAGATAGTCATTCTCTCTCAGCCACTCCAGCACCTCATCCTCGTGTTCCTCCACAATGGAGTATTGCCTCCTCTCCCGTTGTCGCATACGCCTCTTCCTCCCTTTGGCAGGACCAGATGGGCCCTCATCAGAGGGGCTCCCAGGTAGTAGGGGTTGCTCCTCCACACCACCAGCAGCAGCAGCACCAGCAGGATCATCATCATCATCACCAGCAGGATCATAATCATCATCATCATCAGCAGCAGCAGCAGCAGCAGCACTAGGATCAGCAGCAGCAGAGTAAGCACCAGCAGCGCCAGCAAGACCAGGAGCACGAGCAGGACCAGGACGAGCAAGACCAGGAGCACGAGCAGGACGAGCAGGATGAGCAAGTCCTGAAGCACAAGCAGGACGAGCAGGACCAGGAGCAGCTTCAGCAGAGTAAGCACCAGCAGAAGCACCACTGCCAGGAGCAGCTTCAGCAGAGTAAGCACCAGCAGAAGCACCACCGCCAGGAGCAGCTTCAGCAGAAGCTCCAGCATCAGAAGAGCGAGCCCGAGCAGCAGAAGCCCCAGCAGAAGCCGAGTCAGGGACAGGGAGGGAGGGTGGCCCTGTACCTCTTGCCACGGATGGCGGCAGGTTGCTGAGGCTTTCGCTTCTTCCCCATGGTTGTGGGGTTGCTGGCTGGCAGGCACCAAGGCTGGCAGGAAGGCTGGCAGGAAGCCTGGCAGGAAGGCAGGCAGCAAGGCTGGCAGGCAGACTGGCTGGCAGGGAGGCTGGAAGGCAGGCTGGAAGGCAGGCTGGCAGCAAGGCAGAGAGCAAGGCTGGCAGGGAGGCTGGCCAGGAGCTGGGAGGCAGGCTTGGAGGCAGGCTGGCAGGAAGGCTTGCAGCAAGGCTTGCAGGGAGGCATGCAGGCAGGGCAGGCAAGGCAGTCAATCCATCTGGCAGCAGGTCTTTCCTCCGAATGGTGATCTGCTTGGGAGCTGCTTCCCTTTATATCCGCGGGGCTTACGCAATGCATCCCCCCTGCATGCGCAATTAACGCTCGGCATCCGTTCGGCTTCCGCTGTGCATCCGCTAGGCTTCTGCATCCACTTCATCCGCTGTGCATCCGCTGTATCCATTCCGCGTCCGCTTTGCTGAGGTCCCCCGGAAGCCTAGCGGATGTGCCATCCGCTCCCATCCGCTGGGCTTCCGTTCCGCATGCGCTTTCCATCTGCTCTGCGTCCTCCCCGCGTCCGTTTCTTTCCGTGTTATCCGCTCCGGTTATGCAAATTTTTGCCCCTTTTGAGAGCGGATAACAATGGATGGAACATTTTGCTCGTCCGTTGTGTCCTTTTTACTAATGTTTTGCATCTGTTGGGCAGTGTGACAGGGCCTTTAGTGTAAAGCTTTGTGACATGGAGTTTGTTTAGGACTGCTCCAGGTCCTAAACAAGTCTCACATGCTCTGCTTTGGTTTCGGTGTAGATTAGTATGTCATCAAGGTAGACCAAAACCTCCTCATATAGCTAGCACTTCATTGATCAACTGCATGAATACAATCCCTTGTAACATGAAGGGAAGCACGTTAAACTGGAAGCACTCCAAAGGGCAGTTAAAGGTCATTTTCCACTCATCCCCTTCCCTTATTCTAACTCTGTAATAGGCTTTGCAACAATCTAGTTTGGAGAAAATCTTCCCCTTAAGAGAGGTGGGCCAGCATGCCTTTCATGAGGGGAAACGGGTACACTCTCTCCACGGACACTGCGTTCAGACCCCTATAATCAACACAAAAGTGAAGAGACCCAGAACAGTACTGGGGCAGCCACTATGGGTTGAGCTGGTTGAATGAAGCCCCGGGCTATGTTTTTGTCTATGAACACATGTAACTCCTCTAGATCCCTAGGAGTTATGGAGTACAGTTTTGGCTTTGGTAGCTTAGCTCTGGGGAGGATTTCAATGGCACAGTCTGTGGGTCACTGAGGGGGCAGCTCATCCAAGCACTCTTCACTGAAAACCTCGGCCAGGTCCCTGTATACTTAGGCAATGCCTTCAGACGGTTCATCTTTCACCACAGCTGCTGCTTCCCCTTTCAGTTCACCTTCCTGCTCTTTGTCACTCTTGCCTGGTGCTGTCAGGCCCCATGGTGATCTTAGGGTTCCCTTTCTCCAGTCTATTTGAGGGTTCCCTCACTTCAGCCTCGTAAGTCCTAGAACCATGGGCTATTCCATCCGAGATGCCACTATAAATATTAACGTGTCATTGTGGCTTCCCATAATTAATCCAGGGGCTCAGTGGCAAAAGTGGCAAGCTCCCAGTCCATAATGGAGTCATCCATCTGGCAAAAGGCAAACAGGCTCTTTAGTTTCTTCAGACAGATCCCCAGCTTCCCCACCAGAGTCAGGCTTACTAGGCTGGGAAAATAAATAACAAGATTGGGCAATGATGAAGAGCAGGAAAGTTGAAGGAAGAGACAAAGCGGCTAATTGTAGCTGTACACCAGGCCATAAGAACAAACTCATACAAAGCCAGAACTAAAAAGATAGCAACAGACAGCAAGTCTGGATCGTGGACATAGCAGTACCTGGAGACAAGAGAACGTAAGAAACACAACTAGAGAAAATAACAAAATACAAAGAAATGCAAATAGAAATAGAATGTCTGTGGCAAGAGGAAGCAAAGATAGTACCAGTAATAATAGTACCCCTTGGCCCAAAACAACTGGAATACCATTTGAGCACTATTGGCATTGACAAAATTACCATCAGTCAATTGCAAATGGCAACTTTACTTAAAACAGTTTATATCCTGCGATGATACCTTTAACACTACCAAACACCAACATCTGTCTATCCCAGGTCCTTGGGAAGGTCGATAGGTTGATAAAAATTTCAAATTGTTTAAACATCTGGCTGGCTGTGCAACGAACCAGTAATAGATTTCTTTTTCAGAAGTATAGTAAACACTCTAACACTAGGGCTTTTTGGGGGGGAAACACAATTTCAGGGTGATCAGGCCAGCTGGGTGTCCCGCCTCTTGTGCATGCACAAGAGGCAGCAAGTGAGTGGGGATGATGGTATCCAGCAGCAGCTACAGCCTGCTGTACTCTTGGTCAACACACTCACAGATGTGGGGGGAGGCAGCCAATCTGGATGTGCTGCGTGGGCCAAATCAGTGGGCCAGAGTGGGCAAGAGGCCATGGGAGGCTCATCTTTACGCAGTGGCACCAGCAGCAGACAGAGGCAGAAGTGCAAGGCAGAAGGCAGCTGATTCCACCATGCTGCATGGGCCACAGACAACCTGAGAAATGCAAAGATAAGCCTCACTTGGCTGCCCGCCTGCTCTGGCCCAACTCTCGGCTTTCCTGCAGCTCACGCGGCGCATCCGGATTGCCTGGATCCCCCCATACCTCTGCCTCCATCAACTGTCAGTGTCTCCACATGAAGATGAGCCTCCTGTTGGCACCCGCTGGCTGGCCCACCAATCCTTGGCTTTCCCACAACCCTCACAGCAGGTCCAGATTGTGTGCCTGCACCCTGCCTTTGCCTCCTCTTGCTGCTTGGACAGATAATCAACTCACCTGTGGTGTGTAACCCGCATGTGCTTGCCACCTCCTGTGCTGACCACGCCAACCCTCTTCACTAGGGCTTATTTTTGGGTTTGGACTTATTATTAAGCCCTATCCCAAATTAGTGTTAGGAGCACTTAAAAATCAGACTAGAGCTTAGATTTGGGATAGGTCTTATTTTTGGGGAAACACAGTAAGTAGTTTAGTTTTTTGAACTTCTTCCCTGTTATATGGAAAATGTCACTTAGACAATTGAAATGGATGCTCAGTACCCTTTTTATTGCTAATAATTCTTCAGTCTGGAAAAGATAAGTTAAAATTTCCAATTACTTATAGTCAGGATCCCCAACTCCCAGTCCATGGCCTGTTGGGACAAGAGCTGAGCAAGTGATGGGTGAGACCATGAAGCTTCATTTGTGCATGCACGGGATTAGATTGAGAGAATGAACCGTCCCCTACCCCCATCCTGCCACCACTAGTCTGTGTAGCCAAAAGGGTTGGGGACCACTGAGAATTAAAGACCTGACATTACAACTTAAGAACAAACTGCTTAAAATATGTATCAATTATTACAATGAAATACAATCATCCTTTCTTGAAACTGTTGTGTTATATTTTATACACATCTGTATGAGAAGTAAATATGTATTTGTTTTGTTTTTTCTTTGTTTAATTAAATGAAGGTGAACAATAATATAAAAACAGATATGAACATTCTCCACAGATAGCACATTAAAAAATGGAAAAGCCACATTTCAATGGAACATATTTCTAAGTAGTATGTATGTTTTACCCTTTGAATGCACATTGCAGCAGTTTCAACATCTGGACCTTTTGAACCCTGAAGCCTGGCTAATCGTTCTCTCTTTTCTTCAAGAAAGATTTGCTTCATGAATGTAGCCCTGAGTCGGCCCTGTCGAGCTCGCTCAGCTACTTGAATTATTCTAACAGCTTCTTCTAAAAGCATGACCTTCACAGGTTTTTTCTGCAATATAAAAATGAAGTTTAAGAGCAAACTCAATAGTTATTTCAAGTAAGCGCACAACATCAGTTCTGTTGACAGGTATCATTTTGACCCCAGGATAATCCCAAATATATTATTTGCTTCTTCCTACTTTGTGGTGAAAAAAATGCATCTAGAATGCTTCTTTATACTCTCAATCTTCTGTCCTTGAAGGAATGCATTAACTGAGGTTTTGTATGGCTACCCAACTTTAATAATAATATTCCAAACGGTATATAGTGGACAAAAGAACAAAAAAACCAAAACTAAAGTACATAATACCAGTTAAAATATAAATATAGCAATTATTTGGCAACTGTGTACTAAAATGTATTAGGCCCTTTGCAGATCATCCTGATCTGAATACCGAAGGAAAAAAGGCATGTTTTCACTACCTTTTTTAAAGGCCTACGTGGGGCCAACTATATATCAGAAGATTGTTCCAAAGGGTAGATGCTCTCACAGCAAAGACCACTCCTCCAAAGTCCAGTAAAATTATATTGTTTTAAGGAGGAATGTCGAGTATGCCCATCTTTTTGAGCATGTGGGCTGGACAAACAACACTGAACAAGGCATTCCTGGAAATAATCTGACTCTGTACCATATAAGTCTTTATAGGTGACAATCAATACCTTGAATTATATTCAGAACCTTGTAGGAAGCCAGAACAGTCACAGAATAATGTGTCATATGGCCATGCCCAGGAATGCCCCAAGCTACTGGCTCAGTTACATTGTGGATAACTTGTAGTTTCTGGAAGGTCCTCAAAGAGAGTCCATAGAAAACTGAGACATAAGTAACCATGAACAGGATGTCCCATTCTAGATACTGTATAGTGTATAATGATGCACAGCTTTATGCATGTAAAGTAGAAAATGCTTCAAAGGGCATCTGGGCATACTTGTTACTCATGTTGGTTCTTCCTTAAACACACACAATTTTTCCTACATTACAGCATAGCCACTCGTCCCCTACTCCTCTCCATTAAGGAAAAGTCCGTGGAAAGCCAAGATTTATTTAAGGAGCTGCTAACAGATTTAGCAAAGTGTGCCCATATCCCTATGAAGCATCTTTCCTACTACAGATCCAAACAGCTGCACATGCTTAATAATTTGTAAGGAGAAAAAAAGATGGTTGCCAGGAATATAGTTCAAGAGAACAACAAACAGTTAATTCTGAAAGATGCAGAGAAAATGCAGAGTAATTTAGATGGAAATAAAAGGCTGCTTTGCAAGTGAAAGAAGAAGGCTAAACAAAGAGCCTGTGCAGACTGAATGTAATGATTTGGAATAAGTGAAGAAATGATGAAAGGAGTATTTTTGAGACTGTATGGAAATGACAGTGATATGATGAGAATAAAACTGAAACTAATAAATGTTAATGCCCAAGAGACAATAGATAAAAATGATGGCATAAATTCTGTGATAAGGACATAAGGCATGGATGATGAAAACAGGAAAAATAACTGTGGCTTACTTATGAAATGGCTGTGTGATTCATGCAATATGTATGTGAAAACTGCCTGCTGATCGGAAGAATGCTGTTACTGTTCTTCTATACAAAAGGAAAGTTAGTGAATGTAAAAACAAAGAGATAGGGTCAAAGGGAAACCTGAACAACATCTGAGAAATCCATGTGTAATATCCATGTGTGCAAAACAAGATTTTTTTTTCATCAAGACCCTGGTAATAACTAGAACAGGGCTCGCCAACTTTAGGACCTCAGGGACCACCAAACTCATACTTTTAAATCCCGAGGACCACTAATATATTTTTTTTAAAACATGATAATATATTTAACATAATTTTTATTTGTTATATTAAATATAAATTCTTCACGTTCCTCCAGGCCTGGCTTGCTGAGGGGGAGAGCCCTGATGTCTCTGCTGCTCCCCCCACAGCCCCACCCATCGCTGCCTGAGGAAGGCACAGGAAAAGAAAACGAGCAGAAACATAGCTTTTGCTTGGGCAAAAGAGCAGGGATCGGAAGGCATAGGCAACAGAAAGCGGCGTTTTTCAAAGGTGGCAGCTTCCGTCTTCTCTTGCCTGCGCTTTCCTCAGTCTCCACTCTTTCGCCCCAGCAAGAGCTATGTTACTGCTCACTTTCCCTGTGCTTTCCCCAGGCAGCGATGGCTGGGACTGGGGGGGGAGGGGGGAGGCAGCAGAGAGCCAAGACAGACGAGAAAACTGACAGTGCTGATGCCGCCCCATTCTGGACCTCTGAACTGGATGGTGAGCGCAGACTTGCTCACTCTGCCCCCTCCCACCACCACCAGCCGGTACTTTTCTTGCCCTGGGCTGTCCCTACAGCCTGCAGCCATTGAGGAAGAGCCCAGGCCAGAAGAGGCGAGTGGAAGGTGTGGGAGTGCCGTGCAAATGAGAGCGGCGGGGTGCTCCTGGACCTTCCGGTCATCTCCATCGCCACTTCAGCCTGCCCGTGCTCTTGCTGCAACAGCACCATCACCTCATCCTGGCTGGTGAGGGCTGTGTTGCTTTTTGCAGGTTTGCGCTTGGCTGAAGGATGGGGGACAGGGAGTGGGCGGGCCATGTGGGCGGCACAGCCTTGTGTTCCTGCACAGCCTGGATTGCTTTTGGGCAGACATTTCTCTGCAGCCCACCAAAATTTTCTCAACAACATGTAGATGAATTTGTACCCCTTGGAAGAATGTTTTCTTAAGATGGAAAAATGCATGAAGAAATCCTAAAATGTACAAACACTGATGCAAAGATAGTGGGCTGTATGTGGACTGGTATGAGAAATATACTGTATTATTTTCAAAGAAACAAAAATATCTGCATAAGCCCCACTTTTTACATGGGATGATACCTGTCAAGAGAAACATAAAAGTTGTATGGAGTGAGAATGCTTTACCTGGAGTGCAGGTAGTAAAAGAAGTGAAAGGTTCAAGAATGTATAGTTACTATTTCCCCCATTAGTATTCTTCCGTCGTCATCAATATAAATCAATTTTGCTGGAATGGTCTCTTTAATATATAAAACCACTCCTCTTTTCTTGCATTGTCAAGGAGGAAAATATTTTCCCTAGTTTTGGCTGTATCAACAATTGTTCATATTGCTTTTTAATATGTACTTCTTGTAGGCAGATTATATCAAATTTTAATTTCTCTAATTTATGGAAAATTTTCCTTCTTTTAACGGCTGAATTAAGTCCATTCATATTAATTGTAATCATTTTTTTCTCTTCCATGGTTATATTTTATAATTAGGTTTGGCAGCTCTCGTGGATCTTGGTTCACGTTGTTCTTTGGCTTCCTCCTTTCCACCTACCGCACCTTCCTCTTTTTCAGTCGTCATTTAGCAGTCCTCTTGGAATTCAATTAGTGAAATTTCTTTTTCTGCCTCTTCCTCTTTTCCTCCGAAAAATTCTGTGTAAAATGATTCAGCTTTCTCAAATGAGTCAATTCTGTATCTCTGTTCTTGCCATGTGAACGTTAAACCTTCTGGAATCAGCCATCTATAATTCACCTCTTTTTTAAGTAGCAATTTAGTCAAGAATTGGTATTCTCTTCTCATCTTTCTCACTCTTCTGGGTACTTGTTTCAAAACCACAATCTCCTTATTTCAATGTTTTCTCTCTTGCCACTTGCAATATTTGCGTTTTAATGGCTTTCTTTGTAAATCTGATGTGAACTTCTCTTGGTAGGCTATTTCTCATTGCGTATCTTGTGAAGACTCAATAGACCTCATCTATTCCATCCATCATCTTCTCTTCAGTTATTTCCAAAGCTTCAGCCAATATTTCTATCATTATCTCAGCTAGATTTTGTCCTTTTTCTTCCTCTATGTTTTGGAATCTAAGATAAAATTCTGATCTGTCCATCTCCCATCTCAGCATACCACTTTTATCTTGTTCAACCACAGTTAATCTGTTATCAATGTCTCCAATCTTCTTATCTCTTTGTTTATCTTCTTCAATTTTTAGTTGTTTCTCATCATCATCATTTGTTGGATGTTCTTCACTTTTTCATCGGTTTTCCCTGTTCTTTGTTCAATGTTCTCTGTTCTTTGTTCGATGTTCTCTATTCTCTTTTCAATATTCTCTGATCTTGTTTGAATATTTTGAATTCCTTTCATAATCATCTGCAGGGTCAGTTTTTCTTTTTCTTGTTCTTTCTCTTGCCTTAACATTGTCTGTATTGAACGTTGTCCTCCAGATGGTGGAGAGGAGGAAGTGGAAGTTGAAGAACCAGGAACTGTTCGTTTCCTACTCATTTCAAACAATTCAAAATCTTCAGGTTCTTCTACACCTTAATCCAATTGTGAGGTAACCAATTGCAATTCCAAATAAAAATAGTAGGGAAAAAGAAGCCAAATAGTAATAATAATAAAAAAGGAAAAAAAGAAAAAAATTATTCAAGTTCTTGTATATCTTAATCCAATCGATTGGTTAGTTCAGGTAGTCAAAGAAGTGAAAGGATCAAGAATGTATAGTTACTGAACATAGGAATGAGTGATTGGTATGAACAAAGTATGCTGAAGTGATTTGGTTATATAGAAATGAGGATTGCACTGTAAATAAAGATGAAAGTGGAACGAGTGGGTTCACAGGAAGACCAACCAGGGGTGGCATGCAAATATTTTTACTACCAGTTCTGTGGGTGTGGCTAGGTGGGTGTGGCCATGTGACTGGGTGGGTGTGGCTTCTTCACTTTTTTTGCAGCACCCCCCTCCATGCTCCATTTTTTAGCCTCCTGGGCCTCAGGGAAGCCTCCTGCGGAGCGTTCTTGCTCCCAGGAGGCTTCCCTAAGGCCCAGGAAGGCTAAAAATGGAGTGCGGGGGGGCACGCATCACCCCTCCGTGCTCTGCTTTTTTGCCTTCTGGGACTCAGGGAAGTCTCCTGAGCAAAGCAGTTAGACAGTGAGGAGGATCCCAGCACAGCTGATTGTCAGAACAGCTGATCGTTGGGAGGAAAAAAGAAATACCTTAAGGAGTGATTGGGCAGGGAGAATGCAGTCAGCAATGTCATGCATGCACGATAAGGACTGATTGGGCGGGGAGGGGAGTGGTAGGTAGGAAAGGGAGGAGGAGTGGAGCAGGGCCAACGAGGGCACGATTTGCCGGTTCTCCAAACTAAATGATAACAACCGGTTCTATAGAACCTGTCTGAACCAGTAGAACCCCACCCGAGACCAACCAATTTATGATTGAATAGAGCTCCCATCAAAGAAAAAGTTGAGATGCTTAAAAAACAAGACACTATTTAAAGATTTGTATAGGTAGGGATATATCTATACAAATATATATACCTGAATACATGCGGTTTTAGGGTGTTTCAAATATTCATTAAGGAAAGAATTTCTGCCTTGTCCCATAATTGTGATCAAATTCATGACATATTTTTAAGTAAGTCATTATGATATTCAGACTGCCCTTGCTAAGCAAAGTTATTATAAAGTGTGATGTCACATAACTGCTTTGCTTAGCAGTCAATTCCAGTAGTTCTCATTGCAACTGTTAAGTGAGAATCAGCTTTGTGGGGAGGAGCTGCAATGCAGCTGGGTGCTGCAGAGTGAATGCAGAGCAAATGGCATGAGTGAGCAGGGATGGACCCTATAGTGTGGGTGGGCAGGTGCTCTGGAGTGGTCGGCACTGTAGCCCAAGTGTGGCCAAGAAGGCAACTGCCTGCCTTTTGGGATCTGCACTTGCTCTGCTGCCTGGGGGCTCCCTGGGAGAAAAAACAGAGGAGCAATTTATGACCTGCTTTACTGGCTTCCTCCATTGACTTTGCTTAAGGAAAACTGGCAAGGAAGTTGCTGCAATTGTTGTACGTGCAAGACAGCTGCATAGTGCCAAAATTGCAATTATGTGACTACCAAGGTGCTGTGATGGTTGCAACTTTGAGGATCGCTCATTAAGTCCCTATGTTCAACATCACTGTGAGTCTGAATGGTCACTGAACAAGTGGTTGCCAAATGAGGGTTACCCTGTTTATGATATAGATATACTTACGGGTTCATCTTCATACATTCTGGCATCCAACATAATCTGAGCAAGGATTCTCTCTCTCTCTTTTAATACTTTAATTTTCTCCTTGATAAAGTACCTTGGGATAGGGATTTCAATGTTATCCTATTGAAGGGAAACATATATTTTTACAAATTGTGTTGGTTATACATATAGTATCTTCCTTCCTTTCTAGCTTATAAACAAAGGGCTCAGTGTTGCTAATACTAATTTGTCATTGCTAAATGACAAAAGTTTTCTATTATTCTATTATTCCTTTTATTCTGTAATTGTTGAGAGTATACGATAACATATAGCCCCTGGAAAAAATATGTCAAAGCACGGGGCGGCAAGGGGGGAGACGATAGAGGCAGCGACAGGAAGGAATGGAAACCCTCTGCCCACTCATGCACATGTATGTGTGTGTGTCTCCCCTTTGCAGCCCTGCACTGTGATATTGGGGAAGAAAAGAATGGGACAGATAAGAGAAGCTAGGATGGGAACTTTTTACAGCCTTCTACAGGGCTGGAGTAGCAGGGCGCAATGCAAGCGGTGGCAGGTTGGGGGGAGATGTACAGACAACAGTCCCTTGAGCACACACCATTGAAGTAGTAACAGGTGAAAAAATAAAGAAACAAGAACTCTACAAAAAGGAGGAGGGAAGGAGATCGGAATAAGGAGGAAGGAAGCAAGCAAGCAAGCAAGCAAGCTCACCCACGCTATTTGGGAGGCTGCCTGTGCTTGTGAGCCAGAAGGTGAGGCCGCATAGACACGCTGTCCAGGAGGCTGCTTGCCCACGCTGTCTGGGAGGCGAAGTCGCATGCCTGCACTATCTGGGAAGCTGCTCACCTTGGCTGCCCAAGCTACCCATGGTGCTGGCCAGTAGGCAAGGATGCACACCTATGGTATCCGGGAGGCTAATTGTGCACTTTGGCTGGGACACAAGGCCCGCATGCCCACGCTGGCTGGGAAGGTGGTTGTCTGCACTGGCCAGGAAGTGAGGCTGCACACCCATGCTATCCGGTAGGCTGCTAACCCACAGCAAGCACTGCAGCAGCAGCTTCGAGGGGGAGATAAGCGCAGCCCAGGTGCCCCCTTGGGCTGGGCTACGGAGTCCCAGTGGCCTGGGAGCCTGAAAGCCAGGCTGGAGTTTGCCCTCCGCGACCCAGGGCTTCAGCAGCCCACACCACGGGGGTCCTCCACATGACCTGAGAGGGATGGCGAAGCTCCTCTGTTGGTGTAAGATTCTGCCTTACCAGTTTTCTCAAGAAAGCAGAACTCTTGAAACAAAAGCCATTTCAAAAGAAATTTTTGTTGGAAGATTGTGATAGCAAGATTGTGATTGGCGGAAACTATGGTTTCCCGCTCAAAATGTTAGATCAAACCATTGCAAACAGAGCCCCTCCCAAAGCCCAGTCCATCATCGAGCCAATCCTGAAGTGTAAAGATGTTATGAGAAACTCAGGCTGAAAAGGTGATAAACTCTGGTTCCCAAGGCAATGCTGCCCCTCTTCTCCAGAGATGAGATAAGGCAGATGACTCAAGGCACATTCCTATCTCCCCTCCCAAGGTCCCGAAAGTTACAGCAAGGCAAAGCAAGGAACAGAAATAGAAACCCCATACAGAGATCCCACTAAGCCTCCCTCACCAGAATGACGTCGTCCCTATAGGAATCTATGGGACCTGACAAGCAGACAAGGGTTTGCCGCCCCCCCCCGGTCTCTCTTTCCTCCACTGGAGACAATGGATCCCCCCAGTCCTACCCAGGCCACTACAGGCATCATGCGAGCAATGTTGAGGTGGCCATGCCCATCCTGGCCATGCCCACCTAATCGGCCATTCCTATCCCAGCTCCCTGAAGTCAACCACAATCTTGATGCAGCCTTCAATGAAATCAAGTTTGACACTCCTTTTCTATTTCTATGTTCTATGTATATAGGTTCATTCAGAGTCTTGGTGATCCATGGAGACTGAGGGAAGACACTGATATACTGAAAAATCAGGAAGGAAAGGCTGAGATAATGATTAAGCAAATGGAAAACAAAAAAGAGTGGTTAAAAATTGAAGGCAGTGTCAAAGCTGAACTGCAAAGACAAGGAAGAGATGTTAGAAGAAGCCCTGGTAGAATTTAAGGGTCTAAGAGTAGAGAACTGATGACAGCTGTGATTATGTTGTGTGAACAAAAGAATGCCCATTAGTTGGGCATCTTGACTGCACAGCAGGAGAGAATTCAAAAGTTCATGGGCTCTCGACATATCATGGATTTGACCCAGTATCGCTGGGCTGGCTCATGCAGGAAGCCACAATCTAAATCCAATTTTCATCTCTAAGCTGCTGACTGGGGAGATGTTAGAACTATTCTGAGGATCTAGCTCTTAAACAACATGTAATGCTTGCACAGCTATCTAGCTAAGAAAGTTTTATTTCATTCTGATTTCCCCAAATCTTTTTTAGTGATCCTTCTGCCCAAACAAGGATACAATCATATTTAGATTCTGAATGGCTAAACAAACATGTTCCAAATTACTTCAAAATGAAAGTAGCTTAAAACAGCTGTACCAAAACAGACCAACAATTGTTATATTGTAATGATAAATGATATAAAAGATGGAAAGAGCATAAACCTGCTCTGATAATTATTTTTCTATATGGTAATATGTCTGTTTATATACTAGAATATATACTAGAATATTTACTCTATATACTTGAGAATATATTCTACAATATATGCCAGAGTACATACATTTACAGGAATATTATAATCTGAATTTCTAAAAAACACTTCTGGAAATTATCATTTATCATAGCAGAAATATTGATCTAGGTCTCTATTTCTGAGATGAAAATCACATATTTTGCAATGCAAGAATTGGGAGCACCAACAACTATAGGATTGTGAGATTCTGGTGTTTTTCTGTATGATCTTCTCAAGTGAAATTGAACATTTATAGAAAACTCTGATTTTAAATACAACTAAGTATATAAAAGTTAAAAAAAAAACTACACCATCTTGAGATTGGATGCACACAAGAAAATACATATTTCTGAAGTATACTTACAGGGGATAATTTAAGATCCTGTAAAATGTCATCAAAGTAATGATATTCTGAGAATTCCAATTCTACCATTTCATTCTTCAATTCCAAGATACGGCCCATTACACCATCCAGCACTTGACGAATAATTAAACGTTTTTGTGGGTGAACAATTTGGTCATAAGCTGATTCTAAGTTGTGAAATATCTGCACATATTTGATGTAGAAAGTAGCAAGCAGCTGAAAAACTAACAGGTGGTCTTTCAGTGGCTTTTGGGACTTCTCTTCAATCTCCTTTTGCAACAAGCAGTTGAGAGATTCTTGGGCTTCTGCCCATATTTTATTATAAGTGCTAATAGGAAGAGATAAAATGTGTTAGTTCTTAAAGGAAACATTAAATAATATACAATTGACAACAAAATCTTACAGACGTCAGTTTGAAGTAAATCCCATTTTAATTCAGTTGAATTCAATTAAATGCACTTGTCAGATTATATGAAATTATACACTTCATGAATTCATGATTTGTAGAACTATGGCTTATTAAATCTGATACTGTCTTTTTAATTAATTTTTTGACAGAGGGGATAGCTCATTTGGCTTCAAAGGAGACAGTCATACACCTTCTCTTCAAGAAGTCATCACTGGATCCAATGATTCTGGACAAATTATGGTACAGCCTCCAAAATTCTTTTTTTTTTTTAAAGAATTAAGAAGGTGGTCAACAACTCAAGGGGATCCTGGAGGATTATCCGAACCCATTTTAATTTCTTTCAGGATTAAGGACTGTATGGATTATTGCGTTTGTTGAAGTATGATTCTGCTTGTCAAAGACATCTGGCAGAGCCAGGATGGGGATGGTATACTGATTTTAGTGAATCTTTTAACTCTCAACAGCTATCAAAACATGGTATTTGTCTGGATTGGTTATAGGAATTGGCAGCAATCCTATAAGTTCCAATCAATGTTGTTAGGAAAGATAATATCTACAACCCATTATTTGTGGGATGCCTGAGGGGTTGATGTTCTTCCCCCTTTTGTTTAATATCTACAGAAACTGTTGTGTAGGAATATCGATCAGTTTGGGATCAGGTAGCCCTCGATTTACAGCCACTGGTTTAGTGACTGTTGAAGTTAAAACTACACTGAAAAAAGGTGACTTTCGATTATTTTTCACTTACAACAGTTGCAGTATTCCCACACTCATGCAATTAAAATTCAGATGCTTGGCAACTAATTCATATTTATGACAGTTGCCATGTCCCGGGTCATGTGACCCCTTTTTGCAACTTTCTCATGAGCAAAGTCAGTAAGAGAAGTAAGATTCATTTAACAACTGTCTTACTAACCTAACAGCTGCCATTAACAACTGTGGCAAGAAAGGTCATAAAATTAGGCAAAATGTACTTGTCTCACTTAGCAACAGAAATTTTGGGCTAATTGTCTTAATAAGTTGGGGACTACCTGTATTGCCACCTCCTTATTGATAACAAGTATGTATCTTGACTTTAGGCCAGTGATGGCTAACATTTTCGGCACCAAGTGCCCAAAGCAGGCATATGCACACCCCCAAAATGCAATGCATGCATGCCCTGTGCATGCACCCCATCCCCCTTGCATGTGCGCGTGATCCCTTGCACACGCACATGCCCCCTATGTGTGTCCCACCCTCATGCATGTGACCCCCCATGCATGCACCCTGCCCCGCTTGCACGCACAACACCCAGTGCATGCTTGCCCCACCCTACATACAACCCCCATGCGTGCGGCCTGCCCCCATGCATGTGGGACAGAGACCCAAAGATCATCTGACCAGCAAGAGGCACATGTGCTTGCGTGGCAGAGCTGAGCTAAGTGATGGCTCACATGTCCAGAGAGAGGGCTCTGCATCCCACCTCTAGTTCGTCGTCACAGCCTTAGGCCAACCAAGTAATATTGTTGAAATCTTATCTGAAGTGTTCAGAAGCTTTGTGGTTGTGAAGGAGGAGGAACAAACAGGCTCGATCCTGCCAAAAATGAATAGCTGAGAGATTTTGAGGGGGAGGAATATTCTGGAGACTGTGTATCTTCAGTATTATGTACTTTCTCACTTAAGTGGTGCACAACCTGGTGGTAATCTTGGATTCACAGCTCCTGCTCAAAGAGCAGGTAGAACCTATGGCTAAGAAAGCTATTGGACAGATTAATCCAGTGCACTATTTGCATTCATGTCTTTTAAAATCACTTATGCCTAGTCATCTCATGAATGAAGTGGTGCAATGTACTCAACATATAATTGCCTTTGAATACCACTCAGAAGTATTGTTGATGTTGAATGTAGTAAAAGGATAGTGATGGGCATGCCATTCTATGCTCTTGTGACTCCAATGCTTCACAAGGTACATGGTTACCAGGTGTAACTACCCATGAGATCCTTGAGAAAGATTCCAAGCACACACCCCTCCCCTCTGTGAAAACCCAGAGTTGCCTAGTCACCTAAGACAGACTAATCGAATAGATTCTACCACCCTATCAGGTCAGCTAAATGAAATATTAGTTGAAAATAGTCTTATTACTTACTTTATGTCAACTACACACAGTATTTGGAATAAATTGTTGAGCATTCAACCTGTGAGCATTTAGAAAAGAATGTATTGTTTGGCAGGAGTTATCATGGCTTTATCAAGAATATCTTTGTCATGACAAAGGACATTTCTTTTTTTCTTTTTGATAGTGATTAATTTATTTGAATGTGGTTGACATAGTATATTTTGACTTCATTAAAGCTTTTGACAAAGCATCTTTAAGGTTCCCAATTACCATATTCAAATTATGACGATCTAAAAAGTATCTGGGTGTATTGTTTGGTTATAACTGAACATGAATCAAAATTAATCATAATAGTTTTAATACGGTTTTATGTTATTTTATTACTGACATTGTTTTTGTTCATGATTTGGGGCTGTCCAGAATTTGGAATAAGATGGGCTACTATATAAATATTAATTAAATTTAAAATTTTTTAAAATGGCTGGTGATACAAACAAAGCAATAACTCCAGACTGTATCAACAGAATACAATGTCAAGATCAAGAGAAGATATCTTCCTGTTTATTCTGTGATGGTCAGACTACATCTAAAATATCTGGGCACATTTTAGAAAATGTACTATCAAACTGTTAGATTTGGGAAAATCAAATCTAGGGAAAACCAACCAGGAGACCTCTAAAGAGATTACAAAGAATGATTGGTGACACTGATATGCTGAGAAAAGAGAGCTAACTGTCTTCACATATCTGGAAGGCTGTCATGCAAAAGATGGGGCAAGATTGTTCAAAGTTTTTCCAAAAGGCAGGACAAGAAACAAGGAAATTACAAGGAAGCATATTTTGACTGGATCTTAGGGGAAAAAAATTGTAAGAACTGTTCAGTTCAACTGTTTAAGCAGAGATTGATATATAATAACATATAGTATTTCTTGCATCCACTTCCAACTAGGCCCGGTCCCACTGCACTTACGGATGCAAAGAGGATGTAAAACGTTAAAAAAAGCTTGCCATCCGTTGGAAAACACTATGCATCCGTTGTGTACTCATTGCATATGTGTTTCATACGCTCTATCCGTCGAGCATCCATCCACTGCAATTTCATCCGCGCAAGAAGTTTTGAGCTGCACAAAACTTTGTGAACGGATGAACTTTCCGCTGCATACGATGTACATCCGTGACATATACGAGCAACAAACGTTCTATGTCCGTTATCATCCGTTAAACATCCACTGTATCCTCTCTGCATCCTCTGGCCATCCCCTCAACTCACATCTGCTGCAGCTGAAAATAGAAAGAGGGAGGAAACAAAAGGTACACGGAAAGTCTACACAGTGTTAGTAGCACGGAAATAGAAAGGATGTAAGCGTATGCATCTCATATATAAAGGATTAAAAACGGACAAAACGTTTGTATCTGGGATGTATCTCGTGTATTTAGGATGTCTGGAGTCTAGAGTATGTAGGACACCTAGCGGACAACCGATATTTCCGATAAAAAGGGGGAGAAAATCACCTGGATCTCAGTATGAATCCAGCAGCCGTGGTGTACAGACCTCTTCACCCTTGGTCTTGGTCTTCAACATCATCAATTGTTCTCCACCATGAATGATGACACAGTCCGTATGATAGCTGCGTTCATTCATCACCAGAACCAAAACCTGTTCAGACTGTTTCAACTTTTATACAGAAGGAGAAGAAGGAGACGTCGAAGAGCTGTGTGGGTCCGAGGATGGATCGTGAGAAAAATGGAGTTTGGACTGTATGACTAGTTGATGGTGGAGCTTAGGAATGAAGACCCTCGTGCATTCCATCACTTCATGAGGATGCCACCAGCCATGTTTGACGAACTTGTAGAGCATCTGAGACCCAGGTTGACCAAGCCTAGCACCAACTTCCATCCCAACCTGGACCCTGGACTGAAGGTGGCACTGACTCTGCGGCACCTGGCCTCTGGAACCATGTAAAGAAACATGCAGTATGCGTGGAGGGTGCCACACAACAGCATCAGCAAAGTGGTCAGAGAAGTGGTGCAGGCCATCATCGAAGAATACGTGGAGGAGCTCCTCAAGTGCCCCACCACTGAACAAGGCTGGAGAAAACTTGCAGAAGAGTGGTATCAGAGGTGGAACTTTCCCCACACCGTTGGAGCCATAGATGGGAAGCACGTGGCCTGCAAAGCTCCAGCAAACTCAGGGTCCTCTTATCACAACTACAAGGGCTTCTTCAGTATCATCCTCTTTGCCATGGTTGATGATGACTACAAGTTCATCTACATTGATGCTTCAGGCAATGGCTCATCTTCAGATGCCCAGGTATACAACGCAAGTGACCTCAAGGATGGGCTGGAACGCAACCTCATCATGGGTTTTCCAGATCCCGACCCCCTACCCAACAACACACAAGATGTGCCCTACTTCATTGTGGGGGATGACGCCTTCTCCCTCAGAACCTACCTCATGAAGCCCTACACTTCCAGATACCTCACCCGTGAAGAGAGGATCTTCAACTCCAGGCTGTCCAGGGCAAGACAGGTGGTGGAGAACGCATTGGGCATCCTGGCCAAGAGGTTCCAGATACTTCTCACCACCATGCATCATCACCCAGGGACTGTGAGGAGCATCGTGGAAGCTTGCTGCATCCTGCACAATCTCATGTGCACCCGCTACCCAGTCTTGCAGAACAGGCTCGTGGACCTCCAACAAGGGAATGGGGACATGGAGCCTGGTGAATGGAGGCCAGGACGTAACCTGATAGACACTGTGGATGTACAAGGCCCCAACAGAGCTTCACGTGAAGGGAAGAAGCAGCGCAACCTCCTGAGACACTGGTGCAACTCCCCAGCTGGAGCAGTGGAGTAGCAAGACAGGATGATAGATGATTAATGGATGCTTCCTTCAGCCTGTCGCATAACACTGATGAGATTGTGCCATGTATGTTGAGTGGCCCTACAATGAATAGGGCATTAATAAAGAGCTTTGTTTATTTTAAAATGTGTTGATCAATGAATGAATTGTTATTGATAAAAAAGGTCCATATGTGTGGCAGCTGGGATGGTGGACCATACAGTCCCACTATGCTTGCACTGGAGGTTTACCTATCCCACAACTATCCTTATCTGTCCCACAAGCATGCAAAGGCTTAACCATTTTTTCAAAGTTTTCACCAACACTTTATTAAGTAAAAAAAATGAACCAAGTGTCTTAAGCAAAGATAAACTTTATTAACTTTCTTAGGTAAACTTTATGACTTTATTAAATAAGCAAAATGAACCAAGTGTCTTAAGCAAAGATAAACTTAACAAGTAAACAACTCAGTCTCTGACACTATTCTCAGTCCCTCTGAGTCATGTCCATGGTCTCAGCTGTTAAGCGGGCAGGGACTGTGGAGGTGGCTGTGGCTTGAGTGCTGGTCTGAGGCACCATTGGGGTGCTTGGCCCCGAGGGTACAACAGGGGATGGTGTGTTCAGGAAGCTATCCGAGAGCTGACTCAGTCCTGTGAGATTGAGAGGCCCTTCATCAAGGACTTGAGATGTCAGGCCCAATACTGATGACAGATTGTCTGTTGACGGGCTTGGCTGTAGGGTGGAGGAAGGAGGAGTGTAGTGGGGCTGTCTGGTCTGCAGCTGGGTGAGGAGTGGCGTCTGTGGCATGCAATGAACCTGGGCTGGGAAGTTCTGCTTCTGCTGTGGGAAGTCCTGGTAGTCGTAGCCTTGGTAGGTGAGGGGCTGTTGAAAGCCGTGGAAGGGCTGTGACATCGCCTGGGGTGGAGGAGCAGACCTGGACTGGATAGGAGCAGCTTCAGCTGGGCCTTGAGGGTTGTGCAGAAGTGCTGTGATCTTCTCCTTCATCACCTGGTACTGGGCCTTGGGCAGGTCCCTCAGGGTCTGGCTCATGTAGGTGATGAAGGGCTTCCGGTCCTAGGATGGTATGTCGCTGTGGATCAGCTGAGAGAGAAGATCTGTGCTGGTCTTCATTGTGTCCCTGATCTCCAACAGCACACTGTGGTCCTGGCCCTCCACTCTGCCTGCATCCTCTGGAGCTGGGGGTGGGGGTGGGTTGGCATCTGGTGGCTGCTGCTTCCTCCATTTGTGACAGCATGGCGTCATCCTCCACGGGATCCTCCAACTCTGCCGGCATGGGGAGTGCAGCTGTCGGGGAGGGGGTCTCTGCCATGGAGTCCTCTGAAGACACCTGCCTGGACAGGGTAGCTGGCTCCTGGCTTGAAGAAGACTGGCTGTCTGTGGGCTGTCTGAGGGAGAGGGGTCTCAGAGGGGCTGCTCCTCGGTGGCGGATCTCACCCTCCAGAAAACTGCACTTGGCCATGACGTACATCTCCCGGTCAGTGAGCTTGACAGCGGCCTGCCCGGATTTCTTGAGGTGTAGCTTGCCATACCAGGTGTGCATGTGCTTCCACCATCCTAGGAGTACTTCTGCAGTGTACCCCAGGCTCTCTGCCTTGTCTCTCCAAGCTGCCTTTTTCTTCTTGGTGTCGCGATAAGAGTCTGTGGCCCTTTCTCTAGAGGTACTCGTTCTCCCTCAGCCATTCCAGCACCTCATCCTCGTGCTCCTTGGAAATGGTGTACTGTTTCCTCTCTCCCTTCTGCTTCCCTTGCCTCTTCCTCCCTCTGGCAGAGGCTTCAGCAGGGCCTTCAGGGGCTTGAGCAGCAGGGCCTTCAGGGGCTTGAGCAGCAGGGCCTTCAGGGGCTTGAGCAGCAGGGCCTTCAGGGGCTTGAGCAGCAGGGCCTTCAGCAGCAGGGCTTTGAGGGCCTTGGGGCTGGTCCACCACAGCAGCAGCAGCTTCAGAGTCAGTGCCAGGGGGTGGGATGCTGGTTCTGGCCTTCTTGCCAGGGCTGGAACAAGTAGGCACTGGCTTCCTCTTCTTGCCTGACTGACGAACCATGGTGTTCCTGCTAGATGTATCTGGCAGCACGTCTTTCTCCTGTCTGCTGACTGCATCCGTGCTGCATCCTTTTATATCCGTGGAGCTGACACAATTCATACTCTCCGCATGCGCAGTGAACGCTTTGCATCCGAAATACATCCGCGCGGCATCCCCTTTGTTTCCTATAGGCGTCCGTGATGAATCCGCTTCATCCGCTATGCATCCGCCCCTTCCGCTATGCGTCCGCTTCGAAATTCTCCCCCGGAACCGCTTCGGATGTGTCATCCACTTCAATCCACTGTCATCCACTAGGCTTCCTATGAATATCCGTTTAACATCCCCGCTACATGCTACCCATGTCCATTCTTTTCCATTCTTTTCCGTTCTGTTTATGCAAATTTTCACCACTTTTTGGAGAGGATGACAATGGATGGAGCCACCCCCGAAATTTTGCTCATCCGCTGTGTCCTTTATGCATACGTTTTTGGTCCATCGGCCAGTGGGACCGGGCCTTTACATTCTGTGTAAATACTGAAGAATGTGTATTCAGGTTTCATCAAAAAGAAAGCAATTTTACTGAACATGATAATTACACAATGCTTCTCTGACTGGTATTAAAGCATGGTTTAGTTTTCTTGATCACTGATTAAATCAAATTCATTCTTAGGAAGAACCAGTAAAAATTAACTCTGTTTCATAAACAGCAAAATTAAACATGCACTTATGCAAAAGATCTGCAATTCTGGGAACAAATGTAAATTCCAAACCATTTGTGTAAATTAGCAGCAGTATTCTATTTGTGGATTAAAAAGAGTTTGATCCAATTAAAATTTGGCCATATATATCCATTTTGCCCATTCTTACTGTTAAGAAGGTATTTTCTACCCTCTACTGCAGAAATGTAAAACTCAAGGCCCTGATCCGGTCCAGAGGCTGCTTAGATCTCGCCGGTAGGACCACCCTGGAAATAGTGAAGGACCAGCCTATGGTGTCTGCCAGTGAAAATGGAGCTCAGGGAGCTCCATTTTGGTTGGCAGAGGGCTGCAGGAGGCCGTCATGGCTGAAAACGGAGTCTTGACAAGTGACACCGAGCTGGCCACAGCCCGGCCATGCCCACCCCAGCCACACCCAGCCAGCTGCACCCACACACCCAGCCCCGAGATCCAACACACAACCCTGATGTAGTCCTCAATGAAACTGAATTTGACACCCTTGCTTTACTGCTAACTAGAGGATGCTCAACAATATTTCCAAAATGAAGGATTGTGGCTCAGGGGCAAAAGCAGATCTCCTTATAGAAAGCTCCAATTATAATTTCTGGCCTCCCCCAGAAAAGAGGTTGTGAAACTAATTGGAAAGTACAGAAAGCAGAGGTTTTAAAGGTAATACCAGACAAAACTGGTTGGGCAGTTAGAAGTATTGTTATGTTGTGGTGAAAAGTCCCTAAAAACACACTTCCAATGCTATTACAATTTATTATAATTGCACACCCACTTATATATTATGGGATAGATGTCATATGTATTTATAAAGTTTTGACTAATTGCTTTCCTTCTTCATTTGACTATTGTATAAAAGGTTATTGAATTAAGCAGTGAGAGCACTCCCTGAATAAAAATACTTCAATGCATACTCCTTTATTGCTTCAGTAATAAATGAGTTCAGTTGAATTTGTGTATTATTTGGAGCCCCTCACACAGTATCCTACCTTATAATGTTTTTTTCAGCCAACAACACTTGTTGTTGCAAGTCAGGCTAGGCAATTTCAATTTGACCTGGGACCAAACCATACGAAAATGAGATTATTTCTATACTTCCTAAATCATTAAGGGCCAATTTATTAGCCCTGGTCATCAAAGGTCCAACAGAAATTTCTTACATTTTATGGGGCTATCCTGTACGGAACTAGTGTGCATAAATGAAAGTTGGATAACACTGAACTAAAATCCAGAGATTGTTTTCTGGAGCATGGGAACCTTTCTTCTTACAAATCATGTAAAACTGTAGAATTTATTAAAAAAGTCAATGATACGAAAAATACACGTGTGTCTTACTGGTATTCGCAATACATGCAGATTGCAATCACATTGTATATTGCAGTTTTGTTCCTGTGGAAAAAATGCTGCAGAGAACTGTGATCCTTATGAACTATGATCATAAGGGATCACGATATATGCCTCATTAAAATAGAGGGTAAAGTTCTCTTAAAATCTTTCATATGTTCCTAATAAAATATGAGTTATAAACCATACTGGCTCGGAGCCTAGTCAGATTTCATAAACTTGCAGCCATTATCTCTTGAAGAGAAAAGTATCGGCTTTCTATTATTAAAGACTGTCCCCAAATGATTCGCCATATTTCACCATTAAAAAAACAAACGAAATAGAACTAGCCTATAATGCAGCTGTAATATTTTAAATTTATAAAACTGTATTTTGTTTTTCAAAACAAGGATAGAGAATGCGTCTGAAACACCCGTTTCTCAATCTAAGGAATTAATGTGAATGTGAGAAGAGGTCAGCTAGGCAGAGGCGAAATGGGATAAAAACGTGGAAAATGAGAGTTCATTCCACCATGTTTGTTTGCAATAAACCCTGGCCAGGAACAAATTCCTGATTAAACTGCAGTTAAAAGAGTGACATAAATAGGCAAGCGACACAGTATTAAATATATTTAAATCTAGATACTAAGTGAAGCCAAACCTATTCCTCTTCTGGTCCCTATATAAGTATATACATATACTTATACATATAGTTGACACCCCTGACAGCGGCACACACACACATATATGTTTACTGTTTTATTTTGTATTCACTTGTGCGTCATTGCTTTTTGCAAAATTGTACTATTTTTTTTCTTTTTTACTTACTTATGCGACATTGTCTTTTGTCACCTTCCCTTGAGTTTAGCTTTCTTGCTCCGTTTTCAGTTTTCTTTTAAAAAAGCCTGTTGGAAAAGGAGTCAGGAAGAGTTGTCTGTCGTTAAACTCGGAGGAAAATGCTCCCGGCCAGGGAATGAGCCTTCTGGCTGCACAGAGGGCACCCAGGGCCCCAGTAGCAAGAGGCCCCTAACGACGGCGGCGCGTGTACCGCGAGGCGAGCTTTCTACTCTTGCCTCCGTCTCGGGACCACGTGAATCACGCCCCACTTCCACGTCTGAAGGCTGCTTCTCCTGTACTTGCACAGCGGACCTCTTCCCGCGCGGCCTCCTTAGCAACTAGCTGCCGCCGACACCAAAGCCACGCTTCGGCTCCCCTCCTTTCTTCTGCCCGGGCGGTTGCTATAGAAGCGGCGGCGCCGGGAAAGGGAGATAGCTGCTTTCCTCACAAACTACTACCTTTTGCTGTGCTGGCGGCGAAAGACGGCAAGGTTCTGTATGGGATCTTCGTTGTGCAATTGTCTTTCCTCGTGGAATTTGATTGGGGTCCTAACATTTATTTAGTCACTCCCTTGGCCGGACTTAACATTTACTTCCAAAACATTAAAAAAAAAAAAAATCAGAACTAAATCAAAGAAAAAAGAAAAAAAAATCATCGAAAGATAAATCCCCAATAAAAGCCAAGGCAGGCTTGTTTGCAACTTACACCTTGCTACTGCTTCCGGGTTGTTGTTGTTGTTTTTTCCCTCTATGAAGATAATATATAAATGTTGAGCAATATATTTTAATTGGTATCACTAACAATATTATCCTCTCAGGTATATTCTTTCCACTTTTCAGTCGTTTAGATAATTGGCTAAATCAGAGACCATTTTGGCAGCTGGAACATATATAAATCACCAACCTGAAGGACTACATCAAGAGTTCTAAAGGAGCTGATAGATGTCATCTTGGAACCATTGTATCACATCTTTCAAAAATCCTGGAGTACTGGGATACTACCAGAGGATTGGAAAAGAGCAGATGTAGTTCCCATCTTCAAAAAAGGAAGGAAAAAAAAAACAGACACAGGAAACTACAGACCAATCAACATCAATACCTGGAAAGATACTGAAAAACCTAATAAAAAAACAGATCTGCCAACATTTAGAAATGAGTAAAGTAATAACTAGCAGTCAGCACGGGTTTGTTAAAAACAGATTATGCCAAACCAATCTTATTTCATTCTTCAACATAGTGACTAAATTAGTAGACCAGCGAAATACTATGGACATAATATACAGTACATAGACTTCAGCAGGGCATTTGACAAAGCAGACCACAACCTACTTCTTGGTAAGCTAGAAAAAAGTGGGATAGATAGCATCACCACCAGATGGATTCATAAATGGCTGACAAACCGTACTTAACAAGTAGTCCTGAAGTCTACATGGAGGGAAGTAAGCAGTGGGGTACCACAAGGTTCCGTCTTAGTCCCGGTACTCTTCAATATTTTCACAAATGACTTATATGAGGGAATAGAAGGGGAACTTATCAAATTTGCAGGTTATACTAAGCTGGCAGGAATAGCTAACACCGTAGAAGATATGCTCAAGATGCAGACTTGAACACTGGACCCTATCTAACAAAATTAAATTCAATGTAAAGAAAAGTAAAGTTTTACACTTAGGCAGGAAAAACAAAAAGTACACATATAGACTGGGTGGAACTAGGCTTGATAGCAGTAAAGGTGAGAAGGATCTTGGAGTCTTAGTGGACCACCAGCTAAATATGAGCCAGCAGTGTGCAGCAGCAGCCATAAAAGCCAATGCAATCCTAAACTCTATTAAC
This sequence comes from Laticauda colubrina, assembly GCA_015471245.1. Lineage (NCBI taxonomy): Eukaryota > Metazoa > Chordata > Lepidosauria > Squamata > Elapidae > Laticauda > Laticauda colubrina. The sequence continues at coordinate 53,789 of BLBF01016182.1, forward strand.
GGGGATACAATCAAGTTCAAGCGAGGTACTAATACCACTCTATAAAGACTTAATAAGAGCACACTTAGAATACTGCATCCAGTTTTGATCACCACACTATAAAAAAAAGATATTGAGACTAGAAAAAGAGAAGAGCAACCAGGATGTTTAGGGGACTGGAGACTAAGGCACATGAACAACAGTTGCAGGAACTGGACTTGGCTAGTCTGGGGAAGAGAAGGACAAGGGGAGGTGAAAAAACAAGGCTAGATTTCAGCCTACAAAGCTTGTAGAAGACTTCAGAAGCCTTCCTCAAGTCTTTGGGAGGCCGAAAAAGGCCTCAAACTGGCCAAATATCAGCTGTGAGGCTCAGTGCAGGTAAGGAGGCGGCAGGGAGTTGGGTGGTTGGGGGAGATTGTGTGCACATGCGTAGGGGACATGGGGGGGCGCATTGCCTTTTGGGTGCTGGCACGCGAGAGCGAGCATGCAAGCGGACGCACAATTTTTGGCACAGGAGCCTAAAAAGGTTAGCCACCACTGAGCTATAAGGTCCCTTCCAACTCTGATCATTTGTTATCTAACTGAAACTCACTTTTAGTAAAAGCAGACTTTTGTATCCAAACTGAACACAAAAAAGAACAAATAGCTACCAGGAACAATGAATCCACAAAGATAAACCAATGGCACCTTATCGCTCAAAGGTAAAAATAAAAATCAAGAAAACTGCTGTCTAATCCAGTTCAGACCAGTCCCGCCCCACTGGGTCTGAACAATCGATGTCACATCTTCCTCCTGGAGGAAAATATGCAAACATTTGAAGAAGAGACTTCATCAATTGTTCCAATAGCAAGATGGAAAGTAGCTAAGGCATCCCCAAAGGAAAAAAAAGTGTTGGTGATAGGTTACACGTTTCTTAAAGGAACAGATTCATCCATTTGTAGACCAGATAATCTATCAAGGGAGATATGTCTTTTTTCCCCCAGGTGCAAATATCAAACATGGGGCATCAAACCCACTTATTATTTTTCCTTTCTTCTTTTTCATATTATGATGAATGACAACAAAAAGTCTGAAAACAGTATTGAGGGACTATTAGCATCTAGGCAAGAAAACCAAAAAATTAGGAGTACAGATAATATTCTTATCTGTACTTCTGATGGAAGGACAACATCCAATGGTGGAACATTGCGGTATCTGCTATCCCGCATCAGATGGGCGTCTCATGATAGGGAGCGAAGGAGAAAGAAACGACAGGAGACGAAGTTCCTCGGGATGAGTGCACCCAGAATGTCTGGGTACATGCTCTTTTATTATGCTCCTTCAAAAGGGGGGGGTCACTATCATTGTT